>JASAUF010000471.1:25335000-25935000 GCA_030180095.1 Magnolia changhungtana | reverse complement strand
GTAGTAAGACAGTCATTTGGGAAATAGAAATCCGTTTGGGAAATGATAGTCTGTTCATTACTCTGCACAACTACGTTTTGTGAGCAAGTCGGTCATTGTTAAGATAATTGACTATTCGGCACTCAACCACAATATCCCATGACAAAAATGTCTGTAGGATGACAACCTATTCATTGATTTGGGTCCTCACTTCATTGCAAGACAGTCATGAGAATGACTATCCAATCCATTCATTACTTGGATCTTGACTCGATGGACGAGGCTGTCATGGGACGACCACCTGTCTGTTGCTCAAGTAAGTTATGTGGCAATGTAGCTGTAATTAAACGACAATATATTCGTTGCTTGGTCGAACTTCGTTGTGAGATGGTCAAGTGAATCACCAGGCACGCAGCAAATGGCTCCACTAGCCATCCATCCAAAATATAGGGATCTTCATAAGCCTAACAACATAGTCACGAACATAGGGTACCTAACCAACTCAAATTAGATTGGTTTTGCAGCATGGCGTTGGCTTTATCAGTGGAGTTAGATTAAAGAATAATAAGAAGACGATAAATGTCTATGGCAGATGAAGGATAGGCAGTGTACTGCTGAAAAGAATTGTGTTGCGTTGAATTAGAGTAGTGTAGGGCTTCGAGCTCTTTATTCTCTACTAAATTTATAAATGTAATTAGTTATTTAGCAGATGTGATCGATTACATTTCTAACTCAAGACAAGTTTGCCAAATTTTCTTCCAATTGCTTACTTATTTAGTAAATATAATTGATCATGCTTCCACTTTATTAATCTTCTATGGTTTACAGTAATAAACTTGCTTACAGATGTGCTTAGCTAATCATGTCATGCCATGTGTTCATGTTGATCACCGCCTTAGCTAATAGTGTGTATCAAAACGCTTCGCTTATGACTTCCACGTGTATGCAAACGCTTGCTTTTGGCCATGTGCCATGAGAAGCATCACTACCAAGCCAAACAGCGTTTGTGACTTCTTTTCTAAGCCACTACGAAATGTATGGCCTTTCTTGCATCACCATATGTTACTCAATAGCTTTTTCTTAAGGCATATATAATCACACGTCTCATAGCACTAATGTTCTTTATACTTCATGATCTCCATAATTGCTTTTCATCTCAAATCGAGGTGATTGGATTTGCACCAATGGAAACCATAAATTCCATACACAATAGAGGTATATGATAGATCTTTATTTTTAGATAGTGAATGGAGTTCTTCCATTCTATCCCATTCATTGGCACTGGTCATTGAGACTGGAAAAATTGTCTCATTTGTTCTAGCTCATGATCTGCCAATCACATCGAATGTGAGGATCTCATCATGATCTTCCATACATAAGTGCGCCGCCACTACAGTAGCACCATCACATGTTCGCTTACTTAGCCATCTGATCTAGCCGGGTCAAATGGTTATCAACAGCCACTGCAACCTATTTGTGCTTCAATTGAAGCGCATTATACAACCAACATGCACTTAAATTGTCAATGGTTGGCTTTTGCACATAGATGTGATATGTGATTGTCGTTGGATTATCGAATATACAAATCTGATTTGTCCTGCACTTCAACTACTTCAACAGGCCGTTCTTACGGCCCGTCTTTGTTGAAGACTTGGTGTATTAAAATATCTTCATGGTTTTTTTTAAAGATTTTGAATAAGTATATTTACCCCTTTCAAACTCAAGTTGTTCTCTCACACACCACTAATTGTTGAAGACTGGCCTTAGAAACTACCTTCATGATTTATTTTTGAAATTTTGAACTAGTATACTCGCACCTTTCAAACTCAAGTATAAGAAAATATCTTCATGGTTTTTTTATTTTTTAAAGATTTTGAATAATTATATTTACACATTTCAAACTTTTAAGTTATATTTTCTCACATCATGCATCTTGACTTTAAAGGGGGATTGGATTAGGTGTTACCGTGGGGCCCACCTTGATGATTTGTCATTTATCCACACCGACCATCCGTTTTCCAACCCGTTCTAGGATGTGGTTCCAAAAAACAAAGCAGATCCAAATCTCAGGTGGACCACACCACAGGAAACAGTAGTGATTGAACGCCCACCGTTAAAAACTTCCTAGGGACCACTGTTTTGTTTATTTGCCATCCAACCGGTTGATAAGGTCAACCAGACCAAGATGGAAGGAAAATACAAAAATCGGCTCGTTCCAAAACTTTTGTGGCCAGCAAAAAGTTTTTAATGGTCATTCAACATTGTTTACAGTGGTATGGTCCACCTGAGATTTGGATCTGCTTAAGTTTTTGAGTGACCGATCCAAAACTTTAGTGGGCCATGGCAAAGAGAAATGCAAATCAAGGGAGGAAACTATTTCCTTTTGCCATTGCCCACCAGAGTGTTGTATTAGGCTGAAAGTTGGGCTAGTGAGGTTTCAAGGGGTGCTGCATCACATGGACCATTCTGATTATGTGCCCATGACACTTGTGCTAAGGTGTGCACAAGTGCTCACGCAAGAAGTGAGAGAGAGAGAGAGAGAGAGAGAGAGAGAGAGAGAGAGTTGTACACGAGTTGAACCGAGTCGAGCTTGGCACAGCTCGACTCAGCTCGGCCACTAGCTGACCCCAGCTCAAACTCGGCTCGACTCGGTCCTCAAGCCTAACTGGCTAGCTGAGCTCAATTCGGTCAGCAGCTTGGGCCAGTTCAAGTCGAGTTCAAGCAACGATCGAGTCTGTGCGGCATTTTCACAAACACATGGTGTGCACTTTCAATTTCTTACTGTATGCAAAACAGCAACAGCTATTTACAGGTATTTCATCAAACACCTTAAGGCAATATCAAAATTAAGAAAAAAGGGTATTTGTTTCAAATACATACCTTCCTTGCCACCAGCCGACATGTCGTTGAGTAATTTCATCAAACACTTGGTGAGCAACATCAATATCAAAGTAACTGAGTCACCGAATTGGTTCGATTTGAGTTGGGGTTCAATCCAAGTCAAGTCGAGCTCAAGCAAGCTCGAAGTTAGTTTGAAATTTTTTCGAGCTAAAAAAAATTAGCTCGACTCGGCTCGAACTCAGTTTCGAATCGAGTCGAATGGAGCTGTTTCGAGTGGAGTCGAGTTGAGCTAACCGAGCTAACTGGGTTCGTGTACAGCCCTATATATGAATGCTCAGCTTCCCACCAATTCCCACGAGTTCTCATAAGAACTTTTTAAGAACTCATTTTTGGTGATATGAGTTCAAAATATGAACTATCCACTTGTTGCAATACCCATGAAACCTCTGGAGCCCAAAATTTATCCTGATTAAAAACTTAGGTGGGCCATGACAAAAGAGAGGTAAATCAAGGGAGGAAACTATTTCCTTTTCTCATGACCCACCAGAGTTTTAAATAAGGGTAAAAGTTGGGCCTCGAGGGTTTCATGGGTTGCTACATCGGTGGATGGTTAAAATGTTAGGCTCATATCTCAAAGTGAGTTCTCAAAGAGTTCTCATGAAAACTAGTGCATAGCTTAACATTCCTCTCTCTCTCTCTCTCTCTCTCTCTCTCTCTCTCTCTCTCTCTCTCTCTCTCTCTCTCTCTCTCTCTCTCTCTCTCTCTCTCTCTCTCTCTCTGTGTGGGGGGGGGGTCCATGAGGTCGACACACTTTGTGTGTGGACCCCACCATGATGTCTGTTGAACATCAACACCGTGCATTTGATGGGTCCCCTTTAGTTTATGAGATATCCCAAAAATTATCCATATATGGAACTCAGGTGGGCCATACCATCTAAAACCATGTGAAAACATGCCTAAAACATATAAAATCACTTGGTGGGGCCCACTTAAGTTTTGGATGTGGCTGAAACTTTGTTTGACATCTCATCCAAGTGGGACACACACAATGGATGGGCTAGATTTGTGAACCACATCTCGGCCTGCCCAATAAATGATTATGAATGTTTTAATGGGAGGGCAACCCTTCTCAACTATTGTATGTGGTGTGGCCCACCCAAGTCATGGATTGAATTGATTTTTAAGCCCGTGGCCCACCATGGAATGGTGCATCTAACTGATGGGGTAGATGTTCGACATACATCATGCGGGGCGCACACAACTCGACCTCATGGGAAGTTCCCATGAGGTCAACCTCAAGTCCTAAAATGAGCTCAAAAAATGGATGAACAGGGTAGATTTCTCACAAACATCATGGTGGCCCCACCTAGGTTTTCAGCGCAAGAACTTGCTGCGAAAGGCTTTGGCAGGAAATCCACGTCCAAAGAATTCCAGAGGTGGTTTGGCTAGTGCCGCCGCCACTAACCTAGTGGCTAGTGGTTAGTGCTCTGTGGACCACCTATAAAGTATATGTTTTATCCTTGTCTTCCATCCATTTTTACAAATCATTTTAAGGCTTGATCCAAAAAATGAGAGGGATATAAATCTCAGGTGGACCACACCACATGAAAACAAGAGTGATGGGATGTCCACCATTAAAGTCTTCTTAAGGCTCACTATAACGTTTATTTGACATCCAATCTATTGATTAGGTCATACAGACCTAGATGAGGAGAAAAAACAAAGATCAACTTGATCCAAAACTTTTACAGCCCCCAAGAAGTTTTTAATGGTGGACATTCCATTAACATTGTTTCCTGTAATGTGGTCCACCTTAGATTGGCATATACCTTATTTTTCAGGCTCATATCATAAAATGAACTAAAAATGGATGGATGGCATGGATGAAACACATACAATATTATGGTGGATCCCACAGAGCACCAACCACTAGCCATTAGCTACTGGTAGGATCACTGGCCAATCCGCTTTTTAGAGAATTCGGGAGGCGGATTATGTACTAACAGCGTGTGTAGCAAGGTGGCTACTAAGAGTGCTCTATTGCCCCCGCATGATATATATATATATATATATATATATATATATATGTGTGTGTGTGTGTGTGTGTGTGTGTGTGTGTGTGTGTGTGTGTGTGTGTGTTTTATCAAAGTCGTCCATCTATTTTTCAAATCATTATAACATGTTAGCCCGAAAATGAGGGAGATACAAATCTCGAGTGGAGCACACCACAAGAAAATAGTGGCGATTGAATGCCCACCATTAAAAACTTCTTAAGGCTCACCGTAATGTTTATTTGTCATCTAACCTATTGATTAAGTCACGCACACCAGGATGAAGAGAAAACAAAAAGGTCAGCTTAACCCAAAACTTTTGTGGCCCCTAAGAAGTTTTTAATGGTAAGTGTTCAATCACAACTCTTTCTTGTGGTGTGGTCCATATGAGATTTGGATCTCACTCATTTTTGGAGCTTATGCCATAAGATAGTCTGGAAAATGGATGGATGGTGTGGATAGGACACATATATCATGATGGGCCCATAGAGCACTGTCAGTAGCCACCTCACTACCAACGCTAGCATGCAATCCGCGTCCCATAATCGAGAGAGGAGGCATGCTAGTGGGAGAGCATCTCTCTCTGCGAGGTGCGCACGACACAAAAACTCACTCTCAAACTTGCACTTCATCGCGCCTTCATCCAGACTGTACGTCAAATCCTACGATTGACATCAAGGTTTGCATGTAATGATGTGCGAACCGGTGCGCAGGTGATCATTCTTATATATAAACCCTACTCCATCTTACCCAACATGTCGTGCCCGCCCGAGCTCCTCTCTCTCTCTCTCTCTCTCTCTCTCTCTCTCAACAACAAGGTATATCTAAATTTAATATTTGATTTTTATGTAATTGTTTGAAAATAGAAAAAACCCAATTCCTAAAATTAAGATTTAGGGTTTTGAATCTTTGATTTGGGGTTGGGATTGGGTCGAGTTGGGGCTGAGTAGGGTTGGGTGTGGGTTAGTTGGGTCAAGTGAGGTTGGACTAGGTCGGGTGTGGGTCAGGTTAAGCAGTTGGCTCGAGTGTGATACGAGTTAGGGCTATGTTGGGTTGGGTCGGATCGAGTAGGGTTAATTGGGTCAAGTGAGGTTAGGTTAGGTAGTGTGTGGGTCAGGTTGGGTTAGGTCGGATGTGGGTCAAGTTGGGTCAGTTGGCTCGGGTGTGGTACGAGTTAGGGCTATGTTGGGTTGGGTCAGGTCGAGTAGGGTCAGTCGGGTCGGGTGTAGGTCGAGTTAGGGCTGCATTAGGTCGGGTTGGGTCGGGTGTGGGTCGAGTTAGGGTTAGCTTAGGTTGGGTGTGGGTCAGGTTGGGTCAGTTGAGTCGAGTTGGGCTGGGGTGGGTTGGGTTAGGTGGGGGTCAATTGGGTCAGGTTAGGTTAGTTGGGTCGAGTGAGGCTGGGTTGGGCCTAGTTGGTCAAGTTAATTTTTAAATTTGATTTGCATTTTTTATTAGACTTGCATTTGAATTAGATTTGAATGATTTTATTTATACATAGTTTGATTTGTCTAATTGTATTAAATTTGAATTTTATAGAGTTGAATTCTAATTGTGAATCTGTGAATGGATATTATCACTACAAGAAATAGCACTTTTACCAACGAAAAAAATTTCGTCGGCGAAAAAAAAAATTCGTCGATAAAACACTACTTTCACCGACGAATTTTTTTTTTCGTCGGTTAATGTTTTTCCAACGGCTGAAAACCATTGGTAATAATGTTTTTACAGATGAAATATTTCGTTGGTAAAACTGTTATAATTTTTAAGATAGAAAATTTTCACGGTAAGAGTTTTACCAACGAACCAAAAGCATCGGGAATAACGTTTTTCCTGACGAAAAAACTTTCGTTGGTAAAACAATAACCGACCCACTTTTTTGTTCGTCGGTAAATGTTTTCCCGACGGCTGAAAACCGTCAGTAATAATGTTTTTACCGACGAAAATTGTCTTATAATGTTATATATAATTTAGAAGATAGAAAATTTTGTGCCACCTTAAAAAGTTTCGCGGTAAGAGTTTTACCGACGAACCAAAATCGTTGGGAATAATGTTTTTTACCGACGACAACTTTCGTTGATACAAAAATTAACCGATGAAATTTCTTTTTGTCGGTAAATGTTTTTCCGACGGCTGAAAACCGTTGGTAAGAATGTTTTTACCGATGAAAATTTTCGTCAGGAATAATGTTATAATTTTTAAGATGGAAAATTTTTGCGCCATCTTAAAAAGTTTTGTGGTAAGAGTTTTACCGACGAACCAAACTTGTCGGGAATAATGTTTTTTACCGACGAAAAAAACTTTCGTCTGTACAACACTACTATATATATATATATATATATATATATATATATATATATATATATATATATATATATATATATATATATATAGTTTTTATATCATATGAGTGGAATTTTTTTATATATAATTAAAAATTAATATTTAAATGATTTGTAATATCATATGAAAAAGAATATTGAGAAGTTTAAAACTTTTAACAATGTTTGAGAAATATTTTGAGAACAAAATGATGCTTTTGACGGAAAAAAAAAAAATCGGCATTTTGAAATTTTTGAGAAAAAATTAAAATATGAGAAATTTTTTGAGATGTTGAAAATAAAAATATAGAATTTGTATTTTAATTTTTTTTTTGAAATATTTATAATAAAAATGATATTTTGTTAAAAGAGTAAAAAATATACACATTTTGAAAAAAAAAATGTTATTTTTAAATGGAAATTGAAATTTATCTGTGAAAAATAAAATTACTAAATTATTAGGCACATTCACTAATTGAACCTTTAATCGTTTTTGGACAATCTAATCAGTTCAAATTGAAGAGTAAATAACTTCAGATGTTTAAATCAAATTTTACTGAAATTGTTGATCAATCTTGGTATGCCTAATATCTTTCTCATATATATCCTGATTGAGGCGAGTAACTAGTCAAATTGAGGGTATTGATTAGTAAAATAGAGTGAATGGACCAGACATGTAAAATGGGCCAAATATTCTGGTCAAAATTGTGACCCAACTTACTAACCTCGTGAGAACCTAAGAATTGATGTTAGTAAGTTTTGTAGGCCCCATCATAATGTGTGTCGAACATCAACACCATGGATTTGATGTGTCCCCTTTAGGTTATGAGATATCTCAAAAATCATCTGTATACGAAACTCAAGTGGGCCATACCATCTAAAACTATGTGGAGACATCCTAAAAGATATATATATATATATATATATATAAAAGCACTTGGTGAGGCCCACATGAGTTTTGGATGCGGCTAAAAATTGGTCTGACCCCTCATCCAAGTGGGACACACATAATGAGTGGGTTGGATATGTGAATCATATTTAGGCAGACCTAATATATGATTATGAATGTTTTAAGGAAACCCCTCTCCATTATATTATATGGTGTGGCCCACCCAAATCATGGATTGACTTTACTTTTAAGCTCTTGGCCCACCAAGTCATGGATTAACTTTCTCCATACCGTTCAACGATTTTCTCGTATCATTTTAAGATATTAACCAAAAAATGGGGTGGGTCCAAAGCTTAAGTGGACTACAAAGTAGGGATTGAACGTCCACCATTAAAAATAGCATTCATAAAAGTTTTGGATCAAGCTGATGTTTGTGTTTTCTCTTCATTTATATCTTTTTGATATTATGAACATGTTGGATGTCAAATAAACATTATTGTGGGCCCAAGGAAGGTATCAACGGTGGAAATCATTATTCCACACTGTTTCGCGTGGCATGGTACACTTGAGTTTTGGATTTACCTAAAATTTGGGATCAACCCACACATATCCATTTTTTGAGATAATTTTAGAGAATTACCCAAAAAATGAATCATATCCAAAGATTAAATGGACCACACCACAAATAAGGGGAACGGATTGGCTACTCCCCCTAACACCATCCAATGGCTAGTGGTTGGTGCTCTGTGGGCCCTATTATGATGTATGTGTTTAATCCATGTCGTCTATCTATTTTTAAATATCATCTTACGGTATGAGACCAAAAATGAGATATATCCAAATCTTAAGTGGACCACATTCCAAGAAACAGTGTTGAATGAGCGCCAACCATTAAAAAACATTTTGGGGCCATAAAAGTTTTGGATCAAGCTGATTTTTCTTTTTTCCCTTCATCTGGCCCTGTATGACCTAATCAACATATTAGATGTCAAATAAACAGTACAGTGGGCCTTAGGAGGATTTTAATGATGGATATCCAATCACTATTGTTTTCATGTGGTGTGGTGCACCTGAGATTTATATACCTCTCATTTTTGGGATCAAGTCATAAAATGATCTTTATATACCTCTCAATTTAGGTGTAGCCCTAACTGTTGGGCCTACCTTGAAGTAAGTATTGTATATCCACACCATTCATCCATTTTGTCAGCTCATGGAGCACATCCAAATTTCTGTTGGACCACAAAACATTTTGGATGAAGCTGATATTTGTTTTTTTAATTATTTTATTTTTTTTATTTTCCTTCGTCCGGGTATGTCTGACCTAATCAACAGGTCAGATAAAAATAAATATTACAGTGGGTACTAAGGGGGGCCCATAAAGTTTTTAATGGTGGGTGTTTAATTACCATTGTTTTTTATGTTGCAGTCTACTTAAGATTTGAATATGATTCATTTTTGGGCTCATATCCTGCAATGAGTTGGCAAAACAAATGGACCATATGGATATACAATGTATAAATCAAAATGGGCCCACGCCACTGTTCTGTGTGCCATGGTCCACTTGAGTTTTGGATTTACTGAAAATTTGGGATCAACCCACACCATTAGGGTTGTTCACGAGTCAAGCTTGCTCGACTAACATGCTTGACTTGGCTCGAGTCAACTCGAATTAACTCGGCTTGAATGGCCGACTCAGGCGGAGTCAAGCTGTTTTTTTGTAGCTCATGTTGAGTTCGAGCCAAGTTCGACCAGGTGGTATTTCAACTCGACTCGAGCTTGAGCTCGACTCGGCTCGTTATTAATTTTATAATTTATTATATATATATATATGGGAAAAGGTTCTATACGGTCGAGTTGTATGGGCCCCACCGTGATGGGTGTCGAACATCTGCCCCATCAGTCAGATGCACCATTCCATGGTGGGCCTGGGGCTTAAAAATCAAGTCAATTCGTGACTTTTTTGGGCCACACCTGTCATGCCCCAAACTCGGAAAACGGGATCACAAAATTCTCGATCACAGAATCCAGTGCCGATAGCCTCCGTAGTATCCCATTCTCGGCTCCCAGTGCCCATACACCAGATTCCAATCCTAGGATCCTACAAGGAGGATTTTCAGTATAATTTTTTTTTAATAGAGCATAACCACAAGCATAACCAAGTCACAAAACAACATCACCACATATCCACTATATCAAAAAATTTAAGTACAATGCATAAAGGGAAATACAAGGTGATCAAAAACTCCAAAATGGTCAGATGCGCACTCCTGCCTCAGCGTTACTGTTGTCCAACACTACCTACACGCAATGGTCGTGCATAAGCTTACAAAAGCTTAGAGGGTAGTGTAGGTGTGTGTGTAAGGCAAGTGTCAAGTATACAATATCAGAGTAATACGGAAATATGCGGTAAGTCCATGAATATAATCAGTCGTACCAAGGCTATGTGATGTAAGGCATGAATGCAATCGGCCATACCAAGGCTATGCAATGTGAGGCCTATGTAGCCAAATGTCATATGCGAGATGCAATACAAGCATGTCCGTACTCATCAAGTACACATCAATACAATTCCTCTCTGGATATCACCGGAGTCTAATACACCTCACACTGACTGCCTCCTCCCTAGCTACACAGTCAAGTAAGTGGAAGAGACCACACTATCCGCCTGACTAGTAGTCTGTCAATACCTACCCGGCTCATCGATAGCGGACTCATTTGTGAGCTAGTCAAACTCAGCCTAGCTTATAACCCCCTCACTTGGGCGAATAAGGTCACATCCCCTTCCAACCGACTATGACACAGTGGGAGACGCAACCAACTAGTATTCGGCACTCGGGCGCTCATGTATCCACTCGGTCTAGACGTTGGAGCATCTCCTGGTACCAAAAAAGTTCTGCGATTTTCAAATATTTTCGGTATCCGATATGACCATCCACAATGTGCTTGTGGAGGCCACAACCCTGATGTCACTAGGGCATGCAGTGATCACATCACACATATACGAGATGCATAAGTCACACCGTACAATTATGCAGTAATCCTGCGCGTAACATGCGATCATGTGGGGCACTCCATCTCATAAGGAGTCTCGTAAATGTCTCAGCCCAATAGCTTATGCTATGATCAAACATTTCTCATATTAAGCATACATATGATGCGTATGGGCATGAATCATGGAGATATACTAAGCATATTATAAAGTGATGAGTTGCCCTTATAATAAAGATGGGCCTAGATGGCCTACACACAACAAGTACGGGCTTATCAATGGGCCCTAGGGGGAGTTATAATGAGAACATTTAACCAACATTATTCTTACAATGTGGACGTCAAACCAACATTGCTCCCAAGGCATGGCCCGCCATAATATCATCACACAAACCATGGGGGAATCACAAATTGCAATGGACCCTAAGGACATCCTGTTGGGCCTCAACCCATGGGCCTTAGATACATCCAATGGGCCGCATCATATGGGCCTTATATAAATCAAGTGGGCCACATCAATGAGCCTTATGTACATTATAATGGGCCATAACCCCTGGGCCTTGAATACATCACAATGGGCCTTATAACATGGGCCTTACATTCATATCAAGGTGGGCCTCAACAACGGCCTCATACACATCAAGGTGGGCCTCGACAACAAGCCATAAATATGACAAGTGAGCCACATCACATGGGTCATATGTATATACCAAGGTGAGGCTCACTTAAACTATAGATTTGTCTTATTTTTAGCCTCAAGCCCTAAAACAAGCTTTGAAAATGGTTGGACAAATTGGATGCAACACATGCATCATGGTGGGTCCCACTGTCCAGGGGTGGACGGTGCGATTAGAACACATCATAGTGGGGCCTGACCGGTGCAGCACCCGTGTAACACCCCGAATTTTTGCCAACCTGGGATTAGACGTCCTTAGGCAATGGATCAAACCTAATACAGGTTTAACTTCTTAAACGCTCAATTAAAGCCTCAAATCTCTTTTCAAACCATTTTCTTCAAAAATCTCACCCTTCATCACCTTGATCTTCCAATTTTTCTAAGGACTTTCACCCTAGACACTATCTAAACTAGCTAAGTAGTATAACTTGGATCACTTTAGATACAAACTATAAAGGACTAAGTACCACCCAAGACAGAAATCACTTAGGACTAAATCCTTTAGAAATGAGACAAAGTAACTAAGTGCGAGACCAGTTTAGCTACGAAATCCATTTGAATCGCTTTAAATACGATCTGCAAGACCCACGTAGAATCATGGACGCTAGGTTACCCTAAAATCTAGGATCAATCTCATTACCCGGCTGCTCTCGGGAGCACGTCGAAACTTCGTATCAGATCTGGACCGCACGTCGGAAGTCCGAATAACTCGAAGTTAAGGAATTACAACCGCCTCGTTGGGCTTAACCATCATCTCAAAAATCAGGTCCATCCGATGTCCCACGGCCATTCGTTTCGATTCGGAGCGAGGGTATGTGAAAAACACTATTCCTATTCCAAAATAAATATCAGGAATAGTGATCGCACTTTAAACAGCGTGTCGAGATAAGCAACTGACCGTGTGAGAATCCGACCAAATTACACCCTCGGATTAAGAAAAATTTCAGGAACATTTACATGTACTTAAAATTTCTAATCGTGGCCCACTAACCGTTGAACTGAAAGTGGTCCGCCACGTGCGATCTGGGAATCCGATCGAGTCGAGAACGTAATCCCACATAGATCCATAGGTGGTGAGCTTAAGTTTGACGTTTGGCTCATACCAGAACCTCTCTTTTGAGTGGAAAAGTGACGAATATCCTATATTAGCAGTAACCCTTGAACACCGAGTCTATTTTGGGAATGTTTTAGGCTATATAAGGGCCTTAGAGCACCCTCTCTCACAATACGAATTTGAGTTTTGGGAGAGAGAAAAGAGAGAGAAAGTGAGGGAGAAGTGGGAGGATCTTCCTCCTATGTTACAAAATCACCCCACGGCCGCACCGCCTCTTTCCAGCGCTTTCCGCCGATATCAACTCCGTTTTAAGGTAGGAAACCCTAACCCTAATCGATTTGGGGCTTGGGTGGTTGTAGGTTATGAAATAGCTAACCTATTTCGTTCTATAGGTTGTCAAACCGCCGAATACGGAAGAGTAGCAAACCTATCAACTCTGTTACGATTCTACGACTAAAGGTGAGGACTTTAGGTGTATAGGTTACGTTTTTCAATGCTTTCAATGTCAGATAATGGTAGATTCATGATCTGTATGCAATTGCACATGTATAAAGTGCTTTCCGTTTTCTGTTTCGATTAGAATTGTAGAATTTGGAATTTCACATACTCTAGGTATTCGTATAAAATACCGTATATGTATTTTTTATGGAAATGTATTTGACATGTTTATTTGTCGTATGGATATATGATGTATGGATAAAATACTCATTTGGCGAAAGGGTTCGCCTAAATACATGTTTACTAATATATACCATGTATGTAGAAATACGGTATTGTAAGAAGTACCATATACGGGTATATTTTAGCGATGTGTTTGTCATGATTAATTGTTGTATAAATATATTATGTACGTATAAATTAATTGCTTGGCGAAAGGAATCGCCGTATTACAAGCTCCCTTGTAAATACTACGTATGTTGAAATTGTGTATACTAGAAATACCGTATATGTGTGAGTTTTGGAAATGCAATTGTCATGATTATTTCTTTGTATGATTATGGTATACATGGATAAAACAATCACTTGGCTAAAGGATAGCCCTAATACATGTTTTGCTAACATACACTATGTATGTTGTATTAGTGTATTCTAAGTGTTTGTGAAAATGACTGAATGGGTATATAATCCCCATTCGTGCTCATATGACTAATTGTCATGGATTCATGATTGTTGTATTGGCGATACCCTTTTGACGAAAGGATTTGCCTAAATCACGCCACGACCAATAGACACCATATATGCTAAAATGTGTGGCCCAAGTGTTTGTGGAAATGGTGAATGAATATGGAACTTGGATTCACCGCTGCCATGACTATCCGTCGTGCGTGTACGCGTGTTATGATTGGGGCAACTCCCTAGTGAAAGGATTTGGCCTAATGCCTATGTGATCGACATATGTCATGTATGTTGATGCATGTTTGTTTTAGTGTTTCTTGAAATGTCTGAATGAGTAGTAGTTAGCAAATTGTGATGTATAAGGGTGTTGAGATGTGAGTCTCAATCTCTTTTAATTATGTGTATGATCTCCTTGGATTGTTGTGTAATTAGGAATTGAACATGTATAAACTCATGCTTGTGTTGTGATTCATAACATGCTCAATTGCTTTATATTATAACTATGTAATGCATATGTTTAAATTTATATTTACGTTGTACGATCCGTCATGGGTGATGGGGAAGCGGAGCAACAGAGTGCGTCAATGCACCACAGCGACCACTAAACGGAAAATACCATACCTTGATTGTATGAGTGGAATCTTGATTCACTATTGCTTTATCTATCGCACTTGATTGTGTCTGGGGCTATGATTATAGTCCCAATCATCATGCAATTGAATTCGTGGTTGCCATTCATTTACCACGTGAGATGTGTTCGACGAACCCGAGTCGTACTTCGGTTGGCGATAGTGGTTGGCCACGTGAAGTGCTTATGCACTTCATGTCGTTCAACTTGTTGTGCGCTCGCTCGAGCTAGCCGAGCTCGTCAAGTAACCAAATTTGTCTAATGTATGTTCACCATGTTTGGTCGCCTCTGCTTGAACCTAGGGTACCAAACTTACCAGTGAAATCCCTTTTAACCATGGTACCTCGATCCGCTAAGACTCATGAGCCGGCATGGTGGTATGGGACACCGTGGTCATCGTCGGCCTACGCCGGGGCCACGTGCCTCCCGTAGTGACCATGAGCAACCGACTAATGGGCCGATTATGGTGATATGGGACACTATATTCGAGTGGGATACTTACTTACAGAGCCGAGTTGAGACCATTGCTCGTGCTTGACGGCGGCGACGAGTCCTCCGTAGTATCTTCGAGTATACTCAAGTGTCTCGTGATTGGCGATGAGTCTTTCACAACTAAGTATGAGTATGAGTTGAGCAGTACGGTGAGACCCGTACTTGAGTGACGGCTAGTGATTGAGCCAAGCACGGTGAGATATGTACTTGAGTGACGGCCACAATTGAGCCGCATACGGTGAGATCTGTATCCGCGCTCGACGGTGACAAGCCCTTTGCGATGCCTTCACTACGCTTCTCAAACCATAATATCGTATGAGATTAACTAGGATTGACGACCCTAGAATGGATCATGTTTGGGAATGATACAAGGGAGGTACCTTAGTTTCCCAATATTGCTGTTTGAAATGGACTAATAATAACTTGGTAATCATGAGCATCATCGCACCGCATGTGCTTTGTAGATGTGGCGCACTGAGGGAGTAAGCATTCGCGAACATAAGATGATGTCGCTTGAGGGTGGTTTGGAAGGGCATACTGACATCATGTCATTTCATTTTCGCACTTAACAAGAGTAGTTAGAAATGTTTGATTTGTCTTTGCTTTATCATTCTTGCTTGACCTGAATTGATAACATGTTAACCTATGCTTTATTGTTCCACTTGAGTTGATCACTCACTCCCACGATACTGGGACGGTGTTTCGAACACCCACCGACTTTGTCTCGATTGCGGATGGCGACGCTACTTCGAGGCGGAGCCGGACTTCTATGACGACGAAACGCTTTCTCGTATATCTGATCTGGCGGCTTCGTGAGAGTCGTACCTTGATTGTCGGGGGCTACAAGGATGTTGACTAGATCATACTACACAACTTGGTATAATTTACTTGTAATTATTTAACCTGGTAACTTTATCACACTCTGGAGACTCACCACAGATTTTATATATTTTATATATCTATCACAGTCTTCCGCTTACTAATTTACCGTCTCTGGAGTGTGATATTCTGTTTTGGCTTAATCTCACTCATGTTCAATGCACAAATACAGTCAACATTCAATCATCATTCATTTTGTTGCATAAGTGATGTTCTGGAACTCGGGAGTTGAGTTTATGCTCGACCCCCGATTTTCAGGGCGTTACAACCCGAGTCAGGGGGGCCAGGTGTGGATAAAACACATACCGCACAATAGGTTCCACCGTCCATAGCCGTGGACGGTGGGAACTAAACACATACATCACTGTGGGTCCCATGTGGGGCCCACCATAACATTTATTTGCAATCCAACTCATTGGTAAGGTCACACGACCCTGGATGAAAGGGAAAACAAATTTCATCTTGATCCAAAGCTTCTGTGACCTAGAAAAGGGTTTCAAAGGTGGCCATTCAATCTCACTGTTTCCTATGATGTAGGCCACCTGAGCCTCAGATAGGGCTGATTTTTTGGGATGACCCACAGCCCTAAGGGGCCCACAAAATGGACGGAGTGGATATACAACAAACATCATGGTGGGGCCCATGGCTGGGACCGTGGGTTCCTGTCGTCCACCTGCTCGCCAACGCTGGCGCTGCCTGCGCACACACAACAGTTGAGAGGGGTTACCTTCCATTAAAATATTCATAATCATTTGTTGGGCCCACCGAGATGTGGTTCACAAATCTAGCCCATCCATTATGTGTCCCACTTGGATGAGGAGTCAAACCAAGTTTCATATGCATCAAATTTTCAAGTGGGCCCTACCAAGTGCTTTTATATGTTTTAGGCATTTCTTCACATGATTTTAGATGGTATAGCCCACCTAAGTTCCGTATATGGCTGATTTTTGGTATATCCCATAATTTAAAGGGGGCTCATCAAATGCACGGTGTTGATGGTCGACACGCATCATAGTGGGGCCCACACAGCTCGAACTCGTGGGAAGTTCCCATGAGCTCAACTGTACAGAACCTTTTTCCCTATATACCCGACCCCACCCAACCCTATCCCCCTTTCCCTTTCTTCTCTTTCTCTACCCGCCGCACGCCCGCCCAACGCCTGACCACCAGAAATCCCTCTTCTCTCTCTCTCTCTCTCTCTCTCTCTCTCTCTCTCTCTCTCTCGCACCCTCACCCTCTCTCTCTCTCTCTCTCTGTGTCTCTCTCTTCCTCTCTCTCTAATCTCTCCACCCTACCATTGTCGCACGCCCTCTCTCTGTCTCTGAAGCTCGGTGAGGTATCTCTCTCTCTCTCTCTCTCTCTCTCTCTCTCTCTCTCTCTCTCTCTCTCTCTCAATACCGATTTAAGGATTTGGGGATTTAGCAATTTGTGGATTCTTGATTTGATGTGGAACCTCATTTAGGGATTTCTTCTTATAGAATCCATGGCTTGTTTTAAAGATGAGAGACCTTTGAAGGAATTCTCTTTGAATTTCAAGTGCTGAGGGACAATAATTTTTGTTGGTATGTCTGATTTGCTAGGATCGTTTTAATTTCTATTGGATGGCTCTTGTATACGTACCACTTGTACAGAAAGTGAATCATAATAAGTGATAGAAACTAACCAACAGTCTAGCTTGTCTTGTTCCAAGCACAGTTGATTAGTCCCTTCATTCATGTCTGTGGATATCGGAGGAGATTCGTGCAAATGAAGAAGTTTCAGCCATACGGAACCATTAATCATGCAAATAGTATCATAATTAGTTGTGTTTTCCCTTCATTCATGTCTGTGTGAGCTTATGAATGGATCTAAGCTGATAGTTGTGTTTTCCCTTCATTCATGTTTGTGTGAGCTTATGAACAAGTTAGATAAGAGATGACATTAGCACACATAAATATTAAAACAAGTTCCAGCCATATGGAACCATTAATCATGCATTATTATACATTTAAAGTGATTTCTTCTTCTTCTTTGAATTTTGTATTCTAAGTGGTAATTTTTTATTTTATAGATGTTGAATTCCTGTAGAATGGGGATTGTTTCTTGTGTGGATGGCCTAATGAATAGTCTGGAAGATTGGATCTCATTTGTTGGTCAATAGTTGTATAGATGGAATATTCCATTGTAGGGACTGCCTGATGAATAGTCTGGAAGATTGGTTCTCATCCACAAAAAAATAGATGCCTAGCTTGATTATGCCAGAGGAATGTGCGCAAGGAAAAGATTATTAAAAGTCTGTATCTATAAGCATATATTGAATTCGTAAAGATGAATATGTTCATCAGTTCATGTATGACCTGTGATTCGGTCATTTACTGCTTATAAATGAGCACTGAAAATTAATGATGAAAAGCATATGCTCCTAGAAAAACTCGTTATCATCATCTACGCCTCATCCCAATTAATTCATTAGTTTGACGGTCATGGTTGATAGTAAGATTATATTTTTCTATTTTCTTTCTAAGCATGGTTTGCAATTTCTTTGAAATATCTTTGGTGGTTATTAAATTGTTACTGGGAAAGGTTACAATTGCTCAAATTTTATTGAATCCAATGATGTTGTGAATTACTTGAATGGAAATCTGACTTTGTGAAAAATTGTAAAATTATAAGCTGTGTAAAAAAAAAAAAACTTTGTTCAATGGTTGGAATTGGATAATCAAATAATGTTTTCATGTTTTATTTGTGAATCAGATCATCCTCATCTATCCTACCCCTTTTTATCTTTTAATCAGGTGTGGAATAGTCAATTACTCTTATTATTTTCCTATTTTTTGCAAATTTCTGGTTCTCTCTCTTGTTTGACTTCTTAACATGTTTCTTCTCTTAAACTTGCATATGGAAACTTTGGCAATGACCATTATCGATGGGTACTAACATTGCTTAGTTGAAATGATGTGGCTAAAAAAGCAAACAGTATCATAATGCATGATTAGTTATGTTTTCCCTTCATTTATGTCTGTGTGAGCTTATGAATGGATCTAAGCTGGTAGTTGTGTTTTCCCTTCATTCATGTCCGTGTGAGCTTATGAATGGATCTAAGCTGGTAGTTGTGTTTTCCATTCATTCATGCCTATCATAGTTAGTCCTCTCCCAAAAATCTAAAAACATAAAACCCATAGCCTCCACAGGCATGTCATGGATAGCCAGATGGGACACCGAAAATCTTTTATTAGCATCGGGCTGCCATAGATAGCCCTGGGTGAAAATTCTTAAACCCTCTTGGTACCAAAGGACGCTCCGATGTCTAGACTGAGTGGATATATATGAGCGCATGAGGGCCATATACCAGTAGGCCGCGTCTCACACTGTGTCGTGGTCGGTTGGGAGGGATGTGACCTTACTCGCTTTAGTGAGGGGGCAATATCTAAGTTGAGTTTGACCAGCTTAAGGAATGAGTCCGCTATCAACGAGTCGGGCCCGATATTGGCAGGCAGATAGTAAGGTCTCTTCCACTTACCCAGTTGTGCGCTCGGATAGGGGTGGCAAGCTGGTATAAAGTGTAATAGACCCCGGTGATGATCCCAGAGATGTACAGTACTAATATGTAGACTTATTGAGCGGGTGTTGCGTACTCATTCATTCATTCACTATCCACTCGGGCTGGTGGTGTGCAACTATTTGTTATGTGTGCCTTCACAATGGCCAGGATTTCGGTTGAGGGGCGCAACTAACCTGAGATCAGGAGTTTACCACATTGATTTGACTATCCAAATTTAGGTATGGGACTGGTTTGGATAGAAGTCCCTTGTGGTGGACCCCGTAGCCTGCGATACTACATACTATCATCCCGACTTCACACTCTAGCTTGGTCATTTCATTCGCATCATATATTATATTACATCCATAGGCATATTTCATTTTGCATTGTTATGTTTCTGCACTTATATGGCCTAAACAGACTCAGCAGGATTTACATATTGCATTGTACCCTCGGCATCTAATATTTGGCTCTCTTAAACTCTTTATTTGCATAGCTGATTTGTATTGCGTACTCTGACATTGTATGACTCATGGACTTGTCAGTATTTCTGCTTATTCTAATATTGTATGGTTCGTGGACTTATCAGTACTTCCATTTACTCTGATATTACATTCTGAACATACATATACTACTCACACATTTACACCATCCTCTAAGCTTTCTATAAGCTTATGCACGATAGATGTGTGCAAGTGACATTATGATGCAGTCGAGCTAAGGTAGGAGCGTGCGGTTGAGCTTCTAGAGTTTTCTTTGATCTTTCTATATTATATTTTTCTTTCAGCATTATACTCAAATGATTATATTAGTGGATATGTGATGATGATATTGTTCTTGTGATCTAGGTATACTTGTGGTTATGCTTCTTATGAGACAAATTTATGTTGAAAATCCTCCTTGTAGGATCCCAGGATCGAGATCTGGAGTATGAGAGCTGGGAGTCAAGAATGGGGTACTATGGAGGCTGTCGGCACCGGATTCGGTGATCGGAAATTTTGTGAACCCGGTTTTCGAGTTTGGGGAGTGACAAAAACTGTACCCAAAGCATCATAAGAGGTACAAGTTTATTACAAGCTCTCATAGACTCCAACAAGAAGTCTTTCAATCCCTCCCCCATACTGAATACAATTAGCCATAAGATATACCATAGCAGGCCTATTTTAATCAATGAAAAATCTGAAATAAAGAGAGTAAAGAAAATTAATAGAGAAGAGGAAGAGGAGAAAGAATCTAGATTGAGAGCTTTGGAAAAAAGAGTAATTAAAAATTGCATTAAAATTAAGCAAGGAAGAGACAGAAGCATATAAATATCAACAATTAATGTCATCCTCGACAACATGACGCCGAAACAGGGTCAAGCTTGACTAGCAAGAAGCCATTGAAGTTTATCTGTAGACTCATCTCATTCTACAAGATCTTGAGTACTTCGTATAGATCATCTAATTAAAAAAAATTTGAAAAAACTAGTTGAATTTATACAAGAACATGATGGAAAAGTCTCTCGCCGTGTTGATTCATGGGAAGTTAACGAGCATCTTTGAGAAGATACTACCAGCTCGGGCATAGACAACGAAAATGATAGATCCAATCCTGGTTCAGATGGAAGATATAAGTATTAAGGAGAACATTAAAATTATGAAAGATGTATTAAGTTTTTACTTGTAGGCTAAATACATTAACTTGCTTACTATAAATACACTAACTTAACTTACATTTAAATCATTATCTTATTCTTTTTCTTATATATTTTGATATTTATTTTTTAAATATTTATACTAATTAACTAATGTTATCAATTAGTATTTAGGTCACCTAGTAGTTTAGCAACGTATCTCCCTATTTAGGAATTCATATTGAACAAATACAGTCATTCGACGGAAAATGCTTATTCTTTATGGATTCCTAAAGTATCTTATTTTGAACAATTAAATATTATACATGTACTTAGATTGTCCTCATTTTCGGTTTACGTGCAATTAAAATTTCAGTAGCGTCTCCTTATATTTTATCCAAATATGTGATTCCTTATTGATTAGTTGCATCTATCCATGTATAATGGATTACATGTAACAACTAATCGGTATTGAATTTTACATATATATGAAGAATATGGGGAGATGCTGACGAAATTTTGACTCGCATGTAAACTATATGAGAACAGTAATGGTATGTCACCAAATGGGATAGAGACAATTAGCACTTCTAGATATAAACAAGTAGGAATAGATGAGACAATTAAAGACAATTAGTAAATAAAATTTGAAACAATTAAGGATATTCTATAGTTATTGATATGTATGTATCCCGACAGATTTATTTATTAGGGGATTATTTGAGACACTTGTATCTTACAATTTATGGAGGGGATCCGATATTGTTTTTACTATATATTTATATACACATAAATGTGATTGACTGATTACTTCAACCTTTAAAAGTCATGCATGATTTTACCTTACCCTTGTTATCTTTTAATTTATAGATGACTAGCGAGAAAAACTCAAGTACCTTCAATGCCAGTGCATCAGTCACATCTCCTCTTATTATGGCAGGAGACATATTGGAAAACAAAGTTTAAATAACTTCACGTTCAATAAAAGGGGAAAAAAATCACCAATATAAAAAAATTTTGATGAAATCATGCTACTAGATTGTTTGCTTAAGATTAGATGCAAGTTTTATAAAACTATTTGCGGTAAGCATTTTATTTCTTCTACTACTCATTATCAGAGACTTCTTAAGAAATGTATAAAGATACTAGGAACATCAATGGGCGCAGTACAACAACTGCTTTCATTTAGGGCCTGTTTGATTTTTCATGATCATAGTAAATCCCTAGTAAAGAAGTAATTATTACTTTTTCACTTGTTTGAAAATGAGTTTGTAATTCGACCTAGAAAACCGGTCTAAAAATGTGGACTTAAATCCGTGGGCCCCACCATAATGTATATAATATATCCATGTCGTCCATCTGTTTTATTAGAATATTTTAGGGCATGATTCAAAAATTTTAGGAAAATCTAATGCTCAATTGGCCCACGTGAAGGAAACAATGGACTTAATTTGTCCACCTTTGAAAGTTAATTTTTTTACTGGGCCCACATTGAGGTTTATTCACGATCTAACCCGTTCATAGGGTCACATAGACATGGATAAGGGAAAAATATAAATATAAGCCTAATCTAAAACTTCTAAGGGCCTCAACAAGTTTTTAATGATAGGCATTCAATTCTCACAATTTCGTGTGGTGTGGTCCACTTGAGGTTTGGATTTGCCTAATTTTTGGGCTCATGCCTTAAATTCAGTTGGCACAATGAATGGACGGTGTGGATAAGCCACACACATTATGGTAGGCCCCATATTTATTTTACAAAATCCTTTATTTAAGTGTTTAAAAAGTTACCGGTCAAGTTAGCATTGGAAAAGATGCAGGTAATTACCTTGGTAAATAATGATTACTCATTTACAAGGTAATTACATTTGAGCCAGAAAATCAAACGGGCCTTTATCGCTTCTGAGAATGACTACTTTCAAGCTACAATCCCCACCTACTAGTATAATCATGAAAAACTGAAAAATGGTATGCAAGATTGGTGATAATTAATGAGAAGCCATTTAATATGGTAGAAAAATGCAAATAATGACATCTACCATTAAAACCTTCTCAAGGCATAAGAAAATGTTTATTTGTCATCTAACTTGTTCATAAGGTTACCATAAATAGATGAAGGAAAAAATACAAATATTAGTTTAATCAGAAAACTTGTAGCACTTCGTGAGCGTTCAACTCATCGTTTCCATTTCATGGTCCACTTTATTTTTTGGTATGCTTCAATAATGAGCTCAGCTTTAAAACGCATGAATGACATGAATAAGACATACATTAAGGTCGTCCCATAAAATTTACTCGGTAGACTGCAAAGTAATGAGAAGGGGTGTCAATGGGCCAAGCTCGGGCTTAAAAAATCAGAATTTTAAACAGAACCGGCCTAACAACCCGGCCAAAAAAACGGTTCAAAGCCCCGTGGTGACCTACCCAGGCCCGGCCCATTGACAGTCAGAGACTTAAGAGTACTGAGTTATTCAGTAAGCATTCAGCCTCTGAGAGGAAGGGCGTGGACTGCGGCCTACCCTTACGTTCTGGCCACCCCATGTGGGGCCCACCGTAACGTATGTGTTTTATCAGTGTCGTCCATCTCATTAAAGAGACAGATCCAAAGCTCAAGTAAACCATACAGTGGGCACTGAACGCCCACAGTTACGAGCTGCAGAAGTTTTGGATCAAGATGATATTTGTATTTTCGTTTCATCCACATCCATCATGTGATCTTACGAAGAGATCACATGGCAAACAAACACCACGTAGGTTTGTTAGTACACACCCAGATCAACTGGCAGACTGAGTGGAGATATCTCGTTTCACTTGAGCTCTTGGTATCGATCCCTAGTGGGGCTGGCTAACATTGAGTGTGTGTACTAACCAGCTAACCTGTTTAAAAAAAAAAAAAAAAAAACACGTAGGCTGTAAGAAGTTTTTCAACGGTAGGCCTCTTATTACTACTACTTTCTATGGTGTGCCCAATGAGCCTTTGATCTGCTTCATTTTTAGGCTTATGTCATCCAATAATTTGTAAAAATGGATAAAACGCATACATTGCGGTGCCATAAAAACAACCCTTGTCGGCACCGAGTTGGCACACGTAGGACTCAATCCGCTTCCTGAAAGGAATGGATATGATACGGGATCTTCGGAAAAACTCGGGATTAGAAGGTTCAGATCTCAACGGTACACGTGGCAGGTTTATGAACGATCAGAACCGTCAATTTAGTGATACCTTTCATGTATGAAACCAAGAACATTACTCGATCCTACCCATCAACTTTCTTCTCTACCTCTATAAACATTGATCGTTAACTTTTATTACGTATCCGTTAATTTGAAGGTCACAGATCGATGGCTAGTATCATCTATTGAACGCTTATTTTGAAACGTTTTCCATCCAGACTATATAGAACTAAATGGACCGTCCGGATTGATACTTAGACCTGCCACGTGTCCAATACAGAGACGGCTGTATCTGTTCGGATTCTACAGGACTACCGTATCATTCCTTACTTCCCTTATCCTTCAACGAAGATAATGATAAGTCTTACCATTAATAACCACCTGTGCACGTTAATTAAGACAGGGCACGTATAGATCAATGATCTGCCCGTCGTACACGTGTCACGCAATCAGTAGTTTTCGAAATCAACGACCCACGTTTTTCGAAAAGAAAAAACATGAAATAATTATTTGATATATGATGTGAATGGTGCAACGGTCCATACGCTTGCACTGAGAGATTGTGGTCCATACGCTTGTAACTCAATTCGAACCGTTCATATCGTGGGACCATCAGAGAGGATGGGTGATGACTGATGACCCTAAAATCAACGGTCCAACTCTGATTGATTGACTCTTCTTTGTTGAATTTGGACCGATGACTATTTTAATATCGACCGTCCATTGAATGTCCAGTAATGAGTGTAACGTATTGGTTTCTGATCCATCTAAAGTGGGCCACGAATGGACGGTTTAGTTTTGAACTTTTTTTTGGTTTGAGATTTGGAAGCCCGTAAGTGGAACACCAGATATGGGCTTCAGGTGGGCCCCCGCAACAGATAAATTGGTGAGAATTCAAGAAGGTCCAATCATCGGATGGTGCGGCACATGTACATTGAACGTGGACTCTTCACAAGTTTACCTGAACCGTCCATTGTTTTCGCACAAGAGGTGGCTGATTGATGAGTGGAATAGGATCATTTTCTGTCCAAGCATTCTGAAGGGTCGGCCCCACATGCTGCATGGATCTGATGTCCTATACACATGCCATATGAGAGCGAGTCCCGCGTGTAAACGTACGTGTGGAAAAGACGCAACGGTGCGTGTGAAGCTAGCTCATATCTGGCAGAAGATAAAGCGACCGGAGAATTTCTAACCGTCCAACGAAAAAAATAAAATAAAAACAGGAATGACAGAAAAAGCTAAATTAAAAAAAGGAACGACAGAAAAAGTAAAATAAAATAAGGAATGACAGTTATCAATATCTCATACTCCTCTCTCTCTCTCTCTCTCTCTATATATATATAAGTGGTTTTGAATGTTTGAACGGTGCACGGCTCCTCTTCACTTCTGGACGTGATGTGGCCCACAAAAGTTTTGGATGGACGACATTTTTAGCCGTGTAGGCCCGTCCAGGGATGGTGCATCTGACTGAGGGGTAGATGTTCGAACGGCATCACGGTGGAGCCCACCCCAGCTCCACCTCATGGAGACCGCTTTACGCTCGAGCGCATAGTACCTTTTTTCATATATATATATATATATATATATATATATATATATATATATATATATATATATATATATAAAAGGTTTCAAATGGAACCGATTGTACCACATCTTACAGTCCTCCCATGTGATAAATTCCAGCCTATTAAGTTCTTGGAGCATCCAATCCGTCTAATAGGTTGGCTCCACCATAAAGATCAGCATGTGTCAAAATAATCTCTTTTCACTCATCAATGAGCCACACAATGGAAAACTGCTTGTAACCATTGATAAATAACAAAATATATGCGTCAAATTGATAAGTGGGTAGGGTTGATTTTTACATACATGTTTCTCACCGTGTCATCTATCTATTGAATGGATTGGATGTCCCATGAACTTAATAAGTTAGAAATTATCCGTATGATGGACCATAACCTGTGGTCCAACCTGTTAGGCTTGAGACATTCTGATTAAAAATAGGGGCGCGGAGTAGATACTGACAATGTCAGTAGCAAAATTAGGGCTGTAAATGGGTCAGCGGACCCGATGGGGTACCCGGACCCGACCCATTAAGACCCGACCCAAACCCGACCCATTTGCTAAATGGTACGGGTCCGGGTCCAAGGATAGACCCATTTGTCAAACGGATGAGATCCAGGTTCCTTTCATTTAGACCGACCCGACCCGACCCGAACCTCGTTAGTAAATGGGCGGTGTCCGGTCTACCTTACATGAGACCCGCCTGACCGGACCGCCTTAGACCCATATCCTTCCCTATATATGTTTTTTGGCGTTCTCACTTCCCTATATATTAAGCAACTAACGACGTTCCCACTTCAAAATAAAATATAAACTAGTTTGAAAATAAGATACACCTCCTTGATTTTTTATCCGCCCACCATATTTTTATTTGAGATCCACTCAAATAGATGTATAATTTCTATGTATATATTGTTTAATTTCTCAAAATTTTAATTTTGTTTCTATAACTTTAACATTTACAAACATTCCATTTGAATGATATTTAAAATAATTTTATGTTTTTGGAAAAAGTTTATTTATTTAAGGCTAAAAACAAAACTACACTTCTCATGCATCAACAACCTGTTGGACCCGTTTCTAAACGGGTTTGGTTCAGGGTCTGGATCTCCCTTAACCAAACCCGTTGGACCCGACCCATTTATAAATGGGTCTCAGGTGATCTCCCTTTACTGCATCAACCCATTTATAAATGGGTCTAATGGGTCATGACTCGGACCCGACCTGACCCGCCCATTTAGTAAAAGGGTCTGGGTCTAAAATTTGGACCTAGACCCGTTTAGTAAATGGGCGGGTCTGGTTTTGGCTAAACCCGCCCCGAACCCGACCATTTACAGCCCTAAGCAAAATCAGTACTGAACTGACGTCACCAAACTTTGTAAACCACCATGATTCGTGTGTTGTATCATACTGTCCAACCATTTGTAGAGATGGTTTTATGGCACGGGAAAAACGAGTGAGATAAATCTTAAGTACAAGTGGACCCACCACAGAAAACCGTCGGATCAGTCACACCCACCGTTGAAAGATTTATAGGGCCCACCATGATGGCCCCTAAGAAGTTTTGAACGGTGGCTGTCACCATTGTTTTCTATGGTGGGGTCCACTTGAACTTTATGTCTATCTCATTATTTTTCTATAAAATGATCTCTCCAAATAGATGTACGGTATGGATACAACACATGCACCATGGTGGGTCCACGAAGTTTGGTGACGTCACTCCAGTAACCATTTGGATACGCAAGCGGATTGGCTGGTGTACCTCACACCAGCTAGCTATATAGCTGCGGTATTTATGTCAGCAAGCTCTGTGAGTCTGATAATGAGGTATATGTTATATCCAAACTGTACATTCATTTGACAAGCTCGTTTTAAGATTTAAGATGAAAATTAAAATAGTTCTAACTATTAAGTTGACCACGCTGCAAATAAGCATTGGAGGATAATACGGCTTTCATTGAAACCTTTTTAGAGTCACGAAGTTTTGGATCAATATGATTCCTCTTTATTTGGGTCTTTGTGACCTTATAAACTTATTGGATAAGAAATAAACGTTAGGGTGAGCCTTATTAATTATTTAACGGTGAAAATATTATCTTGTCTGTTATTTGTGGTGTGGTCCATAACATATTTGGATGTGGTTCATTTTTTGAAAAAATTTTTAAAATAATCTCTAAAAATAGATAAACGATATAAATATAATAAATACATCAATGTGGCCACGTTACTTTGATCTCCTTTGAATCGTTCGAGGAGCGTGGCTGCGTCAGTGCTCGTCTTCGCATGAGACGCGGATTACATACTGACAACGTCAGCAGCCAAATCGCTCCTGAAGTGACGTCACCAAGATCGGTAAACCTACCATGATGCAATGCGTTGTATCCATGCCGTCCAACTATTTTTGGAACAAGAACGAGATAGATCTAAAGTTGAAGTGGACCCACCACAGAAAACCGTGGATCAATCACACCTACTATTGAAATATTTATAGGCCTACGTGATGTATTTTTGAGATCCACCCTATTCATAAGTTAACATAGAGATAGATGAAGTGAAAATAAAGATATCAACTTAAACGGAAACTTATGTGGTTGCTGAGAAGTTTTGAACGGTGGATGTCACTGTCCCCACTGTTTTCTATGGTGGACTCTACTTGAATTTTTTTCTCGTATCATAAAAAGATCTCTCCAAAATGGATGAACGTGTGGATACAACACATGCATAGTGGTGGGGTTCACCGAGTTTGGTGACGTCACTTCAGTAGCGATTTGCCCACTGACCTGATCCGCGCCCCTTCGCATGACACGTCCCTACAGCAGCTATATAGCTGGTGTGAGGTACATCAGCCAATCCGCTTCTATTGCACGCGCATGTAACGTGCGCTAGATCGGGACACTCCAACTGGGTATCCGTGAGATGTCGGTGGGGCATTGCATTGATGAGATATTCTTTCAATTTTATAATATTTTTGGGAATTATTTGATACTCTGCTGGAACATGGCAGTTCATGTGCATGAATACATAGATAATACATGTACCATTAATGTACCTCGATCTCAACTGTTCCATTTATGGGCACAACTGCAGGTGGGCCATTCCAAAAAAAATCACACTTAGTGGATGATTTTAACTGTTGTTTGATTCGTAGCCACTAATGGACGGTTAAAATGAAAATTCGGCAATATTTCAAATTTAAGGGAATACGTGTACAGTCAGAGTAATCAATCTGATCTTAAGGGGGCCATCTAATAGGTGGGACCCCTGTTTGGACAGCCTGCAAATTTGCTTTAAGTACATACATGCGGCGTGTGCTATGGTTGATGCATGCACTGCCGACAAGCAATATGTTATCATGTACGAGCCATCTCTTGAATGCTCACGCGGCAGGGAGACTTTTAAAATTGGACCGTCCATCAAGTGTCCCCTGCTTTGTACGGAAAATGGTAAAGAAAGCACATAATCAGATGACCCAAGCTGTCCATTCAGTATACTTTAAACGGACGGTAGAAAATAAAGATTATAACAGTAAACATTCGGCGGGAAAAAGTACAGACAAGTGATGGATATTATAGTTTATTAAGTATGGGATTTTGAAATTATTCCATCCACAAAAGATCCCACGAGATGGACGGTCCAGATCACTACACGCCCTCCACTTCATAATCAGAGGAGAGAGGGCCGCGAAACATGGTCTGGTTGTACAGATTCAACCGACCCCGGATTCGGTTAGGCGGGGAAGCCGACTTCACTGACTCCGTGACCGTGGGGCCCACCTTGATATATATGTTGTATATCCACTCCGTTCATCCGTTTTACCAGATAATTTACATAAATTAGGAAAAGGAAATGAATCATATTGAAATCTCAGGTGGACCACACATAAGAAATAATGTTGATTGAACGATCACCATTAAAATCTTTCTAAGGCCCACCGTAATGTTTATTATCCATTGAACCTGTTGATAAAGTCACCCAGACATGGATGAAGGGAAAATAAAAATATCATCTTGATCTAAAACTTGAGGCCAAAAAGATGTTTCTAATGGTGGGCATTCAATCAAACTGTTTCTTGTGGTGTGGTGTACCTTAGATTTTGATCCGTTTCATTTTTGGATATATAATATAAAATAATCTGAAAAAAATTATGGAAGACGTAGATATACAACAAATAAATCAAGGTGATCCCCACGGTCAGGGCCTCATCGAAGTTAGCGGTATCCGCGTTCGTTTCGGACACGGATTACGTCCTAACCGCCCGTCTCCAGCTGGAACGAGCAGGAGCTTTGAGTGGCCACCGTGATGTATGGATCTTATCCACACCGTCCATTCATTTTTCCGTATCATTTTAGGACATAGGCCCAAAATATGAGGCAGATCGAAGGCTTAAATGGACTACACAATGGGAATTAAAATCATACGGTTGAAAACTTCTTGGGGGCCACAGAAGTTTTGGATGGAGATGATATTTGTTTTTTTATCTTCATCTAGGTCTATATAATTTTATTAATAGGTTGGATGGAAAATAAACATACGGTGGGCCGTGGAAAAGTTTCAACGGTGAGAATCATTATCACCGCTGCTTCCTGTTGTGTGGTCCACTTGAGCCTTTCATATGCATCATTTTTGGACCTATAATCTAAAATGATACGAAAAAAAAATAGATGGACGGTGTGGATAAGACCCATACACGGTGGCCTCTCAAAGCTCCTGCCCGTTCCCAGCTCGATACGGGCGGGGGTAGGACGCAATCCATGTCCGTTCGATTCGGCATCGTTTACCTTTTGTTACGGTGTGCTTTTGTTACCATTAACTAAATGGTGGAAGCTCATCCATCCTACATGTGACATTGATGAACTTTAATCTATACTGTTCAAGTTGTGGCCCTACCCATGAAGGACGAAATTCATACATAGCAGATAATCCTGACCGTTTTTCTATTTTCAGTTTTGATAAGCTCTGATTAGATGAATAGGATCATCTAACAATTTTCGTTAATGTTTATGCTCATCTGCAATGGGCTCCACAATTTGAACGGTCTAGATTAATACACGTATGTGGCACGTTTCTGGTCAATGAGTTGTCACCATTTAATAGAACTGACACCATAGGAGCCTCCTTTCATTTATAATATCTGATGCATTCCATCGCACCCTCTCCATGCGCGCTTTTACACGTAACACACGTGCCAACCTAAAAATGTCCGTAGCATCTGATCCGTGCATAATGTGGGCCCCACGGTGAACATAAACATTCAAAAGTCAGACTATAAAGTCGTCAGTCTAATGTAAAACAACTTGCCAACAGTACCCATTATCACCAACTGAGGCCCACCTGAAGATTGGACAGTTCTGATTTTTTAGAATGTTGATGTGGACCCCACCCTTTCCAGATTGGTACTGCGTATTTGGGCTAGCAAACTATATTAATAGCTGGTCAGACGGTCAACAAAAGTATCGCACGAATCTAAACGTGCATGGATTGGTATGGTTAGCTTGATCCGTCAAAGTGGTGGCCCATCGATTTTGATGGTCAACATTGGAAACGGATTGGCTACTCCCCCTGACTGCCAATGGGTGGTGGTCGGTGCTCTGTGGGCCCCACCATGATGTATGTGTCCATCTATTTTTATAGATCATTTTACGGTATGAGACGAAAAATGAGGTATATCCCAATCTCAAGTGGACCACATTACAGGAAACAGTGTTGAATGAGCGTCCACCGTTAAAAACATTTTGGGGGCCATAAAAGCTTTCCCTTTGTCCGGGCTGTATGACCTAATCAACAGATTGGATATCAAATAAACAGTACAGTGGGCCTTAGGAGGATTTTAATGGTGGATATCCAATCACCATTATTTTCACGTGGTGTGGAACACCTGAGATTTATATACCTCTAATTTTTGGGATCAAGCCTTAAAATTATCTTTAAAAATGGATGAATGGAATGGATGAAATAAATAAATCATGGTAAGGCTAACAGAGCACTGACCACCAGTAGGGTTAAAAGTTGGGCGGGTTCAACTCGACTAACCCGTGACCGACCCGGCATTGGGTTGGGCTCGGGCAGGATATTTCGGGTCCAATCTTAAGTTTGGGCTATACAAACACCAACCTGATTGTAACGCCCCGGATTTTTGCCAACCTGGGATTAGACGTCCTTAGGCAATGGGTCGATCCTAATACCTCATTAACTCGTCAGAACTGAATCTCATAGTCTAAAATCGCTCCTTAACCCATTTCCTTCACAAATCCCACCCTTCACTACCTTGTTCTTTCAAATTTTTTAAGAACTTTCACCCTAGACACTATCTTAAACTAGACAAGTAGTATAACTTGGATCACTTTATACACAAACTACAAAGGACTAAGTACCACCTCAGACAGAAATCTTATAGAACTAAATCCTTTAGAAATGAGACAAAGTAACTAAGTGCGAAACCAGATTAGCTACGAAATCCATTTGAATCGCTTTAAATACGATCTGCAAGACCCAAAACTTGTATAATCATTGACGCTAGGTTACCCTAAAGTTTAGAACCAAACTCATTTCCCGGCTGCTCTCGGGAATGAAACGAAACTTCGTATTAGGTCTAGATCGTACATCGGAAGTCCGATTAACACAAAACTAAGGAACTAGGACCGCCTCACTGGGCTTGACACTCATCTCAAAAATCAGGTCCATCCGATGTCCCATGGCCATTCGTTTCGATTCGGAGCGAGGGAGTGTGAAAAACACTATTCCCATCCTAATAAAAATATCAGGAATAGTGATCTGGCATCATTCGTTTACGCGTCAGTATTAAGTAACCTGACCGTCGAGTCGAATCGAACCAAAATTACACCCTCGGATTAAGAAAAATTTCGAACATTTACATGTACTTGGAATTTCGGATCGTGGCCCACCGACCGTTGAACTCTGGCCCCGGTCCGCCACGTGCGATCTGGGAATCCGTTCGAGTCGAAAATGTAGTCCCACGTAGATCCGTGAGTAGAGAGCTTAAGTCTGACGTTTGGCTCAAGGGGGGCCACCAGAAACACTCTTTTGAGCTGGAAAAGTGACGAAATACCTATTTTAGCAGTAACCCTTGAACCTGAGTCTATTTTGGAAAGGTTTTAGGCTATAAAAGGACCTTAAACCCTCTCCCATTCCAGCCATATGAATTTGGATTTGAGAGAGGGAAAAGAGAGAGAAAGTGAGGGAGATGTGGGAAGAACTCCCTGCCGCTCCACGGGCTGCACCGCCTCCTTCCAGACGCTTTCCCGGCGATACCGACTCCGTTTTAAGGTAATAAACCCTAACCCTAGGTCTGATTTGAAGTTAGAAGGTTGTAGGTTGTGTAAAGACTAACCGATTCCGCTCTTTAGGCTAGAAAACTCCCGTATACGGAAGCTCAACAACCCTTGCTGATTCGTTGTGATTCCAAGGGCAAAGGTGAGGACTTTAGGTGTATAGGTTGCGGTTTTCAACGCTTTTAATGTCAGATAATGGTAGATTCATGATCTGCATGCAATTGCACATGTACAAAGTGCTTTCCGTTTTCTGTTTCGATTAGAATTGTAGAATTTGGAATTTCACATACTCTAGGTATTCATATAAAATACCGTATACGTATTTTTTATGGAAATGTGTTTGACATGTTTATTTGTCGTATGGATATACGATATATGGATAAAAGACTTATTTGGCGAAAGGATTCGCCGAAATACATGTTTTACTAATATACACTATGTATGTAGAAATACTGTATTGTAAGGAGTGCCGTATACATGTATATTTTGGAAATGTGTTTGCCATGATTATGTGTCGTATGATTATATGACATATGGATAAATTACTTATTTGGCGAAAAGAATCGCCGTAATACATGTTTGCTTGTATACACTATGTATGTTGAAAATGCGTATTCTAGAAAATACTGTATACGTATAAATTTTGGAGATGTATTTATTATGATTATTTGTTGTAGTAATATATTATACATGGATAAAATACTCACTTGTCTAAAGGATAGCCCTAATACATGATTTGCTAACATACACCATGTATGTTGTACTAGTGTACTTAAGTGTTTGTGAAAATGCTTGTGTGAGCAAGTGTTTGAATGTTGATGCCTTAGGAGGGTGTTGAGATTGGATTCTCAACTACCCTAGCGACATGTATGATTACCTCCATGAGGTTTATCACTTAAACCGCTTACTTGCAATATATGTGTTTGTATTCTTATTGAGGTAGTGCTTTACAACATGCTTATTATCATGCTTTATAACATGCCTTATAACATGCATACTAGCATGCTTGAATTACTTTATTTATCATACTTTACTCCACATGTTATGGATGACAATTGATTGTGCTTGGGGCTATAATTATAGTCCAGACAATCGGTACTAGATTAGAGATCGTGGTTGAGTTTCATGTCGCCACGTGAGATGTGTTCGACGAACTCGAGTCGTATTTCGGTTGGCGATAGTGGTTGGCCACGCGAAGTGCTTATGCACTTCATGTCGTTCAACTTATTGTGCGCTCGAGCTAGTCGAGCTCGTCATGTAACCCGTTTTGTCTAATGTATGTTCACCATGTTTGGTCGCTACTGCTTGAACCTAGGGTACCAAACTTACCAGTGAAAACCCTTTTAATCATGGTACCTCGATCCACTAAGACTCATGAGCCGGGCATGGTGGTATGGGACACCGTGGTCGAGCTGTCGGCCTACGCTGGGGCCGCGTGCCTCCCCGTAGTGACCAGTGAGCAACTAAACTCGTGAGCCGATTATGGTGGTATGGGACACTATATTCGTGTTGTCGCTTACATTGATAAGGTGATGGGGAGCGGTGCAACGTATGCGAGCAACAATGCCACAGCGACCCTTTGTAGTGACCTCGAGCATACTCAAATCGCAGCCGAGCCTTAGGGTTTGCCGCGGTATATAGAGTATGAACTAGGCTGTTTCTCGTATAGTGATGAATCGTTTAAGGGGTGATGGGGAGTGGTGTAACCTTTGTGCGTAATGTACCCCTGGCAGCCTCTCTCGCAGTGACCTAGAAAACACACCATCGTCGATATTAACTAGATCGATGACCCTGAATGGATCATGTTTGGGAATGATACATGGGAGGTACCTTAGTTTCCCAATCCTACTGTTTGAAATGGACTAATTAAAAACTTGGTAATCATGCTCATCATGCATCGCATGTGCCTGGAAGATGTGGAGCACTGTGGGATGTAAGCATGCCGCGAACGTGAGATGGTGTCGCATGAGGGAGTATGTCGGTGAGGGCATCCATCATACCTGCATTCATACTTGCATTAATCAGAGTAACTAGGAGTGTTTGATTTACTGCTTTATCATTACTGCTTGACTGAGTCGATAACATGTTAACCTATGCTTTATTGTTCCACTGAGTTAGCTACTCACTCCCACGTTACGGGACGGTGTTTCGAACACCCACCAGACATTGTCTGATTTCAGATGGCGACGCTACTCCTGAAGCAAAGCCGGACTACTTCTATGGTGATGAGGATGAGTTCTCCTATCATGTAACCCTCTGACGGGTCTCTGAAGACCTGGTACTGTATTGTCAGGGCTGTGGTACTGGGGATAGAAGATATTAAACTTACACATTTGGTATATTTTAGAACTGTGCTTGTATTTATTTAACCTGGTAATGTTATCACACTCTGAGACTCATCATAGTTTATATATTTTATCTATTTATCATAGTCTTCCGCTTGCAAAATTAACTCGCCTCTCTGCAGAGTATGATATCTTTGTTTTGGCTTAATCTCACTCATGTTCAATGCACGAATACAGTCAACATTCAATCATCATTCATTTTGTTGCATAAGTGATGTTCTGGAACTCGGGAGTTGAGTTCATACCCGACCCCCGATTTTCAGGGCGTTACACTGATAAAACTTGGGTTGTGCTCGGGTTGAGGTCTCGGGTTGCCCGACTCAACCCGAACCCCATCAATATATAAGTTACTTATAAATTATAATTGAGTGTGGATCGTTTGTGTTGAAGGCACACTAATGATGTTGAGTTTCATTTGTCCACATCATTTCTAAGGACTCAAGCTTACAAGATATGCCAGATTTCTCTCTCTCAAATAGACTTCATGCTATGCTACATGACTTTTAAAGGAGTAGTGGTCTTATATTTTAGCTTGTTTTTTAAAGAAAAAAAAATGAAGTTCTTTATAATGAATAATCACATATATAATTAATAAAATTATAGATACAAAAAATAAGTCCTATATTGAAATATAATAAACTAATGTAATAACGAAAATATTAGCACGTATATATCCGACCAACCTAATCAACCCGACCAAGCCCGCTTGGGTTGAGCTTGGGTTGAGAATTCTCCACCCTAGATTTGGTTGGGTTGGGTTAGGCTTGAGGTATACGAACCTTGGGTTACGTTAGGGTTGAGCACCAACCAGACCCAAGCCAGCTGACTTTCAGCCCTAACCACCATCCACGGGGCAGGCGGCAGGGGGAGTGGCCAAGCCGATTCCGTCAAAATTGGGTGGAGGTTATCTTGACGTCACGTAAGGGAAAATAGAATTGATCTTTACAGTGCTCCCAGTTGCATTTTGGCAGTTTAATAGTCCAATAAAATCGATCCAGACCTTTGATTAGGCCAAGAGCACGGTTTACTGGCTATCCTGCAAACAGTCACTGACATCTCATCATCCAGACCAATAAAAAGTTAGCCCGCTTTTCAAAAAGCCGTCCATTTTTTCCATTTTCCCAGGCATGGATCGTACCACTGGAATTTCATTATAAAAATTCTTAAGAATCATAAAAAATCCATGGTAGGCCCTAATAAATAGATGGCTGAAAATTTATCGATTGGATCTACATAGAAGTAGTTACAGTTACTGTTCATTTTATGGGTTTTTGATCGGATGGTTCGAATCTTTCTGATCAGTGTGCTATTTTCCTGGTTTGCTATAATTTTTGTGTTGTACCTAACTAACGGTTCAGATCGATCAAATGGAGGACCCCATATAGTATGATGGAAATATAGGAGCTAGACCTTATTACTTCCTTTAGAGCACTATATCATGTTCACGTGTTTGATTTTTGAAATAACGGACCCGGTCCACCTAATTTGCGCGTGCATACCCTAAAGGTCCCTGCGGCTCAGATAGCGCCACGTGGAAGAAACTCTAATAAGATCCATCCGTCCATCATGTACGCTATCTCATTGTCACCCTGGTAACCAAATATCATGACAATCCAACGGTAAGGTAAGCCACACCACAAGAAAAAGTAGGCATGGAACCATCCCCATTAATTTTTTGTAGGCCCCACCGTGGTGTCGAAATTCCATCCAATCCATTCATCTGACTTTCCTCACTAGGGAAAAAAAAAACTCACTATTCTAAAACCCGAGTGGGGCATTCCCCGTGAATTTACAGGTATGGAGCATAATCGGTACCATTCTCTCTGAGATGGCCCACCTGAGCGTTGAATCAGCCTAATTCTTACGACAAAATCAAGAAAGACGTGGTGTGCCTGATGGACGGTGTGGATTTCATTCATGATAAATAGTTTCTCCGATAGGTTCCTATGCATTGTACGCAACCGTTTTCCTCAATAAGAAACCGTGTAGGAAAAGCCAAAACAGTAAATCAAAATCCATCACGGACTCAAATAAATGGTTGTTATCCTTTCCTATCTTTCTTCTATTTTAAGGGTACAAATCCACACCATCTCTCTTTCTCCCTCTCTGTCCCTCTCTCATGGAAATCCCAAAGCTTGTATTCTCGTTTTGGATTTTCTCCCTTTGTTGTTTGCATCTATGCAGGAATGGTGTTGAAGGTTCTCATAAAGTCTACAGACACCTTCAATCTGCGGGGACTTCCGAAGCCAGTATATCCGGTCCGGCGTACAGAACTGGGTATCACTTCCAACCACAAAAGAATTGGATCAATGGTATGTTTCCATCTTCTGTTTGTCTCGGACTTTGAAAACAATGTTTTTTTTTTTTTTTAATTTTCTTTTTCTTCTTTTTCTCAGTTATTACAAGTCCTAACTCTTAATAAGAGAAGAAGTTCTAAAAATCACAAATTATTTTTTTCGGCTTATGACCCAAACACAACATTAATGTTTATAACAAATATTTGGAATGGCTGGCTCTAGATGGTACGTGGGTTACAGAACCAAAGAGAGCATTTTAAATAGGAAAGTATTTCCGGGACATGGGGTTCAATAGCAATGAGCCAAACGATACCTCAATGTTTCTATGTTATGTTTGGATTGGATTGGTTTAAGTTTAAGTTTTTTTTTTTTTTTTTTTTGGGTGGTTGGAAAATTATACGAGGAGCAATTTACATTGTTCTTTCTCTTCGATGGACACACAAAAGAGATTTTGAAATAGCAATAAGGCCAGTGCAACGTTAATAAATTTAACATATATTATATTGAATTGGTAATATTTTATTGACACATGAGGGTGGATTGTAAGACCCAAGTGACGAATTTACATGGGAAAGTGTTTCCCATATAGATGGATATGATATAGTGCTTTTAGATGTATGAGAGTCAGTTATTTAAAATCCTATCAAGAGTAGGAATCCTAGAAATCACAAATTAATTTTCTCTGCCTTTGGAATAGCAATGAGACAAACACAACATTGATATTTATAAAATATATTTATATATAGGTATTAGTTTATTGACACATGAGAGTGTGTATGGTAAAACCCAAGTGGACAATTTAAACAAGTAATATCATACACTACTTTTAGATGCATGGGAAAGGATTATTTAAAATCCTATGAAGAGTAGAATCCTAGCAATCACAAATTATTTTTCTCCACTCGTGCAATAGCAATGGGTCAAAGCATTTGTATATATACAATTTTATATTAGATTAATTTTAATTTTCAGTTCATAAATAGGGTTGATGTCAACTGCCAAAGTGAAATTGAAGTGGACAACTTGCATTAAAAAATGATTTTCCTTGAAGATGTGAGGACATGCTACAGTGTACGGAAAATCATATGGAAAGCAAAAGTCTTCTGCCTTAATTCCTAATTTTAAAATCCAGCAATAACCATGTGCATCAAGTGTTACATGTGGACGTATGATAAAGTGCATCGATTATAGCATTTTGATGGGACCGGCAGCGGCCGCCATCACAACTATCAACTTTGATTTTATTTTCTTTAATTTTACCAAATAATGCCTCGAGGAATTAATTATTTTGGGCTATGCTTTTTTAGGGAAAATTTTATTTTGATTATTTGTTTATTTAATTATTTATTTATTTACTTTATCATAGGTCTAAAATTCAAATTTATGATCATGGTTTGTGAAATAAATTTATTTACTTTATCATAGGTCCAAAATTCAAAATTATGATCATGGTTTGTGTCTAACATCTAACCTCTATTCGACAAATGAAAACCAACATGATTATCAGGTAAATTGAAAGTACAGTGGATATAATAATCTTAAGGTGGGCCAATCTATTAAAAAATATATATATACTGCTCTAAACATCCAAATTCAAGTGTATCCCTCATGATGTTTTGATCTGCATGGTTTTACGGTGAGGTGTATCTGTTAGATGGTTTGGATGTTATACGCATGCCACCTTTGCCTACAAGTCTCGTTTTTCAATACTACTTTTAAAAGAAATTAGGGGGTATTTTTATAATTTTGTTTTTGAAAAGTAAATTGGTAAAATGTCTTGATGAAGAATTTTGATGTGAAAATTCCAAAAGAAAAAGAAATTCTTTAATAACGCGTATCAAACGTGTGGGAGAGAAATGGACGACCATAAAAGGAAGTTCAACGGACCAAATTAAATGTAGATGTGTGGCCCAGTTGATGGGTTTCTTTTGCTGATTTTGGTATATGGACTCTTCACAGTTTGTGTTATCAAATAAGTGGTCCAGATTAAACAATCTGTGCCATCTGATGTTGGTGAATCCCTTATAAATGGAAGGGAAGAGAGGTTAACATGCGCCCTGGGCTCAACTAACCTGCGTTTGTCATGATTGATCTCAACCCTATTGGATGTGACGCTTTTGGAGGAGGGACCCCAGTCGTGTACCGCTAACATACGCATAGGGCCCACGAGTCAGGGGGACCACTCATACATATCCCCATAGTAGCGCATTTTAGGTGGATAAGGCGGTGGACCGCTACGATTCGCACTCATGATTTGCGCGTTGCTTTGGACTTTTGCTGATTTCCTGCTGAAGCCTTTTACAGCAAGTCCTGCGCGTGAACCTAAGTGGGGCCCACTATGATGTTCACGAGAAATCCATCCCGTTCATCCGTTTTGTGAGCTCATTTTAGGACATGAGGCCACAAATGACCAGGATCCAAAACTCAAGTGGGCCGAAAACGTGAAGACTGAACTTCCACAGTTGAAATATTCGTGGGGCCACAGAAGCTTTGAATCAGACTAATATTTGTGTTTTCAGTTCATCCTAGTAGGAATGACGTTATGAACTGTATGGATGATAGGTCGGCCAACTTGAGTCTTGGATCTGCTCACTTTTGATCTCATGTCCAAAAATAATCTTAAAAAACGGATGGACGGGTGGATTTCTAATCAACATCACGGCGGGCCCACCTAAGTTGCCAGCCCTGCGAAAGACTTTCACTGGGATACCACCGTGATGTTTTAAGGACAAGAGACCAAAAACCAGGTGGGCCCCCCTGACTTTCCAAAACTTGAGGCAGCCATCAGTTTCAGACTTTCCAAGTCGAAGTGGGCCCCACTGACTTTCCAAAACTCGAGGCGGCCATCAGTTACATACTTCCCCCCCCCCCCCGATCGAGGAGTTTCATCAGTTCCAGACTTTCCGAGTCGCGTGTTTGATCACACGATTCTCGCTTTGGGTCCGCGGAGTGGGCCACTGAAAAGGAAATCCGGGTGTCTATGCGGTGTAGGTTATCCACGTCAGTGTCCATATGAAAACGTGCGCTGCTCGACGTTTTACACGCCTCCGGTCGCATTCACAGTCTATCCTTTAATTTCCACGCCCATGTTTCCAAATGGAGAAAAATAATAATAATAATAATTTGAGGAAAATATTTATACACTGGCCGATTATATAGATGATACACAGTAACTAATAATTACATACTTGATTAAATGCAATTCAAATTAAGTTATGGGTCCCAGTTTAGAGGTTTCATGACCCAAAATACACGCTCATTTGGCGATATGATTATCGGATTGGTGGACAATTGGACGGTTTAAAACGAAAACTAGCCAATGGTCATATTTCAACTAACAATCGTCTATTCAATGAACGTGATTTTTACTCGGTGACAGTGAGTTAGACAATTTAGTCGGCTTTATTTGTGTTGTTTTATGCCACGTGTATACTTTCCAGATGCCCACTTATCAATCTTGACCTGCAACTGGACTATCAATAATTCCACTCTAAAAATCTCTTTCTTAAATGTCTGCTGGAATTCTCGTCTACCGTCCGAATGCAACGTTTGTGACTTCGGTGCACACCACCTTCCCAGCCTACGGAAATTCGTGTGTCGAGCATCAACACCGTGAATTTGATGGGTCCCCTTTAAATTATGAGATATTCCAAAAATCAGCCATATGCAGAACTTAGGTGGGCCATACCACCTAAAATCATGTGAAGACATGCCTAAAACATATAAAAACACTTGGTGAGGCCCACCTGAAAATTAGATGCGACTGAAACTTGTAACCCCTCAAGTGGGACACACATAATGGATGGGCTGGATCTGTGAACCACGTCTCCGTGGGTCCAACAAATGAACCATTTACCATATATATATATATATATATATATATATATATATATATATATATATATATATATATATATATATATATATATATATATATATGATTTATTTTGGATAAGATATCCCTAACCGTCCAATCCGTATCCTGATTCTTTTTTCGAAAGTAAAAAAAAGTGGGTCACATGTGACGCTCAACGAAGTAGTCAGATCGGCTTTCCATTCAAATCTTGTGTGCCGATATCATCAGAATCATGAATAGTCAACTTCAACCTACAAACTTTTGTACGCCTGAGTTGTGGCCCACATGGATGGTTATCTGAGCTGTGTATGGTGGGGCCCCACATCTGATGACGTGTATAAAAAGGGGACGGTCACAAAATCCAAAAGAATGTGGTCTCTCTTCAATTTGCCTGGCCGATAGAGGAACGTGTTCGTTGTCCCTACTCTTTGAGTAGGGCTGTAACTTGGGTTGGGTTATAGGATCAACAATCCCAACCATTTAAAATTGGACCCCACATGAATGCTAAGTTTCTATTGATTATATTTTCTCTAATATGAGATTAATTAATTATTATTATTATTATTTTTCTATACATTGGTTTCTAACTTCTCTTTGTTTGCAATGGATGCCGTTCAAATTCTGGCCCACTGCTGCGGATGAAAATGAATAGATCCAAATGGTAAGTTCCTGAATTCTCACTTACTTTCATTGTATTGTCAATTTGAAAATGATCTGGCTTATATATATATATATATATATATATATATATATATATATATATATATATATATATATATATATATATAGAGTGTATATCATCCTGATCAGTTGGATGTGGGCCCCAACCACTTATTATGTGGGCGGCGGGCCACACACCTCACCACTCTCTGATCAAGATAATTGCACTCCTCATCTTCCCTCCATTTTTTGAAACTGACATGAAAAATGATGTACGTTGAACAGGCCCAATGTACTACAATGGTATCTACCACTTCTTCTACCAATACAACCCCTATGGTGCTGTGTGGGGTAACATTGTGTGGGCCCACTCGATCTCAACGGACTTGATCAACTGGACCCCACTCGAACCTGCGATCTACCCATCTAAGCCGTTCGACATCAACGGCTGCTGGTCTGGATCTGCCACGATCCTCCCCGGTAACAAGCCAGTGATCATGTACACTGGCATTAATCCACAAAACCAACAGGTCCAAAACATCGCATTCCCTAAGAATCTATCAGACCCACACCTTGAGGAATGGATCAAGCCCGATCACAACCCTCTGATGGCCCCTACACCCTCCAACGGCATCAATGCAAGCTCGTTCCGTGACCCCACAACAGCATGGCAGGGTCCAGATGGGCATTGGAGAGTGTTGGTTGGCAGCAAGAGGGGGACAAGAGGAATAGCTATCTTGTACAGAAGTAGAGATTTTTCCTACTGGGTGAAGGCGAAGCATCCCCTCCATTCATCACGTGGGACTGGCATGTGGGAATGTCCTGATTTCTTTCCTGTCTCTGAGAATGGGATGGACGGTTTGGATACGTCCACGACGGGCAATGGAATTAAGCATGTTTTGAAGGTCAGTTTGGATGATAGAAAGCATGAGTATTACACGGTGGGACGATATATACATGAAAAGGACCGGTATGTGCCCGATAACACATCTGCCGACGACGCTAGTGGCCTGAGATTTGATTATGGGAAGTTCTATGCATCCAAGACATTCTTTGACACGGGAAAGAATCGGAGGGTGTTGTGGGGTTGGATGAATGAGTCTGATAGCGTCGCTGATGATGTCGCAAAGGGGTGGGCCGGTGTCCAAGTAAGTGATTTTGGTTTCATTTAAACAACAATTAGCAATACACCATTACTCAGTTTAAAGCTAATCATTTAATTAATCAGTATCTAGTGATGAAAAGATGGACTGCATATGATGAACTATAGACCATATATGGGTATATAGAAAATTAATTAATTGATTGGATACATAAATGGAGCTTGGCATAGTGCACTATCAATCTTGGTGGATTTCCAACTTCTCAGGATGGAGAGATGGTCTGTGTACACGGATGCAAATGGGTTGGGTCTATGTTAGGTCTTGGCTAAATCCATTTTAGTGCGACCTAAATCAGATCCATTTAAAAACTAAGCCTAGGTTGGGTTGATTTTGAGAAGATTGGTGGATCAACCCATCAATCAGATCTCTATAGTAGTTTCGTTTGTGAACCGGCTCTCATTCTATCTTCGATTCCTCTGCTCAAGTCTTTCTGATCTCTGATTGACCTTTCCTATTCCAACTAACCAAACCTAAACGGTGGTGGCCGAGGTAGAAAGAGATTGGACTCACAAAGGTTTTGACCTTCATTCCACTCCATTTCTAACCCGGATTTGAACATGATGTGCTCCGGTATCCTGACTCAACCCATTTAGTAATTCAAGTTGAACTTTTGAATCTAAACCCATCCATGGTTCTAAATTTTGGACCCAAACCCACTAGTTTTCAGGTCATCCAATGACCCATTTGCACCCTTGCTGCATACGATCAACTACACACCGAATATTGATATATAGTCAATTATTTAATTCTTAATATTCACAAATGGAACTTGATATGGTGTACCATCATCTTGGTGGAGTTTGAGTTCATAATATCAATATCTTGTGATAAAGAGATGGACTGCATATGATCGTCTATACACTGAATCTCAGTGTAAATCAAATTATTTAACTGGTCAAAAAAATCACAAGATGGCCTACTTATGATTGACTAATTTACCAAATGTCGGTATATAGTCGATTGCTCACTTGATCATTCTTCATTCAGAAAATAAACTCCATTAAGGACCCTTTTCTCAAATTTGGGTACCTTTATTTGAAGTCGGATATTCGTTTTTCTCATCGATTTTTTTTTTTTTTCCTTTCCCATTTAGGCAATTCCTCGGACAATGTGGCTTGACACGAATGGTAGACAACTCGTGCAATGGCCGGTTAACGAAGTCGAAACACTGCGAGGCGATCAAGTGAGTTACAGTAAGCAACAGCTTAAGAAAGGTGATCTCCTTGAAGTTGATGGAATAACAGCTGCCCAGGTCAGTTTCTTGCCATTTCTACCATACGACATTATCAATGTTCATGTGGGCCACACCCCTCTTTACTATTTGGTGGATCCAGTATCTTATGTACGTTTGATGATCATCACCCCATTTTTGCCATACAATGCGATCCTTTGTATAATATATAAACATTTCCTTTTGGGATCATGAGGGCCACACCACTCTTTATTATGTAGTGGGCCCACCAGCTTAGGTGCATATGATGATATGATGATCATCACTCCAATATATATGGCAATGATCCAATGCTTTGTATGAGCTATTAGGCCATCCGGCCCTATCTTTGCTTATCCAACCTTTATATGGCCCAGATTTCTCAAGATGGATTTTTGTGCATGTCTCATCATATCAAAGGTCTAGATCCAATGATTCCCATACATTGGATCATCATCCATAACTCTTTTTTTTTTTTTTTGTCATTTTCCTTATACAGGCTGATATTGAAGTCACGTTTCATTTGCCAAGATTGGAGAAAGCTGAGCCCTTTGATCCCACTTGGGTCAACCCTCAAATCCTATGCAGCCAAAAGGGTGCTGATGTTAAAGGGTCCATTGGACCATTTGGGTTAATGGTCTTGGCTTCTGATGGCTTAGATGAATACACTGCCGTCTTCTTCCGGATTTTCAAGGGTCAAGATAAGCCTGTGGTCCTGATGTGCTCTGATCAAAGCAGGTATGCCTTCTCATATTCTTGGAACTAAAAAAAAAAAAAAAAAAAAAGGCCTCTGGTGAGTGGGCCATTCCTGTTATAACAGTCCTTGATAGAGGGTGTTAGTATGTTTTCTAAACCTTGGTATTCCTAACCATTCGTCCAATGTGGGGCCCTCCAGATCGATGGTTCCGGATTGCTAAACCAAGAAAGATTAACTAACCTAATTCTTAATTTTCAAAAACAGATCCACTCAAAGAAAAGGAGTTGATAAAACAACATATGGAGGCTTTGTAGATGTGGATTTGGAGGATGGGAGGATTTCTTTAAGGAGTTTGGTAAGTTTAATTTAATCTTTTTATGTTATTATTGAGCGATGATCAAGGATGGTGGGGTCCACCATAGATGGCAAATGACCCACAAAATAACCTTGATTGGGCAATCAAAGCCATAAAGGGCAGGCCCTTATTTGAATGGGTTGTGTTCGTCCGATCAGGTGAGATATTGAGACCATGTGTATCCATGGTGGGCCTCTCCTTACCCAATCTGCCATGTGGTGGGACCGCTCAAGGCTCAAATAAAAAATTTGTATATTCATATTTATCATAAATCATCCAGTGCTTCTAGTTCACATTGGGATAGAGAGTCCAATCCATTAATCTAGGCTCTTAGCAAGCCCTTATTTGAGTGGCTGTAATCATCCAATCAGATTGATAATGTGACCATGTGCAGTCCAATGTGGACAATTATTTGAATGCTTGTGATCATCCGATCATGGTGATTTTGGGGCCATATGCAGTCCATGGTGGACCCCTCCTATCCAATGGGCCTTGTGATAGGTGGGACCACTTGGGTCTCAAGTACAAATCCGCATGCCTTTTTCTTTTCTCTTTTTTCATATATTTGAATTAATGTTTAAACGATCTTGATTCTTGGGTGACATTTTTTTTTGGCAATCAGATCGACCATTCGATCGTCGAGAGCTTTGGCGGAGGAGGAAGGACATGCATGACAGCTAGGGTGTACCCTTCACTGGCTATAGGTGACAAGGCTCGTTTGTATGCATTCAACAGAGGAACTGAGGCTGTTAGGATTTCGAAGCTTAAGGCATGGAGCATGAGAAAAGCACAAATGAATTGAGAAAGGGAGATGTGCACGATAGATTTATGTATGTGAGGAGGGGGTATTTTTATTTTTATTTCACTTGAGGACTCTTGATTCAGTTTTAGGTGAATAACAGGGAATCCTGCCTTTGGGTTTTCATAGTTTCTTAACAAGGAATCCTGCCTTTGGGTTTATTTTTATTTCTCTCTCTCTCTCAAAGATGAGCAATTGAAGTCTTAAAGGAGAGTGAATAGGATTAAACCAATTTTGAATATAAAATGCGGAAATAATAATCTCAATTGTACAAAGTATTGAAACATTGATTTTAATTTGTAAGACAACCTTGACCTATTATTTTAAGTAGGACAACTTTATATCATGACATCCTTGAAAACAAACTTTCAAAATAAAAAGAAACAAAGAATCAAATAAAGTAATCACCACAAATACACAATTATAGTGGTTTGGAGCTTAAACCGACACCTACTCCACCATGATCAACAGATTGAATGTCAACTCACTCTATCTATTTCTCTTGCAATGGCTATGCCCACAATGGAAACATGCCTAGTCCCAAGCCGTGTTTCACACAATGAGATATATAATCATTTTCACATCAATAGATTATCACACAATGAACATTTGAACAGTATATGACATACTTCCATATTTATGTTGTATATATAGTAGAGTGACATTTATAGATTGTAAAGACTATCATGTTCACACAGACATATATAGCACTTGACAAATAGCTATTGCGAGCTCTATCCACACACAGATACACACAACACTAAATAAATAGCTATTAGGAGCTTTTAAAAAGAAGATGGAAGAAAACAGAGCTCTTAGAAAGAAGATAGAAAGAAAACAGAGCTCTTAGAAAGCAGATCGAAAGAATTTCATGGGTCTATTCTTCAGGCTTTGTTGTAACTATAGGTGTTATGACTGTAGGTAGGCTCAAGTACTCTTCCCAATGCAGAAACATTGCTTCCCATCAATTGCATTCTCAATAAAAATGGGCTCACCCACTTTCTAATTACAATCATTAAAAAAATGCATAACGAACATTTAAAAAAAATAATAATTAAAATTCACTTCTTTTTTAAACTATCCAAACACCTTAATAATACTCTTCGAAATAATAATTGATAACATTACATTTGCTCTATTTCTTTCCTTTCCTTTTTTACTTTTCCAAACAAACTCTCTTTTAGAGAAATGAAGCTTTCCAAGAAAACTTTTCACTTTAACTAAATGTGCCTACAGATAATAATAATAATAATAATTATTATTATTATTATTATTATTTTTTTTAATAAGAAAAAGAAGGCTTGTTCTGTTTACTTATCCATTCGTAGCCCGTGGATTGGATGGTTAAAATTGCCTCATCCATGTTGGCCAGCTAGAGTACTTTAACTTCTTGTATTATCTGAGGAAGATAGATCAGACATGATGTCTCTTGTTAAGGAGAGATGATTCATTAAGAATTCCTCTCACGGCATTACTGTTTGTATTCCTAATGGTGAGTATGTGGGCCACCTTTATTAACTAAACCTTTGATAGGAAGGTGTATCATAGATTGCATATGCCTAAAAAACCTGTCATCGAGTGATCACAACCATCTAGTAATGTGGAATATTGGGTGCACCCCCATTCATTGAAAGCTCAGATTCATTGTGATATGGAGAAAACCTACTTGAGTCTGGAACAGGAATTTGCACCATAATTATCTGGGTCTATGGAAACGATATGTGGAAATAGATTCTAAAAGTTGGGTGTTTATCAATGTTGTTGTGCATATGCCTAGAGGTGTACATGAGTCGAACCAAGTCGAGCTTGGCACAGCTCGACTCGGCTCGGCCACTAGCTGACCCTAGCTCGAACTCGGCTCCGTCCTCAAGCCTAACTGGCTAGCTTGGCTCAGTTCGATCAACATCTCAAGCCAGTTCGAGCCGAGTTTGAGCCAAGATTGAGCCTTTGCGGCATTTTCTCAAACATATGGAGTGCACCTTCAATTTCTCACGAAATGTAAAACAACAGCATCGGTTTATAGGGATTTCATCAAACACTCAATAAGCAACATAAAAATTAAGATACAAGGGTATTTGTTTCATATCCATACCTTCCTCGCCACCAGCTGATACTTTGTTGAGTCATTTCATTAAACACTTGCTGAGCAACATCATGTAACATCCTGAATTTTGAGGGTTGAGCAAATGCTTGATTCCTAAGTTTCCGGGCATCACTTATGTTTTACGGAAGCCAATTTTTTGATTTCTTCTTGTAACACCCCGGTTCATGGAACTTGAGTACACTACTCGTTTTCCAAAAACCCGAGCATTAACCTTTAAATATCTCAAATTCCACGTACGTTTTTTTTTTTTTTTAATCAGAGTTAATAAACTAACAGGACAGAAGCAAATCAAGTATAAGAGGTAGTCCAAATACACATAACCAAGATTTCAAGTGGTTACCCAAAAACTTATACAAACCAATTAATGAAAGTAGTCTAGAAATTTAAGCCGCATAGCCATCGATCTCTCCATGCGACGCACCAGAGTCAACTCATATATCATCCACATATCCTGTACATTGAATATGGTTTGATAGCGTCAATGGCTATCACGGTGAGGTATAACCCCTAAGATTTATCATATCATCAAGATATTTAAGTATATTTGTTAGGAATAGTGTATGACAAATATTACACAATGATTATCATGGAAATCAGATAAGATTTATCAGATATGAGTTCATTAAATAAATCACATAAGATAAGTTTGTTTAATTGCATGGATACATGCACATGCTCACATACCTGGGGATGCACATCCAGCTGGTAAAAAGTCACCCAAGGAGAACTAGCCACCCGGAAAAGTACTCAAAGGTACGCCCAAGGAGAACCAGCCGCCCGAAAAAGACTATGATATATAGATCGCCCAAGGAGGACTAGTCACCCGAAAAAGTACATAAGGTACACCCAAAGAAAACTAACCACCCAGAAAATACCATAATAATATATATATCGCCCAAGGAGGACTAGTCACCCGGAAAAGTACATAAAGGTACGCCCAAGCAGAACTAACCACCCGGAAAAGACCATAATAATATATAGATCGTCCAAGGAGGACTACTCACCCGGAAAAGTACACAAAGGTACGCCCAAGGAGAACTAACTACCCGAAAAAGATCGCATGCCATGAAAATGTATGATTAGCCCAACCATTATTATTCTAATTTCAAACAATCCATTTAGGAAAGCTCAAAGGTCACTATGGGGGGTTTGTCACCCATTATAGGCCGATAACTCAAGCAGAGTATCTCATTCCACCATCCCTGGCTCATGAGATTGGAAAATAGGGTGTTTAAAGGTAACCTACGCAACTAGTGGCCAATCGTAGCCCAACAAGTGAAACTTACCATCGCAAGGTTATATAGAATAATCCATTAAAGCCACGTGGGGCAATTATTTTATAAAAGTCGCAATGGCCGAATATTCCATTTAATGGTATGATAAAAAGGAATTATTCCCCAAAAGTCATATAGGCATAAATGATCCACACGATGATAAGTCCACAACGTAAATTTATTTAATCTATAACATAGGTGGCCAGTAGTTCGAGGATTTCCTAAAAACACCATCAAGTAATCGTAAATAATAAATTTTGCTACATATGATGTTGATAACACATGCATAGCTAAAGTATTGACCATAAAATAGGATAGAGATAATTGAAATTCATCACATATTCAAATATTTAACTTTAAACTTAATTCATCAATTATTTATAACATTCGAATTCAACATGAGCAACCAACCATATTACGCAATCGATAAGATATATGAACGAAAGCGAATAAACAAGTCAATTATCTAGATGTAGAAAAGCTTGAAGGGTAATCCTCACCTTTCCAGAGCTAAATTTGCTTCCTATGTTGTTGGAATCGTTTGCGCACGACCATGAACCCAATTCTAACCACACTTTAAACTGTTTGGTCAGTTAGATCGTAACACCAATTATTATGATCAATCCTAAAGATCATATGTATCTATGACTTAGAGAAAGTGATTCGAATTCCAATATATAGTTAAATGAATTTTATGTTGAAATTTAAGCTAACACTCTAAAATCGACTTACTTAGATGAATCATAGAACGACTCGATGTTGAATCAAACCCAATTGAACTCTCCAACCTGACCTTGACTCGCCTCAACCTGGATTCAACCCGAGCTCGGCTAAATGGACATATAAGGTGGTGTTACTAAAATTTGACATTTACACAAGTAACCAATAATTTAAATAAATTTAACTAACACTGATAAAATGTCTATAGAGAGTCGACTCACCTAGTTGTGCAACTTGAACCGATTTGACTCGGTTCCTCACCGAGTCAAACTAAGACCCAATCGGCAAAATCTGATCAAAGTTCAAGTCTCAAATGTCCCATGCAAATAGTCATAGCTGAACAACCAGCTGGGCCGTGTGCCTGACTCAACATCTAATGAGTTGACTCACCACAACTCGCTAGTCAGCGAGTCAGACTCTGCCAACTGACTCAACAATAACATCCTCCTCTCTGATTTCCTTCTTTCCTTCTCTTTTCTTCTTCCTCTTTTTCTCTCCCCTTTCTTTCTCTATCTCTTCCTTTGGATTATCCAGATCTGGACATCCATAAAGTGGGCCGGACTTAGATAGAATAACCAAGTCGACCCAACAATATTTCAGGCTCGAACTGAGTCACCTGGATAGTGCCTCCCTTCCTCCACTTCTTCCTTTCTTTACTTTTCTTCTTCTTCTTCCTTTATTTCCTTTCTTCCTTCGCTACTTTCACACACAGCAAAAGAACTCTGCATAACCCGACCAAATCCGATTCTCCTGGTGCGGTAGCTCGGTGTGGCCCGAATACGAGCATCCCTTCCTCTTTCTCTCTTTCCTCTTTTCTTTCTCCTCTTCTTTTCTTTTCTTTCTGATTCTCTTCTTTTGTTGAATGGGAGTGGATCCGGACTCACCCGAACATGCAGCAACTCGGACCGAGTTACGACCCAGCACACCAAATGCGGCGCCCCACACTCTCACGAACTCTCTCTTTTCCTTTTCTTATCCTGCCTTGGGATTTGCCCTAAAACCAGACTATTTATAGCCATTTCTATTTCTAGGTCCTTCCACAACTAATCCTTGGGATTAGGCGCACTATTAACACAAGGTGGTCAAGAAAACCCATAATTAGGGTCCTCCCATTCCACTGATCGCGTGTATGGGCCCCCAGATTCATCCCTGATGTACATTTGGGGGGGTGGGCCACGCAATAAGCGTCTCGAATTGAAGAAAGGATCCTCCTTTTGAAACGCCACCTCAACGGTCAGGTCTAAGAAAATGACCCATCGGCCATGACGGTTTTATAACTATCGGCTTATCTCATGATCAGAGGTGTTTAAATGGGTTGGATTGTGCCCAGGAGACTTGTGGGGTCCATCACTCGGTGATGAGTGGGTTGTTGATTACAATACTTCGTTAAAGAGGAGCCGGTTCCAGTTATTGCGATGACTCGCCAAAATCTCAGCTTCTCTATGAGATTTTGAAGGAGCCCTAAGGCTAACGACCAGGATTGCTCGAACGATCCTTCTAGAAGGCGAGGAATGGTTGAGATTTCGCCTGCTCCCGATGTGGAAATATTCTTTCTGCCTTTCTTAAGGCGGAGCCATTTCTGGAATCTGACGGTGACTTGGCTTCCACGTCTAGGCGTAGTTGTATCCTTCAGAGCCATTGGGCAAATGGATTTGCCAGGTACGCAGTGCTGAGACGGATTCCTTTCAGCTATGTGTTGTTCCAATGCTGCACTGTTTGAGGCGCATTTTGTGTACACGTACAAGCTTCACAACGTGAGGTTCAGATGTGGTTTAGGTCGGTGGGACCATCTACAGAAGATGGATGGCATGGATCCTCAAGATGGTTTCTGACGGAGGCTCAGCTGTGATGACACACTAACGGTTGAATTTGAAATGTGCATGCGGCGGGAAGTTGGGTGAAATTTTGATTTTCCATTTTCTATCGTGTCAAACTCTGTTTGACCCAAAATCAATTCCCATGCACAGCCGGTGCACATGGTTCAGTGAACGTGCGTGATTTAAAAGTGGGGTCCATGTGGTGATCAGTGCAAATCCACACCGTCTATTAGGTTCTGGTTGTCTCATTGGGGCATCTGACGAAGGATGAGGCAGATCCAAGGCTTTAGTGGGCCATATCGAGTGATTTCATAATCAATTTATGATTTCCACTACTCTGTTATTTAGATGGATTTCCGAGTCTGATCCATCTCGACCAATAGATCCCCCACCTCAAGTCGAGTCTCTAGCTAAGGGATGGAGTAGATCCATAGTTCAGGTGGGTCATACTTCTCGCTTTTGTGAGTCTGACTAACAACTACTAACTATTTAACGGTCAGATCCTTTCCCAATTTGGACATCAATGGTCTGGATATCCTAGACTTCATTTTGAGTGCGAAGTCAAGTGGTGTATCATTAGGTTGCGGGTTCTAGGTATCGTGAAGGGTGGATGTAATGGTTTGGGTCTTAACTTAGGTGTTTTAAAGTCTAATGGTCCACTAGGGTGACAGTTTGGATCACTACGAGACGTCCATGACTTGCTGATTTAACTCGGGTGGTTTAGATTCATCTTGAATATGATTTGATTGTCCACATGATTCCTTGACACGTCTCGGTACAGATGTGAAATGCATTAGTCAAGTTTAATGGTTGGATTGTGATCTGGCTAGGTATATGTGCACACTATGATGTAGATATTGGTTTATCGATTTTCTTTATATTTTCTTATTTTATAATGTGGTTGGTGAGTAGGATTCTTCTTAAGCTTCAATGGGCTCTCAGAATGATCTTTGACTCAAATCGATGAGAGTTGTGACTAACGAAATTTTCTAGAATTGTTCATGGGTTTCAAAGATAGTCTTTTTTTGAATTAACTGATGGTGATATCTAGATTATGTGTTCCTACACACCTAAATACTTCCTACGGTTAAATGGCAACACCCGACTACGCGAAAGTATGGGGTGTTACACTTCTACATTAAGCAATTTAGCATGTATAGGATTATACTAAACAGTGTAACATACTCTGGAATAAACGTGGTTAAAGCAGATAAGTAGATTGATACACGTGTAATGTGATCATTCAAAGTATGGGTCCAACTGGGTCCAATATACAATTTCAAAATGAAAAAAAAAAAGAGAGGTGAAAATGTGGCATCTAGCCAAGCCCAATTGCCCTACTCTCCCTGTCAAGAAGTACACAGCCTACATCGGCTCATCTAAAAGATGGAAGTAAAAGAATTCCTCCTCGTCCATGCCCGCCTGGTCCAACGCATCGGTCTCGGCGGTTCCTGCATCTATATCAACGTCTGGTTGGTGTTTTAAAACATCATCCCAGAGTAGGAGTGAATGATCAACTCAGAGGTTCCATAAAGCATAAGTTACATGTATTATCAAGTCTAACAGTACAGAAATGATAAAACAATATAAACAGCCACTTACCTAATTACTCTTATTAATGTGCAAAATGAGGTTTATGAAATGATGCATGCACTTACCATCCAACACTCCCTCAACACGCAACTCCAACCACCTGGTTTGTAAATGACAACACTCCCTCAATACACGACTTCAACACCTGATTCGCTATATTCTATTCTAGTGCGATGCGGTGAATGGTTATGTTAGCCGAGTGATTAATTATGCATATTCATCCAACAATTTGGGGAAGCTAGGGTACCTCTCTTTTAGTCATCGGTCTCAACTGAATCACTAGATGTCGGACGGCTGCAACTGTCCTACACCTATATTCTTGATCCGTCTGGGTTCGTCATTCCCAGCTGAAATACATACGAAAGGCAAGTTATAAAGGTAATGCTCGCAGTCACTACGGGGAGGTTCGTCACCTCAGCGTAAACTGACAACATGGACATGATGTCCTGTACCACCATGCCCGGATCACGAGTCTTGAGGATCACGACGCGACTGGTTAATAGTATTCCTTCGTAAAGGTAAGGGGAGTGTCTCATATTCAAGCAGTTGTGATCATACATGATGAACATATATGGGGTTAGCCAATTCTTTAGACAATTTCAGTTGATGTGGTCGAATGCTAGCGTAATTGGCATGGAGTGTGTAAGCACCCCGCGTGGCTTAGCCACTGTCGGTCATCCGTGTTTGACCCAAATCAATTGAACTTGCCCGGGGCAGCCAGCCTAATTCGGTTAACCCATTTCTAGGAATTTACCGGCTATCTAGACTACTCTTGTAGTCCTAATTTCTTATTCAAATTAAGCCAACTAGCATTCACAACACAAGGATTGACGTTCAAAAATAGAGTTTTAATAATCTACTCATTTAGGCATTTTATCGAACACATGGCATCGCTATACTATAATTTGTAATTTATTAGACAAAAATCAAAATACACCTAAGTTATCATGCATATACTACATTAGCAACCATAAATTATTAATTGGAATAGTAGCATTGACAAATTGCAACCTAGGAAATTATGGTCAGCACTTATTGCTAGCACGTCCGACTTGGACTCGCTCCTAGGGTTACGTTTCCAAGGAATGATCATCGACCACCTACATGAGTACACAAGTTCGTAAGTGTTGGGCGAGTTCCATTTGAAAACCTACATCTACAAGAAAGGTTCAAAATCTTCATTAATCGTCGCCAAAGTAGTTCCGATAGCATTTGGGCTTGTGGGCCAAAGGGAAGAGGGGAAATCTCCTCTAGCAACCAGTCATCCGATCACTCTCCTCTTTTCTCTCATTTCCCTTTCACCCAAGCTAGGGTTGCTAAGGGCCTGTTTGGTTTTCCAAATACCATGGTATTTGGTTGTAAAGAGGTAATGATTGCTGTTTTACTTGTATTGATAATGATTGCTTATATTTCGGTTGACTACAGTCACATGTTTGTTTTCTACAGTCTTTTGAGTAGAGTCTAGACCAAATCACCAGCCTGATGTTTGCTGTGAAGGTGTATTACAAGCATCACACTGGCTGGATTGTTATGGTGTCTATCACCTCATTTCTATTTTTACTGCAATGGTTGTTTGATTTCATGTGTTTCCATTGCATTCTCATATAGAAGTGGACCGTCGGTCTCTCCCACACAGTGGACCAGCGGTCATGGTCAATGTATTGTGGGCCCTGTCTTCTGTGCATATTGGCCCCACTTTTTGCACATGTTTCATCCGATGTGCATTAGTGCGCCACACCTTCATTAATTGATTCATCCACGCTGTTCATCTTTGGGCCCCACTTTCTGACAGTGTTATTTCCACGTCGTTCATCTGTGGGCCTCACCATTTTAGCACCATCACCAACATAAGAGGCGGTTGGATCAGCTAAACTCCCAATGGCCCCCACCATGTTAGCACCATCAGAAACAGAAGAGGCGGTTGGATGAGCGGACATCCCAAATGGCCTCCCCCATGTTAGGACCATTGATTAGTCAAACATTACCTATTTCAACAAAATAGTCATAGGGATCGAAAAAGACAGACTACAATCGTAGTTGTGATACTTGAAAATTCATTGGCAACCAAACATATCAAAATAGTAACCATTGTCCATCAAGAAATGTAAATTCGAAGTTGTCCAAAACAACCCCATTTAAAGTCCATACAAACACAACCTGTGCTCACTACTTCAGCTTTGAAATAAGCTGAATGAGAAGAACCAATACCAAGATTCCAAAGATGAATCTGACCGATGCCCCACTATCTGCCTCGTCTACAACACCTCCCTATCTCTTTGTGCTAAAGTCATATGGGGCACAAGAGGTCGTTGTCGAGGTCTATCCAATAGGATGACTCAAGTAGATGGCACTGTAGCGCTCTCTATGTTGCGACCTAACACTCTCCTGGTCATCTACCATCTCGTCCTGTGGGATAGCTGGAAGACCTATTTTCTCGAACCATTCAGACCATTCACGATATGCCTCGACTATCGACTTATATCCATGGAAACGTGCCCGTGAAAATCCCTCCACTTGCACCTGACAGTCCTCCCAGTCATAATATAATCCAGGACAGCAACCGTTGAACACAACAAACAGCTTTTTCACCATCTACACATTATCAAAAAAAGAGTACAAATATCTATGTGGAATATACCAAAAATTAGATGATTAAATTCAAATGGTACTTGCGTGGAATAGACAACATGGTATTGAAGTACTTATTCTCACATACCTGAACCGGCCTTACGAACACATGCAAAATCTGTCGGAATGGTTTACAAAAAAGACTTATAAACATTGTAAAGATCATTGATAGAGTAAACCAATAATAAAAGTAGGTTATGCAGTGTAACAGACAGTTACGTATCAACAAACCATAGCCACCAAGTCCAAAAACATGCAAACAGTCGTCAAATTATCAGTAGGATGACAGTTTGTCCAACACTATCATCCTAGTAGCAAGGTCCGTCCACAGCCCGTTCTATACAGGCATATACATGACCTGTTCTATACAAGCACATCCATCCACATAAGGTCACCTACAGTTACCCAAAACAACCAAAAGAAATTGTCCAAAAATAAAACATCCAAAAAAAATCCAAAGAAACAAACAAAGTCCCTGTACGTCTAACTGAGCTCAGTCGAAGGAGTGGTCCGGTGCAAGCAGTATCAACACGAAGTCCAACCTCCTGTGCTTGAGGAGTGAAAGGAAGGAGGCAGACTGCTGCTCATCTTTCAATAGAATCTTTGTAGCGCGAAGGATCTCATGTCTTGTGAGCCCTTCAATATGTTCTAAGGTGGGAACAATCTGTGACATTCGGACCATGTCCTTTCCTTAGTGAATTGTTATCACTAGTGATTTCACCGCATCGACAACCTCGCTCATTCCTTGCCCAATTACGTCACAGGGGTGACTCATCTGTGCTCTCTTCTTTGATGTGGAAGTGTTGCCTGTGTTGACGGAATTGTTTTTGTTTCCATTTGGACTTCAGTGGGCCCTGCGGCTGCCATCACGACTATGGTACAACTAATGAATACCTTCCGCACTGTCTCCTACATCATTGCCCGATAGCAACTGCGTATCATCGTTCTGATCCATAGACGTTCTCGATGAAATATCTGTATCCCTAGACCGTCGAGAAGCCATAGAATCTGGAATGTTGCCTGTACCTGAACAATGTCCATTAGCACGGTCATTATCGAACAAGAAGGTCAAGTCATCATACCTCTGCACCGCTTTGCCCCGTACATGTTAGGCGTAAGGATGTGACTATTGACAAAAAGAATGAAGGTATCAATACAAGGTTACTTTTACGTATATGACATTTACTAATTATAAAGAAAATAAACAATGTCAATGAACGCATTCAAAAGTTGGAACGATCTTGTTCTTACCCATATGTAATCTTCCCATACGTCATCTAGAGCAGTAACTACCTTCTTGCCGTCATCCCATCCAAAACCAGAAGCACTCAATGCTCGCGCACTTCAAAATACAGCCTCTTCAGCGTATGGAGGCAATTCTCAACATGTTTCTCCTGTAGCACTATCCCTATGGCACCCTTCACAATATTGACAACCGTCTTATATGTCTCCTTCTTAAATCTGTTGGCACTTTTACTACCATTTGCGACAACTTCTATAAGAGTGTCAATAAGACAGTCATCCATCTCATCGATCCATCGCATTACACCACCAGATGACCCATTTTCATCGATCAATTTCTGTTTAATTTTCCTCGGGGTCCTCCATGGTGTAACACTTGGCGATGGACGGGATGCTTTTGTAGGCGTCGATTGAGTGTTACTCTTGTTAGATGACATATCTCCATCGGAATCTTCAGATATGTACATAAATTTAAATAAACAGCTTAAAATAATCAGTAAAATCCTAGCTTGTCAACTTAAAATGATTGATATTTTGCAACATACATACCCACACATTCATATTTCTAAATATTGGGTGACATGGTGTACAAAAAATTATAATTGTTTGACCAGCATCTCAATATACTATAGACAAGTGAGTGATGGAAAATAAGTACAAATATCCCTTTCCCCCTCATACAAACAAACTCAAAATCATGACAGTTTCATAAACGATGACGCACAGGATTGTAATCATTCCACATCCTAGTAACAATATTGTCTCGAAACTTGTTTCATTCGTCTCTCTACTGTTGTGTGGCATTCGTAACCATCGGTCCATCTTCTTGAGAACTGAACTCAACTGGAGATGGATCTATACCATTTGCTATATCCGTTGATGGATCCTCATTCGTAACAATACCATCTCCCCCAAATCCTCAGATAATGTTGTGTAATATACAATATGCGATAACTATCTTGAGTTGTGTTAAAAGTGAATATAGTGGAGCTGATTTGAGGATTGGAAACCGAGCTTTCAGTACTCCAAAAATCCTCTCTACAACATTTCGCAGTTGAGCATGTCTGTACTTGAATAATTCTCTCTTGTTGCAAGGCTTATGACCCACGCGGTATTCATTGAGATGGTACCGTATGCCTCGGTACGGAGCCATGAATCCTAGCGAATGTGCATAACCAGCATCCACTACATAGTACTTATCTACAATTTATTACGAGTAATTATCAATATACAGTTTAACATTAATTAAGTTAACAAATAACTTCTATTACATAGCTGAACACTACAATACCCTCTAGGACTGTGAAACGATCGTGTAAATGTGTCAACGCACTCTTTAAGATACGTGCGTCGGAGGCCGAACATTCCCATTTGGCCATCACGCATACGAACTTCATATCAAACGTACAAGCGACCATTATGCTTTGAGATAGAACCCCTTTTCGGTTATGATAGGTGACACTGTCCATCGTAGGAACATAAGGAGGTATATGGGTTCCATCAATTGCATTAATACAATCCTAAATTGAAAACGATTTATCAGGAAATGAAGTGGAAAGAGACATAATCTTATAACAATGATGTTCATGGATAATAGTAATTAACATGATTCATACCTGAAAATACGTGTTCTAATTGGGATTAGATAAAATCTCCGTTGGTATTTCTACACTGGGGAGCTTTACAAACTCAGGATATAGTGCCACAATTGCGTCCAATGCTTTAGAAAAATATATGCTTATGGTTTGTCCTGACCGTATAAAGCGATGTCTAATGACATGGTTTCACACATTATGCCTTACTGTATGAAAGAACATAACAAGTTGTTCCTCCATACTTACATGTTTTCCATTTGGTAGCAAATTTCTATCCTTGAGAAACGAGCATAAGCGAAAGAAAATATTCTTATTCATTCGGAGTTGTGTCAGGCACTCATTATCTCCGGCTTTAATTATCCCATTAATTATCTTACTTCTTTCATAGTCACCAACTCTCCAGAGTGTCATAAGAAAGAGACTATTGCAAAATTCTCCAATCGCATTGATTGTAATTGCTGCTGCAACTGAAGCTGCAAAGGCAGTCATCTCCTCTTTCGTTCATCCATGTGCTTCCTTGTTATACTTGTACAAAAAACATATGAAATATAGTCAACATCCACTAGTCTCCGTTTTGTTAGCCACCCCCACTAGGGCTCATTACCAATGCATATAGCTTCAGATGTCTATTTACGATGTCACATGGATTCAGCTTTGTTTGAGTTTTATTATATATATTTTTTTGTTTTACAACCATCAAACTAATATGTGGATTGTCTTGACCCTCAAAGCTAGGTTCGGTTTAAAGGGTTTTACAAATATGTTAGTTTACCTTTGAAAAAAAAAAAAAAAAAAAAACTAAACGAATTACATGGTTGATTACAGTCCAATGCAATCGAACTTCAGGCCCTATCCTTGATATGAACATATAATACTCTATATGGGCCCAATTTTACATATTTTATAAACTTTCAGTCTGCTGCATAATTGAGATACAGAAACCAGAAAAAAAAACTTCTCATTCGCATTACACATGACCTTTATAATCATGTATATTGTTCATCTTTGCATGCAGTTTCTGCGTCTGGATCACTCATCCAACGAAACTGACCATTGGTGGGCCATAATTTCAATACAGGCATTTCCACAATGAGAGTTTAATCCAGACAGGATGACAGTTGAGGCATGCCAATAATGGACTGTATTGTAGAACCAATTAATACAATGAACTATCTTAATCAACCAAAGTTTAATCCAGCCTGTTATACACAGTAAACAGTCATTTGGATAATGGAGCCCTAGAATGGGTGAAATTTTCAAATATTAAAACTGATCATTCCAGTAAAACAGTTAAATAATAAGAAATCAAATTCAAATATATATATATATATATATATTATTTGATTTCACTGTTAGAGTACACTATATATTGAGTAAGTATTATCAGAGTAAACAGTCAGTTGGATATCCAGATATATGTATTTCCAACTTTTAATTATAAAGAGGTAAGAGTGGAAAAGTCATAGTTGCCCATTACAGGCTGAATACTGTTATCTGGTAAAACCAAACAGGCCCTTATTGAGGTCTTCCCAAACACCCACTTAATTTTGAAACTGACCACAACTACATACTCAACCCAATTCTCAGTTGGGGCACTTACAGATGTTGAGGGTCAAATATTGCATATTAGACTCTAGTTACTATATGGATTTACGAACATGATACTGCTTAACGGGTTATTTTAATCATGTTTGTGATGCAAGGTGAATCTAGGAGCGTGGATTAGAAAGGATGCTAAAAGCATGGATTTAACGCTCTGGCATCACCAAGGTAATGGACAGAACTCCATGGGACCAAGATTAAGGATTTACACACCAGAGATCAGAGAAATTCCAGCCACTCACTTCAAATAGGCCTGAAAAACGTCCAGAATGTAAGATCACAGGGTTCCCACCATCTGATCGGCCCAAAGCTTCATATATGGCCTGAAGGCCATAAGTTAACCGTACACGTCAAATTCCAGATCTCGGATCCTTGTAAAAGTGGACCAACAGATAGATCATCTACCAAATCCCTAATTTGGGGCCCACCTGATGTATGGATATGCCTCAGTTTGGTAGAAACTCGTAAAATGAGGTGGCATAGCAGATGGACAGTATGGATTTTTTATAACATCACCAAGGGGGCCTGCACCATCGCGAGCGTGCATATAGAGGGTGCACGCTCGTGGTGCACCGAATATCACAAAAGTCGGTCAGCACATGCTGACCGACGTTTCCTTCCCAAAGCTGGTTCTCTGGTACTAACGGAATAGAGAAATTGTGATTTTTTCAGTGGGCCTCACCCTTCATCAGAAACATTGATCTGGACCGTCCATTGGTCTCCCATTGAGCCTCTTATCACTACCTAGGTGGCAGAATTTCATAATATCTCGAGGATCTAAATCCAATCGTTCAAACGCAATTCGGACGACAGTTTAAACAAACTCAGTGGCCCACACCGAAATCAGTGAAGAACCATTCATTTCAAAGTTATATTTCGTTCTTCATCTAATGGACGGCATGGATTTCCCATTAGAATTTGATCGTGGCCCACAGACACTACCGACTCAAACAGCATCCGCGTTCTCTGTTTGTCTGCGAAACAGAGGCTGCGGATGATCTCGGTGGGCCATATTCAAGGACCAAATGATCAATCTGAGTCGTCCATCATGCATAGGGGCGCGATATAATCAAACCCATGTTGATTTTGTGCACCCATGTACGCACACGTGTTGTTTTCAAACGCACAGCCCTGCACCGATTTCAGCGTGACTCTACCTTTGGCTGTGTCAATAACATTCCAAAACCAGCCATCTCCGGTCGAAATTTCGAGGAGAAGCTGGTGAACGGAGTGGATATGCTGTATGAACTCAAGAATGGACCCCACCGGGAAATCAGCATAAGAATTCTATTCCTACTGCGTAAAAAACCTTCGCAGGCAGTTTTTAAAAGAGCATCCGACCAACCTTCTCACAGCATATTCTGGGAAACCTCCTTACACATGGAACCGACGTCCCTACAGTTACTATAAAGGGAGAGAGGCGCCGTGGGATTGAGGCATCCAAGCCTGGGGCCGGACGTGGAGCAGAGAAATAGCAAGATAGTAAAGTTATTTTTATCTTTTTTTTATCTTTTTATTTTATTTTGTTTTGTTTAAGGGATCCAGCCCATTCATGTTGGGCTGAACCTCTTAGCTAGGGCTAAGAGGTGAAGCTTGTAGTGTGATGGGGTGATTTTACATTCATGTTAGACTGAATTGACATTGATTCTAGTTTGATTATTAAGGGAATGTTTTTAGTTTTTAATGGTCTGTTGTGACTAAAATTACAATGGGTCTGCGATAGCTTTGAGCATGTTCCTTTCCTTTTATGTTTATGACGTCAGGAAGCCCTATTGTTCACCATCGTCTCCTGGGCATGGTCGGATGACGGTACCTTTCCTAACCTTCATACATTGTTGATTGGTTGGTAATTAGTTTAATTCTGTTGTTTACTTTATCTCCTGGGCATGGTTTGGTGATGGAATCCATTCTAATTCATACACCTTTCATCTCTTGAAAACTATATCAAAGGAAGTTCAGTCTTGATTTCCATGGTTACACTCTTCAACTGGATAAAGAAGGGACTCTAAATCCAGTTAAGTTTTTGAAGCAGGCATAAGATCTCCTTGATCTCTACAAGTGGATCCTCTGAATCCCTAGTTTCCTTCCCTTGAATTCTTTAGATTTTAGATAATTATTTCATCATTATTCCTCAATTTCATTCAGTTTAGATTTCATCTCAACATAGTTCTAGTTCTACTTAGTTTTAGATTACGTATAAGTTTCAGTCCCTTGGGATTCGACCTCGGTCTTACCGAGTTTTATTACTACATCACAACCCTGCACTTGGGGAGTGAACAACAAACAGCCCTTCAACCAAATGTTGATCTGAGATCCACCAAGGCACTTGGACTGTCAATAGAGTAATGTAGGCCAGATAGGTCAATTACTGTTAGGGCCTGTTTGGTTTTTCTAGATAATAACTTTTAATTTATAAAGCTGTAAAAGTGGTAAAAAAAGGTGTTATTCTCCACAACACTTTGATAGAGGAAATCAACACCAACATTTATAAGACCTATTGCATGTATATAATAAATTGATTATAAAAACATCTCAGCCCTTGTGATGATCACTTTTTTATTTCAACTGATTCGAAACAAATATGAACAATATTATAAAGTTGAGAGAGAGAAAACGTAAACAGTCAGTAGTAAAGAATCACATTTACCTCAATCACGGATGAGTTTGTCAGTTCTATATGGAAGAGAGTCTCTGCTTATATACAATGAGCAAAGAAATATTACATGGAAGGTGGGAACAGGACAATCTCTTTAACAGATCCTTACCATCCAATCACCCTAATTAGAAGTAACTGAATGGTTGAAAAGAAGATGGTCGACATCTCAAAACAGTAACATGAATGGATATGAAATTGTATGGATGTGGAAACACTTGTAAATGGTCTATCGAATGGACTGTCCAGATGTCGATTCAACTAGCAACTAATTGTCCATCTCACAGAGCCGAACCACACCAGTGTGGTTCTTTGGCACTAAATCTCTGTTGTAGATTAGCAGTGTTCTACTTAGTCACACAGAGGAAAAAAAAAAAGGAAATAACAATCAATCTCTCTTTTTTGTATCTCTTCTTTATACAAATTTGACAGAATGTAAACAAAGGATTTAGATGATCTGGCAAAAACATCATGGCAGTAGGTTATTTCTGTAGCTAAAATATGTCGGGATCATATACCTCTTACACATGATGAGTGGCAGGATTAAGGCATCAAGGACTAAACGTCTGTACGGACATTACAGTCCACAACTGCTAAGGAATGTAGACAGCACATAGGACCACCCCATTCTGCCACTTCCACCATTTGCGGTATATCCAAACGGTCCGTAAAAGGTAATGTTTTTTTTAGGTACTTCTTTCCATGGGCCCACACTAAATCCATGTCCAACTAAAAATCTTACTAAAGCTTTGAAGCGGCTCTAGGCTTCTATCTTCCAAAATACTCAACATAAACCTCAACAGTAAGAACCCAGATGCCAGAAAATGCAAGGTTTATCTCAAAAAACATTATAAATAATCCACTGGAAATCCATGGAAGATAACAGCAATCAGAGCCTTACCTTAACAGTCTATTTCCGATAGAAGACGTAGCCGTGAAAATGGTATTTGATAGGGTTCAGCAAGATCTAACCTTCACAGCCTGAAAATGAGAGAGACAAGGATAGTTAGCATGGACGCTGAAAGGGAAGAAGATCATCAGGCCAGGATGGCAATCTTCTAACAACGTCAGGGAAGGATTTCAGCAAATGGAACTTGAAAGGTGTGGATCATACCTTGCATGTGGAAATCTCCATCCAGTCTCGCTGGGAAAGGAGTGAAGGCTTATGTATTCTGTACAAAAATATAGTCATGTGCAAATGTATTACCAGCTGCTAAGGTGGAATGGTGTCTCACGGACCACCATAACTATTTCAGTCAAAAAGATGGGCGTCAGACGATTTCATTCAAGTACCTGCATCGTAGTAGGATTCGACATCTGCTTTACCGATGAATCGAACCAATTACAATCGTTCTTTTAATGCAATTGAGTACCATTAAAAAGTAAGCAGATGTGAAATGTCATAATTGCCCATTGCACCCCTAATACTGTTATTTGGTAAAACCAAATAGGCCCTAAATTCAGATGAGGAGAAAGGGGTGAAATTTGGGAGCTATTTATAGCTCCAGATGGTGCAACAATGGCCCTAACACCACTTTATTTGTCATTTATGCCATAAGGGAGGTCATTTCTAATTAATGGGGCCCCATGAGGGCTTGCAGGTTCATCTACACCATGGGGTAGGTCCCCCACCAAGGGATCAATGCTAGGATGCAACATTGGCACGATTGGACACGTAAATCAGTCGGGGGGAGCCTGTGTCATATCAATAGTCAACAATGATCGATCAGGGCCGAAGCTATAGAAAGTGTGTGGGGAATTATCCTTACCCTACGTGCTAAGTTTAACCGTAAACCAACGGTCCGAAATTCTCAACTTCACGAAAGAGTGTACAACATAAATCACTTAAGTTTCAGGTTCTTCCTTATGGTATTTGCACTTCTCATACACCCGTCATTCGGGTTAAGTTGAACGGTTCTAGACACTATCTAGGTTCAGCTCCCACGATGGACATCGAGCCCAGTAAGACGAACATTACTCTATAGTTTCAGAACTAGTGGCCCACCAACGAGTGGTCTAGATCTTGTTTGGATAATCAAGGCATTTCCGAAATAAATTAGGAATCAAGATTTCTTGTGCGCAATGATTAGGGTTTGAATTAACTATGTTCATAGTGTACGTACCCTATTCACACTTAGTGAAAATGGTAATTCGGTCATAGTCATTCTAAACCGTTGGTTCGTAGGCTAAATGGATAATTGGGTCACTTTGGTTTGTTAATTACAATCTGACCCCTAGTTTTCTTGGTTTTGGGTAGATCTTTAATTTAGTTGTGGTTGTCTTAATTAGTCAATGATAGGTCGGCTAAATTTGGGCCCTATGTGAACAAATCACGATGTTAAACTCGATATTCAAGTGATCAGATAGATTCGTTGGCTTTCTATAGTTGATTAATCAAATTTGTGCGATTCTTTATTGGTACCACCCCCTCCCCGCGTATAAGCTCACCACGAGTATTAAGGGTCAGTTAGTGACAACACGAGCTACTTATAGTAAAAAAATTTCAAGGGTTTTGGAAATCTAAAACAGTGAAAATTCAAGACATTACATATCAATATTAAAATAACCGAGTCACCGAACTGGTTCGATCCGAGTTTGATTCGAGTCGGGGTTCGATCCGAGTCGAGTCAAGCTCGGGCAAGCTCGAACTTGGCTCGAAATTTTTTCGAGCTCAAAAAATCAGCTCGACTTGGCTCGAACTCAGTTTTGAACCGAGTCGAATTAAACTTTTTCGAGTCAAGTCGAGCGAGCTAATTGAGCTAACTCTGCTCATGTACAACTCTAAAGATGCGTGACATTATATATTTTTTTGCAGTATGGGCGATTCGGTTAATCGAAAAAACTTTGAGTTGACCGAGCCTTGATGTGATGTTCTCGGTCGACCGAGGACTATTTCGTTCGATTGAGAGTCTCTGTTGAAATATCGATCGACCAAATGTGTGACTGACGGTTTGTACATTTTTTTAAGGGGTATTTAAATCTAACTCTGAATTAAGGCTTATACATTACAAATATTTTCTCTCTAAAGGCAAAGGTTTGTAAGGTAAGAGGGTTTTCAATGTTTGTAAGGGCTTAGGAAGGGCTTTCCAAGGATTATGCATCGTAGTGGGAGATCGAATAGTCCTATAATCGGAAAGGTGAGTGGTGTACTCTAAGATTTTGATTATATTTGAGATCTTTGTCACCATATGTTGTGGTTTTCTCCCGCAAGGATTTTTCATGTTAAAATATTGTGTTTGTGCTTGTCTGCTTTTAGTTTGGTTATCTAATATATTATATTATTTTATCTTCATTTATCGTGCTTCTGCAAAGCACATGGATTAATAGTGGCGTTATATCATAATTTCTAATAGCTAGCTAGGACTTGATCAGGGTTTGTTGTGGCTCGAGTTTACATCGTTATGGTGTGTTAAAGAGCTAGTTTACTCCAATAAAGTGGTATCAGAGTGTCAACTCTAAGGACGTTTGGGGATTCAACAAAGATGTCTGGATTGATATTCGATATATAAAAATTCAATGGGAAGAACAATTTTAGTTTAAAGCAATGAAAGATAAATAACATTCTAGTATTGCAAGGGTTGAGCAAAGCGTTGTTGGAAAGAAAACATGAGAATATATCGGATGATGACTGTAGAAATCTTAAGTAAAAAGTTATGAGCACCATCCATTTATGTATGTCGGATGAGGTTATGTACAATGTCCTAAATGAGGAATATCCTCTGAAAATGTAGAAGAAGCTAGAAGACCTATATATGTCAAAGTCCCTAACGAATAAGTTATTTGTGAAGAAACAACTTTTTGGGCTGAAATTAAAGAAATGATCAAATCTCTTAGAGCACATAAATTTGTTTACAAACTTATGTAGCAAGTTGGTAACACTCAGAAAGACGGTCAAAGAAGAAAACAAAGCGGTACTACTTCTAGCATCGCTTCCCTCATCATACGACTATCTTGTCACTACTCTGTTATATGAGAAGAATACAATGAAGCTTGAAGATATTACTGCGGTGCTTATTTCTAACAAGATGAAGAAGAAGTCGAATGATGAGGACTCTCAGGAAAAAATGCTAGTAACAAAAGGACGTTAGGAATGCGGACGATCGGTGGAGCGATCTTGATTTGACGGGAAGAAAAATTATAGACGAAATCAAAGACAAGGGATAGATGTTTCTATTATGGCAAAAAAGGATGCTTCAAGAGAGACTGCTAGAAATGGAAAGATGACCTGAAAAGCAAAGAAAATGGGAATAAAGGTGAATCAGTGAGTGTAGTAGAAGTGAACACAGAATGAGACCTTCTCTCGGTCTCTTCAGGTACGAGTCATCTCTCAGACACTTGGATATTAGATTCAAGATGTTTGTATCACATATGCCTGGATAGGACTTGGTTTGATTCTTATAAGACATATGATGATGGAAGTGTTCTAATGGGGAACGATGCAGTATGCAAGGCCATCAAAATAGGGACCATATGGAGTCATTCGGACTCTAGGTGATGTCGTACATGTCCCAAAGCTAAAGAAAAACTTAATATCTATAAGAGTTTTAGATACGAACGGTCGTACGTTCACCGCATCTGTATGTTTAATCAAGGTCACAAGAGGTGCAATGGTGTTGATGAAGGGACATAAGGTTGGAAATATGTACAAGTTGGTTGGAAGCATAATTATGGGTGAGGCCGCTACCACCTCACACACAGAATTCAGCACAGATTATACAAATCTATGTCATGTGTGGTTAGGGCATAAGAGCAAGAGGAACATAATGTAACTCAACAAATGGAAACTATTAAAAGGAGTTAAGGCATGTAAGGTGGATTTAAGTAAGCATTGCATCCTAGGCAAGCAATCAGGGTAAGTAACATTATACATCAACCCGAGTCAAGTCGAGGTGGGCAAAGCTTGGCTTGACTCGTTAGTGCTCTCCTCGAGCTCAAGCTCGCCCTCAATCTTAACATTGGAGCTTAGCTTGTTTACCAAATATTTCAAGGCAAGCTAGTGGATCGAGTCGAAGTGAGCCTACCTTGAGTCTGCTCCCACGTCAATTAAATATATTTTTTACCACAATATACAAATTAAAAGTCAACAACATTAAGTCCCAAATATCCAACATGCCACAACATCAAGACAAAAAATAATAAAATAAATAAAAAAATCTCACAGATGCTATTTAGATACCACAACATCAAGTTTAAAAAGTGAAAATATATTACAAAATATAAAAACTTAAACATAACTTTAAAAGTATACATTCTTTCATGCAGCTTTAGATGCACTCTCGTCTTAACTTCTATTCTCATCCTCATCCTCGACATCAAAGCTATTATCACAACAAACTGGATGCAACCGATCTTGTGTACATATCAGTGTTTTAAATGTTTTCGAGACGAGCGAGCTTCAATACTTGCTCATAATTCTGCTGCCCATGCTAAAACTTAATGTTGATGTCACGGTCGAAATTAATTAGAATTGACAATATGTCTCATGCCTTACTAAAAGTATAGGGTATTCACGAGCTCTCGATTTCCACTATTGCAAAACATCAAAATTATCTTCTTGTAACCTTATGACATGTTGCTTTAGATACTTCTTCACTTCTGATTCAATTTTTTTCATCTCCATTTCTTCTATATTTCTTCTAAATTGCTTTCCTCCAATAGAAATACTATACATATATTGAGTAACTATTGTACTAAATGTTGCAACGAAAGCATAAAAAAACCAAGATTTGTAAGTTTTTTTTGCTGAGGAAAGGAAATTCTTCCTTTCACAGGAAAATCTGGAAAAGAAAATTCATTTCCCACATTACTTTATTGTCTCAATAAGAAGAAAACTTCACATATACATAAAACATTTTCTCATGGACACCACCCACCAAGCATGTATGTTAGTTACGTTTAACCTTCAACAAAATCAGCTCCAATAACACATAGTTTATGCCATCTTAGGCAAAAGTGGTGAACTAAAAAAATATAATCTTTGAGTGTTTTTTTTTTTTTTTTTGTGAGCTTGTTAGAACACCCCACTAGTGTCAGTTCACACTTCACTGTTAGCCACCCCCACTAGGGATCCATACCAAGACTTCAGTGTTGAAATGAGGTATCTTTCACTCAGTCTACCACTTAAGTTATGGATCAGGGTGTATATAATCTTTGAGTATGCATCATCAATTAATTTAAAAAAATCTCTGGACAAAACATAACAGCCAAAAGTTTAAATAAAATAATAATAATCCAACACAATCATAGCATGTTGTATAAAGAGCAAGGTTGTGGACCCAGGTACACCAATTCACCACGGCTTAAAAAAAACACTCCCCCATGAGTTTGCAAATCAACGAAGGTCCTTGAAAGAACCACCTAAAATGCACACTATTCTAAAATCCTCACTGCTAGTTACGTGTAGGGCCACCGTGGTGTCTATATTCCATCCAATCCATTCCTCTGACTTTCCTCGTTAGGATGAAAGAACCACCTAAAAGCCACACTATTTAAAAACCCAAGTGGGCCATTCCCCATGAATTTATATATGTTTTCGGTATAATTTATACTGTTCTCTATAATATGGTTCATTATATATCCTTTCCCGTCTTTCATACTCTCTTCCATTTCTACATCTCTCTCTCTCTCTCTCTCTCTCTCTCTCATGGAAATCTCAAGGCTTGCATTCTCTGTTTGGGTCTTCTCCATTTGTTTGTGTATATGCAGGAATGGGGTTGAAGGTTCTCATCAGGTGTACAGAAATCTCCAATCTGTGGAGGTTTCCGAAGTCAGTATAGCCAGTACGGAGTTAAGAACTGGTTACCACTTCCAACCACCAAAGCATTGGATCAATGGTATGTTTCCCAAACACCCCTTTTCCCTTTATTTATCCTCCGTTTGGCTCAAAAGATCCTCTTTTACGTGGTTCTTTGAAGTCCTACAAAGAGTAGATATTCTAAAAATCACAAACTATTTTTCTCCACATCTAAAATTGCAGTGACCCAAACGCAACATTAATGTTTGCCCTGTTTGGATGGCCCATTACAGTCTTTAGGAAGCAATTTACATAGTTTTTTTTTTTGATGGATGGACAACACGAAGATCCCCTTTATGCGGTTTTTGGAAATCTTATTATGAGTAGAAATCCTAAAAATCAGAAACTATTTTCTTCATTTGACAACACAACCTTGATATTTCTAATATATCTTTGGATTAGATTGGTTCTTAGCTTTTTTTTTTTTTTTGGCACACGTCCGAGTATGGATGCCCCACCATGAATTTGTTGGGTTCCTTCTAGGTTATGACATGTCCAAAAAGTCAACCATATCTGAAACTGATCAGATTAGCCACACAATCTAAAACCATGTTAAATATGCCTAAAACATGTCAAAGCACTTGGTAGGCCTGAGTTTTGAGATATTGTCCAGGAATTTTGGTGGGACACATAATGGATTGGTTGGATGTCTGAAGTACATCCATGTGGGCCTTATAAACTATTAAGAAAGTTTCAATGGTGACCATCCACTGTCAACTGTTGTGTGTAGTGTGGCCCACCCAAGTCATGGATTAGCCTGATTTTTAGGCCTATGGCCTACCATGGAAGGATGCATCTGAATGATAGTGTGGATGTCTAATACAAATCAGAGTGAGGCCCACAGAGCTCAACCTTGGGAAAACTCCCCTGAGTTCAACTTCCTAGCTAGAACCATTTCCCGGAAATTAAATTGGGAACAATTTACATAATTCTCTCTCTTGGATAGACACAAAGAAGAGCCGGTTTTCCGGATTTTTCAAAATCCTATTGAGGTTAGTAATCTCAATATCACAAATTATTTTTCCCCACTTTTGAAATAGCAATGACCCGACAAAACCTTAATATTTCTAATATATATTTGGGTTGGATTGGTTTTAGTTTTCCAGCAAGTGTAGTAAAACCAAGGGGGCAATTTATATAGGAAAGCGGCAAGTATGGGATTTGCTTATATTCCTTTTTTTTTTTTTTTTCAGAACAGAGCTAAAAATAAAAGACCCCTTGAATAATTTTTGGAGATCTAATAAACTGTAACAAGCCCAAAAAGACCTCTTAAGTTGTTTCCCCATACTGAAGGATACAAAACAATACATTTAAATGCATGAGATGCGGTTATTTAGAATCTTATGAAGAATAGAAATCCTAAAAATCACAAATTATGTTTCTCTACTTGTAGAATAGCAGTGAGACAAACAAAAAACATTAACATTTATAAAATATATTTATTTTGAATAGGTATTAGTTTATTGACACATGAGTGTGTATGGTAAAACCCAAGTGGGCAATTTAAACAAGTAATATCATACTTTACTTTTAGATGCATGGAAAGGGATGGTTTAAAATCCTATGAAGAGTAGAAACCCTAGAAATCACGAATTGTTTTTCTCCACTTGTGTAATAGCTATGGGTCAAACACGACTTTAGTATTCATATACAATATTTATATTGGATTAGTTGTAGTTTTGTAGTTACGTACCCTAAAGGGACAACTTATATATATATATATATATATATATATATATATATATATATATATATATATGAAAAGGTTTTATGCGATCGAGCTCATGGGAACTTCCCCTGAGGTCGAGCTGTGTGGGCTCCACCGTGATGTGTGTCGAACATCAACACCATGCATTTGATGGGTCCCCTTTAAATTATGGGATATCTCTAAAATCATCCGTATAAGGAACTCAGGTGGGCCATACCATCTAAAATCATGTGAAGACATGCTTAAAACATATAAAAACACTTAGTAGAGCCCACCTGAAATTTGGATGCATCTGAAACTTAGTTTGACCTCTCATCCAAGTGGGAAACACATAATGAATGGGCTGGATTTGTGAGATGCACATGGATATGTTTTGGGAAACACATAATGAATGGGTTGGATTTGTGAGATGCATGCACGTGGATATATATATATATATATATATATATATATATATATATATATATATATATATATATATATATATATATATATATATATATATATATAAGTGGTTTTCACGTGAAGATGAGGGTACTTTCTAGTGAGTATATAAAATCATATACAGCCAAGCGAAATCTTTTACCTTAATTCTTAATATTAAAATCCATGTGCATGCATGATAAGAAACGTTGATTGTAGTGTTTTGATAGGACTGATGGCAGCCACCCCATTACAGCTATTAGCCACCCCATTACCAAACTTGTAAACAAAGCCTACGATCGAGTCAGAGCTGTGGTGCATACTAACATCTAACTCACCCAACAAATGAAAATCAATATGATCATTAGGCAGATACAAATAGAACGGGTACATTTATAAGGTAGGCCGATCCATAAAAAATAATATACATTATTAAAAATATCCAAATTCAAGTGTCGCTTATATGATGTTTTGATCTGCCTGATTGTATTATTCGTGCCATCAGCATACGGGGTGCTTGGGTTGGATGGCTTGGATGTTATATGGCGCTACATATCTCATTTTCTTTTTTTTTCTTTTTTTTTAACAAGAAATTAAATGAGGTTATTTATATAATTTTGTTCTTTAAATGCAATTTTAGTAAAATGTTTTGCTAAAGTATTTTAATGTAAAAATGTGTGTACTTAAATGAACTGAAAAACGGATGGATGGGGTGAATTTATAAGGAAAATCACCAAGGGCACACTTAGCTTTCCGTGGCAGGAACTTCCTGCGAAAGTACACGTGGCAGGTTTATGTATCCATCGGGTCCACCCTCACGCTGGCACCTGGCCAAATGGCTCAAAGTTCAAAAATATCAGACAATCTTATCCATTAATTTTATCCCACTACATATTTGACTGTTGATGTTTTGTTTCTAACCGTTATTTTATTGGTCATTTATTGGATGGATAGTATTGTCTAATAGGTGTGATTTTTATCATATTAACCATCCATACTAAGATCCTGCATATGACCGGACCCGATTCTCACATCACCTTGACACGTGTACTATAGAGAGATGGCTTTAACGTATCACGATTCGCCTAGCGTACCGTATCATCTCCAATCCGAGAATCTCTTTTCCTGATCTGGTGCTCGTTAGGTGAGGCCGGGGTTACAGCTTAGTGGACGAGGATCGACCCTGGGACCCACCTCAATGTATATGTTGTATATCCACGCCGTCTATCCGTTTCACTAGCTTATTTTATAGCATGGTCCATAAAATGAGGCAAATCCAAATCTCAGGTGGACCACACAGTAGGGATTATATTCTCACCATTAAAAACTTCATGGGGGCTACAAAAGTTGTGGATCATGCTGCTATTTGTAGTTTTCCCTTCATCCATGACCATTTGACCTTATCAACAGGTCGTATGGAAAATAAACATTACAATGGGCCTTTGGAAGCTTTTAATGGTGGACGTCTAATCACCATTGTTTTCCTGTGGTGCGGTCCACCTGAGATTTAGATCTGTCTCATTTTTTATACCATGCCCGAAAACAGGCTGGAAAAACGGATGGACGGCGTGGATGAACAACGAGATAGGCCCTACGGCCACGGCCTCACCTACTAAGCTGTTATCCCTTCTCACCTAATCCGCGCCCTTTCTGATAAAGGGCTTTGTCAGTTTCCACGTTTTCCATGTAGTACGTTTGGCCACACGATCTTGCTTTCGGTCGGCCAATTGGACCACTGGAAAGGGTATCCCTGCAGCGCACTTCAGCGCACTTTATCAACGTTAGGGTCGATAACGTGCGCTGATTGACGTCTCTTTGATTTCAACGCCCGGGTTTCCAAATTCAAATAATAATAATAATAATAATAATAATAATTGAGGTAGATTGATATTTATACTCCGGTAGAGTATGATAGACGATATACAGTAACGTTGACATTGCATACTTAATTATTTTTAAATCAAATCGAACTGTCTAAACTATGGATTTCATTTTAGATTTATCATTACCAAAGTTTCACTTCCATTTAAGGGTATGATACTCGTATTGGTGGTCAATTATTGGATGGTTAAAAAAGAAAAATAACTAATGGTCATATTTCAACAAACAAGCGTCCATTCATTGAAAGTGAGTTACACAGTTTAGTCTGTTTTAATTTGAGTTATTTTGTGCCACATGTATAGTTTCTGGATGCCTGCGTATCAATCGTGACATGTAGCCCGAGTATCAAATAATTCCCCATTAATAATCTCATTCTGAAATGTGTGTTGGGATTCTCGTCAACCGTCCGAATAAAACGTGCGTGACTTTGTTGCACGACATATGCAAAGATCGGATGTTTGATTGGAACCATCCATCTTGTGGGCTCTATTCTGGATTGTCTGCAATCCGATTGCCATGTTTGGAAAATGATCTTTGCCACTGATTTATTTGGTTAAATGCGAGCCCTTAAAATTTTCGCGTGAAGGGTCTACATTCAGTTACGCATATCAACGGCTAGAATCTCTTTATCTGAGAGTGTATTTCTTCATGTATCTCATCTGAATTAGAAAACAAAACTTGAACGGTTCTGATCATCCGACCATATTAACATTCGGGCTGATTAGGGAGTCGGTTTCAATGATCCTCAGCCCGAATGGTAGGGCCTGCCTATCAAGGGCTCAGATCTCACACACCTGTGCCACACTCACGGATGTAGGACCATCGGGCCTGCCTACCCAAAATATTGATTTTTCAGGCCGAGCACGGTCCATTTGTAGCCGTGGGAACTGTGGTGTTTATATCTGTTGCCTACGCGTTAACATTAACAACCGTTCATTCAATGCAACTAGTGAAAATTGCAATGAAAAGATGCTGCTGACCGTCCAATCCATAGCCTGATTCTTTTTTGAGGGAGCCGATTAGGTGAGACCCGGGACTCACCCAGGATGGTGTGGCCCTTACCGTGGAACCTACCTGGATGTATGCATTCTGTATCCACGCCGTCCATCCGTTCTTCCCATATCATTTCAGGGCTTTATCCAAAAAAAATTTTTAAAAATTAAAAAAAAAAAAAACGAAGCCGATCCAGTTATCAGTTGGACCATACCATAGGAATCAATGCCGACTAACCATTAATGGTCCACAAAAGTTTTGGATCAAGCTCATATTTGGGCTTATTTAACCTTATCAACAAAAATAAACACTAAGGAAACATTAAGGTACTCCCTAAGAAGTTTTCAACGGTAGAGAGTTCAATCACTACTTTTTCCTATGGTATGGTCCACCTGATAATTGGATCTACTTCATTTTTAGGATAATACCATAAAATGATCTAGAAAAACGGATGTATGGTGTGGATACAGAATACATACATCAACGTGGGCCCACGGTAAGGGCCGTACCGTCTTGGGTGACTCGGGGGTCTCACCTAATCCGCTCCCCGTTTTTGAAAGTAGAAAGTGCGGGTCACATAGACAGATCGGACGGTTAGGATTTCTTTCAATACATGTGACTTTGGTCCACTTTCTATACAAATCTTGCGTGCTGCGAGTGCATACTTTAATGATCTGCATTTTCGTCAACGGTTTCCGTCTAAAGATCTCGTCCCAGATTTTCTTCTAAAAAAAACTGTAAAATCAAGATGGTGGGCCCTACATCATAAGAATCATTGAATAGTCAACCGGGATCTAGGAACTTTTGTATGCCTCCATTGTGGCCACATGAATGGTTATCTTAGCTAGGTAATGGTGGGCCCCACATCTGATGAGGGGAATGAAAAGTGAATGGTCACCAAATTCCAGAGAATTGCGTGTGTGAAAGAGGAACTTGCTCGCTGTCTGGACTATAGAATTTAGGGATGTAGACCCTACACAGCTTCTACAGGGGCACAGGCAATTCAAGATGGACAATCCTAATTGGATACCATCGATTCGTTTAGTTTTTAACTTATGTTAAGTGATTAAGTATTTTTTTTTCACTTTAAGATGGTTTGGTAAGTATTTTTGTAAAGTTAATATATGTGCTAAAGCTTACTTATATATATATATATATATATATATATATATATATATATATATATATATATATATATATATATATATATATATATATATGGGGAAAAGGTACTATGCGCTCCAGCCTAAAGCGGTCGTCCGTGCGGTCGAGCTGATGTGGGCCCCACCGTGATGCCGTTCGAAAATCTACCCCCTCATTCAGATGCACCATTCCATATGGAGCCCATACGGCTGAAAATCAAATCAATCCGTAACTTTTGTGGGCCACACCACCTATAGAAGTTGAGAGGGGCCGTACACCATTGAAACATTCAAAACCATTTTTGGGGACCTTTCGAGATGTTTTTTGATGATCTAAACCGTCCATCATGTGTATCCCACTTGAATGTAATTTAGACCAAGTTTCAGGTAGTATCCATAACTCAGGTGGGGCCCACCAAGTGCTTTTACATGTTTTTACGTGTATACTTATGTTTTCCGATGTTATGGCCCACCTGAGTTACGTGGACGGCTGATTTTGGGCCTTGTGGGCCCAAACTGGGCTCGTGCATCTGGTGGACGGTGTGGATCTTCGAACGGTATCACGGTGGGGCCCACACAGCTCGGCCTCACGCTTTACGCATAGAGCGCATATTACCTTATTATTATATATATATATATATATATATATATATATATATATATATATATATATATATATATATATATATATATATAAAAGCTTTTTACATGTTACTTTTCTAATTCTCTCTCACTGTCCATGCCGTGGACTATCACATTGAAAGTGAGGCTAACACAATGGATGGTACACATCAAATGTGGGCCTCTCATGATGGATGACCAGATATTAATGTGTGGACCGCATAATGGATGGTACACATCAAAGTTCAGCCCATAATGATAAGTAGTTCACATCTAAAATGGGGTAGTATGATGAACAACCCACTTCAAAGGTGGGCCTTCATGATGGACGGTTCACATCAAAGGTGGGCTCTACATGATAGGCAATGCACATTTAAGCTAAGCCTCACATGATGGATGACCCATATTGAGGTGGCCCATATGATGGACAATCCACATCAAAGGTTGCCCTAATGATGAATGGCCCACATCCAAGGCGAGCCCCACATGATGGATAATCCACATCAACGGTGGGCTCCACATGATAGGCAATTTAATAATGGTGGGCTTCATATGATGGATGATCCACCTCAAGGTGGGCCCTACATGATGGATGGTCTACATCAAAGGTAGGCCCTAATGATGAGAGGCCTGAATCCAAGGAGGGCCTCTTATGATGGACAACTCACATCGGAGGTGGGGCCCACATGATTGACAATCTACATCAAACGTGGGCTCCATATGATGGGCATTGGATATTGAAAGGGGGGCTACTTGATGGATAGTAGCATTGATGGTGAGCCCCACATGCCCTAAATAATAAATAGTGGACATTAAAGGTCAGCTCCTAATGATGAATGACCCAAATCTAAGGTGGGCCTCGTATGATGGATGGCATACATCAAAGATGGGGCCCACGCAATAAACAGTCGACATCAAAGGTTGGCCCCACACAATAGATAGTGGATGTGAGGGGGCGAAACATACTTGAGGGATAATTAGTAAAAATATTGGAAACTGCAAACATGCTTTACATGGGCTTAGGTGGGATTTGGTGGGGATGGATTTGCATTTGGTCTCAGGTTAATTTCATTGTGTGTTTAGAGACAACTGGAAGAATTGAAATTACATGGGACCAAATTGCATTTGGTCTATAAAGGTCTTGTGAAATTTGAAATCCACTGTATCTATGAGGCCCACATTGATACATGTCTTTTGTCCACGTCGTTTATCCGTATGCACCGTTTACATGTGACATTTGAGTTATATGTGTATAAGTAACTAACATTAATTGTGAATATGATCCGTTAATTACAATTTCATGATCCACCATAAGCAAGTTTTTCATAATACAATGCTTCCTCGTAGAAAGAATTTGATCCCGAACCTAGGGGATTAGATGACCAAAATATCATGCTATTTCTAGATATAAAATCATTGTGCAATAATAATGTTAATTCCATCTAATGCAATTTCATACCATTTAATCACATTGAACTTGGGCACAACTCCTCTTGAGGTTGGGTTGTTCTTGGTTTGGGTCTTGGATCCAACCCTCCCAAGTAGTCTAGACTGGAGCTATACATGAGTCGAGTTAGCTCGGTGAGCTCGCTCGACTCGCCTTGGCTCGAATTTGAACTCGGACCGAGTTGAGCTCGAGCTTGCTTGAGCTCGACTCAACTCGGATCGAGCCTCAACTCGAATCATATCAGTGACTCTCGGTTATTTTGATATGGATGTTGCTCGCCGTGTGTTTGATGAAATGACTCAACGAAGTGCTGGTGAGGAAAGGATGGATATGCTGGGTGTTTGATTTTGATGTTGCTTCCTAGGTGTTTGATTTTGATGCTACTTACAGGGTGTTTGATTTTGTTTTATTTTGATGTTGCACGGCGAGTGTTTGATGAAATACCTGTAAAATGTCGTTATTGTTTTGCATTCTATGAAAAATTTAATATGCATTCTAGGTGTTTAATAAAATGCTGCACAAGCTCAAACTCGACTTGAACTGGCCTGAGCTACTGACCGAACCAAGCCGAGCTGTCTAGATAGGCTCAAGGACCGAGCCAAGCTCAAACCGGGATGAGCCACTGGCCAAGCCAAGCTGTGCCAAGCTCGACTCGGATGGACAAGTGTGTGTACAGCACTAGTCTGGACCACAACAATATAGTGTACAGGTCCCCTTTCAGTGGTCCAGACGATCACATGGTCCACCCCACCGAAAGATAACCCAGCCCATTGATAGCCCTGCTCTACAATCCTAAACATGTACATCTGCCAATTGTTCCCCAAATGGACAGCAAAAATGGAAACATACCCAATAGTCCACTTGCACTGATAGCGGTCCACCAGCTAGAAGTCGCATGAAACAGATTAAGAGGCTTATCACCCAAACATGATGGAGTGAACAATCCCAACCATTTAAAATTTGACCCCACATGGAAGCTAAATTGCTATTGATTATTTTTTCTCTAATATAAGATTAATTGATGTTTTTTATTTTTTATTTTTTATTTTTTCTAGACATTGGTTTCTAACTTCTCTTTCTTTTCAATGGATGCCGTTCAAATTCCGGCCCACTGCTGCGGATGAAAATGAATAGATCCAAATGGTAAGTTCCTGAATTCTCACTTGCTTTCATTGTCATTTGGAAAATGATCTGGCTTATATATAAAGCGTATATCATCCTGATCAGTTGGATGTGGGGCCCAACCACTCATTATGTGGGCCCCACACCTCACCACTCTCTGATCAAGATGATTGCACTCCTCATCTTCCCTCCATTTTTTGAAACTGATACGAAAAATGATGTACACTGAACAGGCCCAATGTACTACAATGGTATCTACCACCTCTTTTACCAATACAACCCCTACGGTGCTGTGTGGGGTAACATAGTGTGGGCCCACTCTATCTCAACGGACTTGATCAACTGGACCCCACTCGAACCTGCAATCTACCCATCTAAGCAGTTCGACATCAACGGCTGCTGGTCTGGATCTGCCACGATCCTCCCTGGTAACAAGCCAGTGATCATGTACACTGGCATTAATCCACAAAACCATCAGGTCCAAAACATCGCATTCCCTAAGAATCTATCAGACCCACACCTTAAGGAATGGATCAAGCCCGATTACAACCCTCTGATGGCCCCCACACCCGCCAACGGCATCAATGCAAGTTCGTTCCGTGACCCCACAACAGCTTGGCTGGGCCCAGATGGACAATGGAGAATGTTGGTTGGCAGCAAGAGGGGAAGAAGGGGAATGGCTCTCTTGTACAGAAGTAGAGATTTTTCCCACTGGGTGAAAGCTAAGCATCCCCTCCATTCATCACGTGGGACCGGCATGTGGGAGTGTCCTGATTTCTTTCCTGTCTCTGAGAATAGGACGGACGGTTTGGATACGTCCACGATGGGCAAGGGAATTAAGCATGTTTTGAAGGCCAGTTTGGATGATAAAAAGCACGAGTATTACACGGTGGGACGATATATACACGAAAAGGACCGTTATGTGCCCGATAAAACATCCGCCGACGATGCTCGTGGCCTGAGGTTTGATTATGGGAAGTTCTATGCATCCAAGACGTTTTTTGATGCAGGGAAGAACCGGAGGGTTTTGTTGGGTTGGATGAATGAGTCTGATAGCGTGGCCGATGATGTCGCAAAGGGGTGGGCTGGTGTCCACGTAAGTCATTTTTGGTTTCATTTAAACAACAATTAGCTATACATCATTACTCAGTGTAAAGCCAATCATTTAATTAATCAGTATCTAGTGATCAAAAGATAGACTACATATGATGAACTATACACCATATATTGGTATTTAGTCAATTAATTAATTGATTGGATACACAAATGGAGCTTGGCATAGTGCACTATCAATCTTGGTGGATTTCCTATTTGTTCATAGTATCAATTTCCTAGGATAGAGAGAAGGACCGTGTATATATAGGAATGCAAATGGGTTGCATTTATGGGTCAAGTCCATTTTAGTATAACCAAAATCAGATCCATTTAAAAACTAAGTTCGATAGATTTTGAGAGGACTCAAACCCAACCCATTAGTAATTCATGTTGAACTTTTGGATCTAAACCCATCTCATGAATCTAAATTTTGAACCAAGATCCACTAATTTACAGGTCATCCAATAACCAATTTGCACCCTTAGCCGCATATAATTGACTACATATTGAATATTGATGTATGGTCGATTATTTGATTCTTCATAGTTACAAATGGAACTTGCAATAGTGTACTATCATCTTGTTGGAGTTTGAGTTCATGATATCAATTTCTTAGGATCAAGAGATGGACTCGACTATACATAGATTCTCAGTGTAAAGTCAATTAAAAGTCACAAATAGAACACACCATTTTGTTGGAGTCCATTGCTCAAGTGGTAGACTATAGATTCTGAAGATAACCTCCTATCACTCAAGTGGTAGGTCTCGGGTCTAGAGGAGTGTGTGTATTAACATGCTAACCGATAAAAATAAATAAAATATAAAAAATCAATTATTTTACTGGTCAAAAAAAAAATCATGAGATGGCCCACTTATGATTGATTATTCACCAAATGTCGGTGTATAGTCGATTGCCCACTTGATGATTCTTCATTCAGAAGATAAATTCCATTAAGGATCCTTTTGTCGATTTTGGTTACATTTATTTCAAGTGGGATATTCATTCTTTCTCTTTTCCATTCAGGCGATTCCTCGAGTCATATGGCTTGACAGGAAGGGCAGACAGCTTGTGCAATGGCCAGTTGAAGAAGTCGAATCGCTGCGAGTCCATCAAGTGAGTTACCATGAGCAAGTGCTTAAGAAAGATGATGTCCTTGAAGTTGATGGAATAACAGCTGCCCAGGTCAGTTTCTTGCCATTTCTATTGTACAGCATGACCAATGATCATGTGGGCCACACTCATATTTAATATTTGGTGGGCCCACTATATTATGTACATTTGATGATATGATGATCATCACCCAATTTCTACTATGCAATGTGATCCTTTGTGTAATATATAAACATTTCCTTTAGTGATCATGTGGGCCACAATTTCCTTTAGTGATCATACGGGCCACACTACTCTTTTTTATGTGGAGGGCCTACCAGCTTATGTACTTATGATGATATGATAATCATCAAATCCAGTTAATCATATGAGTCATCAGGTCATCTGGCCCTCTCTGTGGGCCCATGATTCGCTTATCCAACCATTAGATGGCCCAGATATCCCAAGATTAATTTTCATGGATGTCTCATCGTATCAAAGGTCTAGATCCAATAATTCACATACATGGGATCATCATCCATATCTAATTTTTTTTCTTACACAGGCTGATATTGAAGTCACGTTTCATTTGCCAACATTGGAGAAAGCTGAGCCCTTTGATCCCACTTGGGTCAACCCTCAAATCCTATGCAGCCAAAAGGGTGCTGAGGTTAAAGGGTCCATTGGACCATTTGGGCTAATGGTCTTGGCTTCTGATTGCTTAGATGAATACACTGCCGTCTTCTTCCGGATTTTCAAGGATCAAGATAAGCCTGTGGTCCTGATGTGCTCTGATCAAAGCAGGTATGCCTTCTCATATTCTTGGGAAAAAAAAAAAAGGATCCCTTGTGGGTGGGCCATTCCGGTTATAACAGACCTTGATAGAAGGTGTTATTGTGTTTCTAAACCTTGGTATTCCTAACCATTCGTCCAATGTGGGGACCCCAGATCGATGGTTCGGGAGTGTCAAACCAAGAAGATTAACTAACATGATTCTTATTTAACTAAAACAGATCCACTTTGAGAAAAGAAGTTGATAAAACAACATATGGAAGCTTTGTAGATGTGGATATGAAGGATGGGATGCTATCTTTAAGGAGTTTGGTAAGTTTAACTGTATCTTATTATTATTATTATTATTATTATTGAGACATGACCAAGGATGGTGGGGTACACCATAGATGGCAGATGACCCACAAAATAACCTTGATTGGGCAATCAAAGCTGTACTAAGGGCATGAAAGTGAGCCGTAATAGTAAAAATGGCCCACCATCAGATTTTGCAGGCCCTTATTTGAATGGATTGTGTTCGTCCGATCAGGGTGATATGGATACCGTGTGTATCCATGGTGGGCCTCTCCCTACCCGATCTGCTATGTGATCGGACCACTCAAGGCTCAACTGAAAGAAAAATTATACATTTATCATAAATATTCCAGTGGTTCTGGTCACATTGGGACACAGAGTCCAATCCATTGATCTAGGCCGTCCATTAGGTCGAACTACAGGCTCCCTTCCAAACATTAAGCATATCTGAAAATCTTAACCATCTGATCAATAGCCTTTAATATGGATGGTTGAGATCATTTACATAAAAAAAGGGTCAAATTAACAGTTTGATATATTTGTTAGGACCCACAATGGATTGTTTATGATTCTAAATATCTTTTGTCAGGCAATACCAACTTTCCAACCATCCACACATTAATTGGTGATAGGATGGCTGAAAAAATAAGGCAAAATCAAGGATGTATTGGATCATTCAATCAGTGTGATTTTTTCAAGGTAGGCCACAAAATGTACTACGGAGCTGATGGACAGTTCAGATCGATTGATTGATATGTCCAAGTGGCTGGATATATTATTATTGAGAAGAGTTTTTAAAAAGAAAAAGAAAGGTTGTTACCATCCATTTAGCAAGCCCTTATTTGAATGGCTGTGATCATCCAATCAGATTGATATTGTGACCATGTCCATTCCAATGTGGACCATTATTGGAATAGTTGTGATCATCTAATGAGCAGTCCAATGTGGACCCCTCCTATCCAATGGGCCTTGTGATAGGTGGGACCACTTGGGTTCAAGTACAAATCCGCATGTCTTTTTTTCTTTTTCTTTTTTCATATATTTGAATTAAACGATCTTGATTAATTCTTGAGTGACATTTTTCTTTTTTTTTTTTTTTTTTTTTTTTTTTTTTTTTTTTTTTTTTTTTTTGGGACCAGATCGACCGTTCCATCGTCGAGAGCTTTGGTGGAGGAGGAAAGACATGCATGACAGCTAGGGTGTACCCTACACTGGCTGTAGGTGGCAAGGCTCGTTTGTATGCATTCAACAGAGGAACTGAGGTTGTTAGGATTTCAGAGCTGAAGGCATGGAGCATGAGAAAACCACGAATGAATTGAGAAAGGGAGATGTGTACTAGAGATTCATGTATGTGAGGTGGGAGTCTTTTTTGTTTTTATTTTATTTTAAGACTCTTTAGTCAATTGTGAGGGAATAACAAAGAGTCCTGCCTTTGCAGTTTGCATGGTTTCTTATGTATTGTGCTTGGATCACTCATTTGAATAAAAAAAAATTTACTTTGGTTTGGATGAAATGTATTAATTTAAACTCTCTCTCTCTCTCTCTCTCATATGGCTTCATTTCCATTTCTTGCAATTGGAAATTTACATGTATTGATCACTTGTTCCATCTCAGCCGCGGATTAGGAACCCACAAATACTTGGGTAATCAAAATTGAAACACTAACCATTCATCGCATGTAAAATAAAGATACAGTTTGTACTAACCTCGAGTCATGCGTCTGATATCAAACCAAGGTGGGCTTCTCCTGTATGATCGCGTCTGCCATGATCAACGGTTAGGATCACCTCATGGAAACACTCTATTTCTCTCTTACAATGGGCGTGCGCACACTAGGGAAACATCTCATCCAAAGCTATATATTTCACACAATGAGATATTCGGCCATGTTTTGCACAATTAGATATATAATCAGTTTTATATCAATAGATTATCACGCAATAGCATTTAAACAGCATAATATTCTGCCATATTTATACTATATAACTAGTAGAGTGACATTTAAAAATTGTAAAGATTATCATATCTACACAAAAACATACATAGCACTGGACAAATAGTTGTTATTTAGAGCTTAATTTATCCACATACACAAACACACATAGTACCAGGCAAATAGCTATTAGGAGCTCTTGGAGAGAAGATAGAAAAACAACTTCATAAGTGTAATCTTCAAGCTTTTATGTAACTAGGAGATATGACTGTGGATGGGCTCTCCCTTTTCCCGATGTGAAAACATGGATTTCCATCAATTCCATTCCCCAATGTAGATGGGCTCACCTTCCTCCTGTTGACAGTGTTTTCATGCTTGAAAATTTATAGGAAAGCACATTGATTGTTTAGTACGAAGTATTTTTTTTTTTTTTTAATTTTATTCTCTCCATCTCTTATACATCTTGTGTGAAGGCTAATTCTCTTTGATTCAAATCATTGTAGCAACTGGAGAAGAGGGTTTTTTTTTTTTTTTTTTTTTAAATAATAATAATAACCTACAATTTATACAATGAAATAGTGAAGATTCCAACCCTTAATCGCATGACGGTAATGAAGGCACTTAATACTTCCACATGGGAATCATCAAAACTCAAGCCCATCATGGCATTTGATAAAGAAGCAAGAAGTGAGTGGTTTTTCAGCTTTACTGAGGAATGAAGACGCAAAATGGGTGCCTTTGATGAACATGTTAGTTATTTCTTTTCCTTAAATCATCATTAGATGGTTAGATCATAGAAGCCGTCTCATTTAGACTGAGCCATGAAGTGGAATGTCGGTGAGCCCTCTATGTGGACCTCACACAAGGACGATCGCTCCTTTGCCTCCCTTCATTTTGCTATTTTAACCACTCATGTTCAAGATAAGCCCCACCTTGTAGTGTGGCCATATTTGTTTGAGATAAGGATGATTATTCATCATGCATGTGTGACCTGAGTGGACCATATAGATCTAGAAAGGGCCATTTGCATGTTGAGACTGTTGGGGATTGTGCTGCAGAATCATATAAAGATGAATCTAGGATAGCAATCCAAGAGCACCAAGTAAACACAAGAAAACACAAAGATTTAACGTGAAAAACCCTTTCGAGAAAAAACTACAACACAAAGCGACAGAAATCCACTATGAAAGCATAAATTACAAAGAGAAAGGACTTACTCAATTCGAACAACCCTGAATCTCACCCTTTGCTACACCCTTTGAACCTCTAGAACTATTTAGAAACCCTCTGGAATAATTTAGGAAACTTTGAAATATCTTAGAATGACCGTAGAATCACATTAGGAGCACCCTAGGAGCTCTTATTTATAGTTGGGAAACTCCAACTTTCGCACCGACTTGGAATAATCCAGAAACTGTCTCAAATTTATACAGTCCGCGCACAATATGCGTAATCTTCAACTAGTCGAACCAGAGCTCAGGCTAGTCAAAGGGCACTTTGACCAGTCGAACCTGTCCTTTGACTGGTCGAATTTCTTAGAAGTTCCAAAGTACATTGTTGCTGGACTTTCACTCGAACTTTCTCGGTCTAGTCGAATTTCCTCAGATTTAAGACATCTGTTAACAACAGAGACACAATTGCAAGTGGTAATCTGCCACACTCCACAGCCCTTCTCAGTTACCAGTTGAATCTTGGGTGATAAAACCATATCCCTACATAATTAACAGAATAAAGTCCGTGCCTCCTGTGCAAAGGAGGGAGGATGGAAACATCTAGGGAAAATGAGGGCGCAATTGCGATTGACCATGGTGGAGGGCAAACGATACGACATCACCGCCGGCGTGAACCCACCGTCAGCCTATTTATTGGCAACCTCCCATTTCGCAGTAAGCACGATGAAATGGGGGCAAATTTAATTTGAAAATTTTGAAAATTTTGTTGATGTTTACATCCCAATCTTCGTGATGCAGACATTAGTAGTGCACCCTTTAGAGAATAAGTGTCATCGACAAAGTACAAGAGCGGATGAGTTGATGTGGATAGACATTAGGTCCATCAGACATATTTTCTGACTCACTACAAGTAAAAGAGCGGCATGACTGCATCCTGACCGTAGCCCCATGATTTCATAGCTTGTTGCACGGGTGTTTTAGTTTTAGGCATTTTTTATTATTTTCCTTATTTTCAGGGACTTAAGTGCACTTTTTTTTCATCTTTTTTTATTTTCCTTATTTTCAGGGGCTTTAGTGCACTTTTACTTTTTCCATGACTTATTTCTACACTGTAAGAAACCCTATTTTATTTTAGTGAATGAATGAGAATTCGTATGTTTTCTTCCTCTTTTACCAAAGGGATTAGGGTTTCAGGATTGACCCTTTGGTGTTGAGGATTTCACCCCGGTTTTTAATTTTCTTTCTTTCTAAATTTTCGAGGTGGAGGAAAATGTAAGAATCATATCTGTCTTCTTTTCTTTGATGCCCTATAATCCACACTTTATTTCATCTTGAACACATATCTTCTTCATCTCTTTCATTCCTCTCTGGATATTCCCTTTTGGTTTGAACGGAAAAAAGAAATGGCTAGTCAAGAGAATCGAATCCAAACTTAACTATAGACTGGTTTATGCTAGATCAGGAATATCCTCATATCCCTAGGTCCTCACTTTTTACTGTTTACGTAATTTTATGCTAAGGGGCATGATTCTGACAAAATGATTTCATTTTTGTTTTGAGATTTGTTAATCAATGTGATTGATAACAGTTAGTTTATTAATATTATTATTTGAATCTCTTCAATCTGATTATACATGCATCTATGGTTTGGCCATCACATATCCCTATATCAGTTTTGGTATCAAAGTCAGGTTTTAGCGTTGGTCAGTCTATTAGCAATCCCTTTTTGCAAAGGGGACATATTTTATTGAGTTTAGTTAGTCATTTTTCTATATTTCGTTGAGTCCCCATATAAATGTAGGTCATATAGGATAGTTGTGTTGCATTGGTATCATCATTTTTTAACCCATTTTTGCACATAAATCTAGGACCCTTCACTTTTCATTTTTGGTACATGCCCACGCGCACTGGAGGTGGATTTGGTCTCCATTACACTATGAACTCTGATCAATTTGTCAAGGCTATGGAGGGTCTAACAAAGAGAATGTATCAATAGTTTCGAACCTTAAGGAATGAGATCGTGCAGCAATTTGCAAATCAAAATGGTAGGTTCATGCGTCTAAAGAAGAGAGTCACGCGCTTAAAGGCTGGTACTCCAACCGCCAATGTAAGTGGTGCCCAAGCGACCCCCGATACTAGGGTTGTCAATCTATCCCAAGTTGTAAGCCCTGATCCACATAAAGATGGTTTGAGAACAAGCAAGGCCCGTGGGTCTGGCAACAGACACAATAGGGTATATCCATTACCACCTGCACATAATCATAATCTTATTCTTCCCACCAAATGGGAGGGCCATGGTGGGGTGCGTCTTCAACAACCTCCTCAGAGATATCATGAGCACAAGGACTCCATTGCTAGGGTCATGAAGGATATTAAGGTTGACACCCCCAGTTTTGATGGGAGATTGTACCCCTAAGCTTTTTCCGATTGGTTAGCAGACACGGGTCACTTCTTTAAGTGACACGGTCTACAAGACCCACGATGGGTCGGGTTCACCAAGATGAATTTGTGGGCCAGGAAAAACTATATTGGGGAAATGTTAAGCGTCGCCGTGAGCGATCTAGAGAGGGGCATGTTCTCTTTTGGATTGAGATGAAAGAGTTATTGCGAGAGAAGTATGTTCCCCTTTCTTACAGACAGAGGTTGTTAGATCAATGGCACACTTTGTGCCAAGGATCCATGACGATAACGGAATACATCGCTAAGTTTGATGAATACATGATGAGGCGCAATGTTGATGAGGACCCTACTGTGGTCCTCTCTTGTTTCTGTATAAGCCTCAAACCTGAACTTCAGCAGGAGCTCACGCTTCATATGGTCACCAATCTAAAACATGCTTACGAGGTGGTGCAGGAACTGAAGCACTATGTGTGCCAATCTAATGTGAGGGGGCTTGATCTTCGACCTATTATGCCTAGGGTAGCTTCGCAAAGAGGGAGACCCCAGGTCGGAAATCAACCCAAAGCTCAACCTGGTACCTAGCCAGTCAATAGAAATCGAAGTAACAATGCGGCTGGACCAAGTATTAGGCTTGCGATTTGGGGGATTTATGCAAATAACAGGTGGAAAAAGCCAAATTTTGGGTGTCTAAAACTAGATGTGGATGGTTCATCGAGTGGAAATCCTGGTGAAGGTGGAGGTGGTGGAGTGTGTAGGGAACATCAAGGACGCCTCATATTTGCTTTTCATAATAGATATAGTTAGGTCTCTAACACTACTATTGAAGCTCAGGCTATGCTAAACGATATTAAAATTTGTAGTAAAATGGGATTGAAAAAAATTATCGTCGAAACTAATTCTCGCATCATAAAGGAAGTGGGTCTACAGCCAAACAACCACCTACCCTTAGAACATCTGGTATTGTGTCGGGTTGACGCAAGGATGAACGTGATAAGGTTGATCACCGTCTTCCTCAAGGATAACTACTCCGAATCCACGGAGCTTCTCTGGACTCCTCACAGAGACTTCTTGAATCCACGAGGAAAGAAAGCAAGTGGAGTAGAAATAAATTCTAATAAATTCGTAATTTGATAGATGAATGAATTAAACGAGTTCACGACCCTTTAAATAAGGATACCAAGCAATAGGAGAGAAATCAGAAGCAAACTACAACTAGAACTCCTAGAATTCACAACTTACTATTTATAGACGGTCGTGATGTCTACTAGTGCGCAAGGTTTTCGGCCAAAAATAGTAAGTGTCCTATTTGGTTTCACCAAGTTGTTTTCTTAATTATTCTAAGCTCTTTTCGCATTTAGTGCAACTCTTAAAGCTCAACAGATGAAGAGTTATAATCAAACTAAAACTTACTATTTATAGTAAAAACGGAATTAAAATAGGGAAATGACCGTCAATCCGGAGGTATTTCATAAATCTGGTGTGCACAACCCGGCGTAGCTCATTCTACCCTAAAATCATATATTTTATTCCCGATAACTCATTCCGGATTGCGAGATACAGCCGATCTAAGATCTGATGGTCTCGATCACTTTTGTCGTCGACTGGGCCTTTTTTGATCCATCTTGGCCATGAAACTGTCCGCGACCCGCTCTACATCAGGGGTTCATCTTAAATAAGAGAGAAACCCTTGGCCTTACTTTTGCTCATACTCTACGAGAGGGCAACTCGGCTGTAGATGCTTTAACGAAGATGGCTAGCGACGGTTGTCTGAATCAGATTTATAGAAGAAGAATTAATCTTCCCCGAGAGATTAAGGAATTTTTGGTCCTAGACAACCCACGAGTGGGGATGCTAAGGCGAAATAGAAAAGCCAAGAGGTGGGAAGGGTAACATAGTTTTGGGGGCAGCATTCCTGCTTTCTTCCTTTAGTTATTTTAAGTTTGTAGGTGTTCTGCTCTACGAGGTGAGATTTTGGGGAGATGCTATAGGTAGGGAAGCTGTGTAGACGTTGGGGAAGCTTTATGCATTGTTCTCTATAGAGTTTTTTGCGTCGGGGTATATGATAGGCAAGGTATCATTCTTTTTGTGATACCAAAGTTATAGGTGGTGTGTTTCCACCATTCTCCAAAAAAAGAATGTTGAGACACAGATTAAATAGCTTTACTGTTGTATATGTGTGCCACATCTCACACGTGTGCACCAAACCAACCTACCATTTTCACGAATTATAGGATATTGAAAGCCAAACATAAAATTTCAATAACCCAACTCACCGAAAGTCCTTCCTGTTTAGCTTGACTGACTTTTGGGCATACAAACATGACCATAGAAAAGGGTGATTGATGGTGCGTCTCACTAATTAGTTGACTTGACTGTTTTTTATCTAGATGATGTGGATGTTGTGGCCCACCTGAATGAACCATTGTTTAAGGTAGCGGCTTGAAAGTGTGACTCGCCCAAAAGGAACATGCACCCTGGCTCAGTCTTTTCCATTCTGTCGCTCACCATTTTCGATCTGGTGATTTATCATATGGTCCCACCTTCGATTTCCCATGCATCTCAAATGATACATTGATCTGATTATAAGAACCATCAGATTAGTAGCCAGCAAGGTAGACAACACAAATCATATGACCATTAATTGAAATGGACCGTCCAATCTGTGAACTCCACCTCCAATTGCCTCTACTTCTCCTGATTGATCAAACTGGAAAAGCTCTGATCATCAATCTAGACCATCTATCATGTGGTCCGACCTTTGATTGCTCATGAATCATGAATATTACAATGACCAGATGATCAGAAACATCAAGTTAGCGACCAGCAAAGCAGACAGCCTGTATTGATTATATTAGAAAAAGGTCCGATCATTGATCTAAGGCGTCAATTTCATGAGGCCTATCATGGGTTGGCTTTATGTATCAAGATTAATACTTCCATTGGATAGCCATAATCATCTGACGGAAATTCCAGAAAATAAATGGACCAGACCAATCACTTGTCTTATAAACTGTTTGATCACCCATCCAGACCGTCCATGTGAAGCATGGTTCATACTTCTTATGATTATTTAGGTCTTTTGAGGAGAAATTCATAGCCACAGCTCTCAAGAATTACTTTGATTAGTTTAAATACTTGAGAACTCCACTCAACTGGAAAATCTATTGAGTCGACTCGAGTGACTCAGATAAGTTTTTTCTGAGCTCTTTTCCAAGTTTTTCTCAATAATAATATATAAATACTAGTATTTTCCCAGATTTCAATGGAAAGGGTCCTGCAGTCCATCTGGATCATTCATCATGTGGTTGCACCTTTGATTGCCTTTACCTCTCGAAAACCACTTCAAATATTTGACAATCCCAACCATCCAATCAACGGTCAAGAAAATTCTTAGCCCATGTCAATTACATTCTTGGTAGAGTTTGGTCAGTGCATGGAGTGGGCCCCTGATTTGATTGTACCTCTAAAAGAATATTTTGATTAGATGATCTAACTAGTTGAAAGAATGATAGTTATTCATACTGCAATTTAAGCTTCTGTTACGAAGAAATGGAAGCTGGTAATTGGCATTTCAACAGCTGATCAGGGTCGAATATTGCATATCAGACCCAGTAATTACCTGATTTTACATACATGATAATGTTTAATGCCGGATTTTAATTATATTTTTATTACAGGACGAAATCAGGAGCGTTAATTGGAATTTGATGACAAAGGCATAGATTTGACGCTCCAAAATTACCAGAGCACGGGATGGACTCCAGAAAACCAATAATGAAGATTTTACACGCCTGGGATCTGAGGAAAGCACGCCAAAGGGGCTCGAAAAGGGTCCAGAATGCAAGATCACATGTTTCCCGCCATCCGATCAGTTCGAAACTTCATACATGTGATGGGGGCCATAAATTAACCGTACATATTAAATTTCAGCCATTGATGATCTCGGGAAGTGGTCTAACGGTCAGATCAGCCCGTTAATCTCCAATTTGGGGCCCACCTGATATTTGGAACTGCTTCAAACTTGGTGTCGGCGGTTAAAATAATATGAAGAAAAGGTTGGACGGTGCTGATTTCCCACAAGCATTACATTGGGCCCCACATGCGTGAGCACGTGCATAGAATGCACGTGCGCGGGCGTTGCACCGGACGGATGAGAGGGTCAGCGCTTGCGCTGACCCGACTCATCTTCTCGATTTTTTTTTTCGCTCCAGCGTTCGCGAAGGCGACCGCGGTCGTCAGTTGTGGGGCCCACCTTGTGTCCAAATGGACAATCCAAGCCGTCCATTGCATCGCTAGGGTGGGTGTTACCCTCGCCTAGATTTCCGTTTTGTCCCATGCACGTGTACGGACGTTGATTGATGAAAATCGCAGGATGGACGGTGGAATAACAGATCAAATGGGCCGCACTGATTTCACTCAAAACTGTCCCTTCCCGAACGGTTTTCCGAGAGGAATCTAATGTACATTTCAGATTTTCCATTTACTCGGAGGAATGGGCCCCACCATTGCCACGGAGGATGGATTCGCGTCCGTGTAACGTGATTCGCTGCCGATTTTTGCGGCTGTTTGTGGGCCCCACTCGCCAACCTTCCGGAAGATCTGATCCGTCCATCGTGTAGAGGGCCATGAATACTACAAAACCATGCTGATAGTTCACTCCCATGCATACACACGTGCGTGATACAGAGGCCACAAAAGGGCTGCTCGGCGACGTTCAAAACTGATCTTTTCGAGATTTCTTCTCTGGGCCGCGCCAATGGACGTTCAAAACCACTCATTCTTGACTGAAATTTCATCCTGAATCCAATGGACGGGGTGGATTTTCCAGAAAACACCTCTGTGGGGCCCACCGATCACGGTTGCGAAAGTTTGTACTCCGAGTTCGTCTACGACTCTGCCACCGATTCCAGCCATCCAGCAGCTATAAAAGGGAAGTTTTGGACGTGAGGAAGGCATTCATATCCAGAGAATTCGAGATCCAGAGCCAGGGAGAGAAGAAAGAGAAGAAAGAGAAGGAGGAAGAGAGAGGATCGATTGGTTTGGTGTTTTGATTTTATGAATTTTATTTAATATTTTTTTATGGATTTTACGGGTCACTAATCTCTCAGCTAGGGTTGAGATGAAGCCTCTAATTTGATTAGCACTTGTATTGGTTGATTTACTTTAAATATTAATTAATTTATTTCTTTCTCTAAGTGGGCTTGATTGGTTTAAATTCCATATTTCTCCATCTATGAACTTGATCAAAGTATATAGATGGATGTTGTTTGGATGCTTATTACAGGTGCTTGTGTCTGATCAAGAACAGGTTTCCTATAGAGGAAGAAACAGGGTGCTTTAATGAATGTACATTCCATGTACCCGACCAAGGACATGGGATTTGTTATTCATGGCATTGCTTAAAGGAATTAGACAGTCTGTATGCCCGATTAAGGACACAGATTGTGCTTTCTCTATTTAAGTGGTATCAATTTAAATCAAGGTGAATCAACAGACAAAACAAGGGTTAGGATAATTAGGGGTGGATTCGAAAGTCCTAGTGCTCTCTCTCTGATTGAATTTTCTTCCCTATTCTTAATTATTTTTTTTCTTAGAATTGTGCTTAGTAATTAGTTCCATTATTTGTTGGATTAGTTAAGGAGAATCATAGATTTGAATTGTAACGTCCAGTCCTCGTGGGATTCGACCTCGATCTTACCGAGTTTATTACTACATCACAACCCTATACTTGGGGAGTGAACAAGTTTTTGGCGCCGTTGCCGGAGACTGATTCGTTCCAAATTGAATTTAGGATTCTCTCTTATCATAATTCATAGTCTTAGGATTTTACTAACTTTAGTTTTGGATTTTATTTTATTTTTTTAATTTTTAGAACCAATTTTCCTGTCTTGTAGGGTCATTGATAGATCTTCTAACTTGGTAACTTCGTCCTAATTTCTTTATTTTTTTTAATTTATTTATTTATTATTATTATTATTATTATTTTTAATTAGATTAGGTTTTATCCCCTAGATACTAACTTGTTTGTTTTGTTGTGCAGGTTTTTAACATAAGAACTTCTACTCTGATAACATCTTTCTAACTCCTTCTTTACTTTTGGTATTGCTGTAGGATTTTGCTTTCTTCTAGGATTAGACTCAGAGTAAGGTTCTACCATGGAATCGTGGGTACATGCATATGTGAGTTGGATAGGTTTTATTGGGAAATACCTGAAGGGTGTGGAATTCAACATATACCTCAAGATTTCTCTCCATCGAGAACAGACATTGAGAACCGACTAGAACGTTATGTTCCATCGGTTAATAGGGCCGTATACGATCATAATTATGGGAATGAGGATTATTATCAACCATCATATTCTCCCATGTATGATCGGTACGACTATAACCAGTGGAATCATCAAAATGGGAATATGAACCAACAACATATTGTAATAATTATTCTCTTGGATCCCATACCTTTGAGCTCCAACCAGAAACGATCCAAGAGGATTCATGTTTTAATCCAGAACAATTCAACCAGCATGTTGCGAAATTGATGAAATCATTAGAAGCACTCAATTCGCGCATTGAAAGGATAGAGGAAGCTCGCTCATCCCAACTACAATCTAATCCAGAAATACAATGCGAGGAAAGTGATCCTCACTCGCTTTTAACGAAATCTGGAATTTGGAATGAAAAGTTGGATTCCATTAATGAGCATACGGTTCAATTCCCGGATGAGTCGATCTCAATGACTGTTCAAAATGATGGGGAAGAAACATGGTTGTCTTTCAAATATAATGATGATGACACACCCCACTCACATGACACACTTGAGTTCAATAAAGAGGAAGAGGTTAGTTTATACGAACCTCAACCCAATCTGGAAATAGAATGTGAGGAAAGCGATCTCATCCCAAGTGTGCACTGCATGAAAGTAGATGATGATGCATATTGGGAAGATGATTATGAATGTGCAACCCAAATTCCCTTCGCATCAATCTCAAATTTGGTCCAAGTCAATGATCAAGACGTACACGAAGTGGTCGGTCATAATGAGCCACTCCCCTCCTCTAACATGTCTGATTTAAAGGTAGAGGACGGGCCCCTCACAACCGACCTTTCTAACTCTTGTGAAACGTATTTGGACCACTCCTCTGAATTTCATGATGATATGATTCGGGAGATGGACGAGCTACTCGATATGACTCTTGAATTTGAAACCACCCAGTTGAGGCCACCATCTGAACTGTTGACTAATGACGATTCATCGCCTCTTCTGAGTAGTATCAATGAACAGAGTCCACACATCAATGCTACGTATACTGATCCTCAATCTGTTTGTGCAGGGCTGGAGCAAGAGAGCACACCTCCGTTTACCTTTAAAAATGATGGATTCCTTAGGCAGATCATCATGAGCTCTAATGTGGACAATGAGTCACTCTCAGCTGAATGTCTCAACTCTTTGGATGATTGCTTGGCACACTTTGCAGATTCAGACGATCCCATGTTAAGAGACATAGTGAATGCCTTGCAAAACAATATCTCGGTAGTCATCACTGACCGAGAGGACCCTTACTCTGAAGCCCCTCTTTCCACAGATCCTCACTATTTACCATTAAGGGAGGAGGAGCTAACAATTGAACCGAAGTCTGCTACTTCGGAATGTGTTGAGACTACGTCACTTTTTGAGAATTTTTCTGACTTTCATCTATGTATAGTCTCTGATTCACCATGGGATACTAACTTCGAAACTTCTTCTGTCGCAGGTGAATTATATATACTCTGGATACCTCAGGCGAATCAACGAAAAACTTCTTATGAGGTACATAAATTTCTTTGGAAAGTCAAGCTCCATGGCGTCCCAAGCCTATTGCAAAAATGGCTTTTGGATGATCCTGTTGAGAAAATCTACTTGAGAAACTTATCAAGATACTGGCCGGAAGAGGAACCTTGTGGCATAACTGAGTAGTTTTTCTCTGCTTTCTTAGGACTAGGATAATTTCCTTTATGTTGTTTTAAGATAGACGGTAAACTTAGCGCTCCTGGGAGGCAACCCAGCCTTTTGCTTTATTGTATTGCCTTTTATTTCATTCCTTTTCATTTTTTTTAGTTAGTTACTTCAATGTTTGTGGGTAACATTACTGCAAACCCTCACGAGACTACAACTCGTCCACTAGGGGTAACCTAGGGGTTTAAAGGCTTGTTGCATACGCTAAATGCAATCGAGAGCACCTGCGAAAGTGGTATAGGTAGGGTCTTCTTTTGTTTTTCTTTTTGTTATTTCTGCTTCTGTTGATTTCTCTCTTGTGCTAACTCGCTTTTACGTTGAAATTTTTTTGAGAAAGCTTCTTGATTCTCCGTCCAAGTACTATCTTTCCCTCATTCCTCTTTTATTTTCGTTGTCCCATGTGCATTGCTTGCTTATTTCTTTTACATTGAGGACAATGTAGATTTTAGGTTGGGGTGGGAGATTAGGTTACCTAATCAGTATTTTCTTGGTCTTGAGCAAAATTTGTGAAAATTTTAAAAAAAATTTTGGAATTTCTATTGAATTCAAAGTGATTTTGAAGGATAGTTGTGATTTTAACATTATAAGATACGTGATGTTGGTAACTTATGACTCTTGGATTCGGCCATCTGCTTGATTTCACAGTCAATTTTGAATTGTTAATCCATGATTAGAAGGTGTAAACATTGATTGAGCCATGATTTCCCATATCAGATCTCACTTACACATTAAGTTTTCAGTTCGATATTAAATGGTAACTTGGTAATCATTAGGCATGAAAGGAATCAGCCTGAGAAATTTGCTAACGTCAGTTTATAAAGAAGAATTGAAAGAGTTAGTCACATAATCTTCACCATAGGTTTGCTCCCTATAGGTGTAGATTTGATTCTCCATAGTTGACATATAAAAAAAAAAAAAAAAAAAAAAAAAAAAGAAAAAGTTAGGCGACAAGTTTTCGCCATAGGTTTGCTCCTATAGGTGAGAATTTGATTCCCCTCATTTACGTTACGCTCATAAAGAAAACCAAAGGCTGGTAAAATGAAAAGTTAATCTGTGAGATAATTGTTGGTTTCAAGCTTGGTTGTCACGAATTACTAATGATATCATGAAATTGACAATTGGATCTTTTACTGATGGTAAGTCGAGATTATACTTTACACTCGTGGAACTCAATGTTTAGGAATGTTCTAATTGATGGATTAATATTTTAAACTTGATTATGAAGTTTACTGTAAGCTTGATTCCAAGAGAAAAATTTCACACACCAATCATGAATCTTAGAATTTTCACATCTCAGCTATCTGTTCACTTGTCACTTGAATTTACAGGAATTGTCTTTTATGTTCAAATTATTTTTCGCATGTTTTGCTCGGGACTAGCAAAATGCTTTGGTTGGGTTGTGATCGGGGGTCGAATATTGCATATCGGACCCCGATTAATTACCTGATTTTACATACATGATAATGTTTAATGCTGGATTTTAATTATATTTTTATTACAGGACGAAATCAGGAGCGTTAATTGGAATTTGATGACAAAGGCATAGATTTGACGCTCCAAAATTATCAGAGCACGGGATGGACTCCAGAAAACCAATAATGAAGATTTTACACGCCTGGGATCTGAGGAAAGCACACCAAAGGGGCTCGAAAAGGGTCCAGAATGCAAGATCACATGTTTCCCGCCATCCGATCAGTTCGAAACTTCATACATGTGATGGGGCCATAAATTAACCGTACATATTAAATTTCGCCATTGATGATCTTGGAAAGTGGTCTAACGGTCGATCAGCCCGTTAATCTCCAATTTGGGGCCCACGATATTTGGAACCGCTTCAAACTTGGTGTCGGCGGTTAAAATAATATGAAGAAAAGGTTGGACGGTGCGATTTCTCACAAGCATTACATTGGGCCCCACATGTGTGAGCACGTGCATAGAATGCACGTGCGCTGGCGTTACACCGGACGGATGAGAGGGTCAGCGCTTGCGCTGACCCGACTCATCTTCTCGATTTTTTTTTTCGCTCCAGCGTTCGCGAAGGCGACCGCGGTCGTCGATTGTGGGGCCCACCTTGTGTCCAAATGGACAATCCAAGCCGTCCATTTCATCGCTAGGGTGGGTGTTACCCTCGCCTAGATTTCCGTTTTGTCCCATGCACGTGTACGGACGTTGATTGATGAAAATCGCAGGATGGACGGTGGAATAGCAGATCAAATGGGCCGCACTGATTTCACTCAAAACTGTCCCTTCCCGAACGGTTTTCCGAGATGAATCTAATGTACGTTTCAGATTTTCCATTTACTCGGAGGAATGGGCCCCACCATTGCCACGGAGGATGGATTCGCGTCCGTGTAACGTGATTCGCTGCCGATTTTTGCGGCTGTTTGTGGGCCCCACTCGTCAACCTTCCAGAAGATCTGATCCGTCCATTGTGTAGAGGGCCATGAATACTACAAAACCATACTGATAGTTCACTCCCATGCGTACACACGTGCGTGATACAGAGGCCACAAAAGGGCGCGACGTTCAAAACTGATCTTTTCGAGATTTCTTCTGTGGGCCGCGCCAATGGACGTTCAAAACCACTCATTCTTAACTGAAATTTCATCCTGAATCCAATGGATGGGGTGGATTTTTCAGAAAACACCTCTGTGGGGCCCACCGATCACGGTTGCGAAAGTTTGTACTCTGAGTTCGTCTACGACTCTGCCACCGATTCCAGCCATCCAGCAGCTATAAAAGGGATGTTTTGGACGTGAGGAAGGCATTCATATCCAGGGAATTCGAGATCCAGAGCCAGGGAGAGAAGAAAGAGAAGAAAGAGAAGGAGGAAGAGAGAGAGATCGATTTGTTTGGTGTTTTGATTTTATGAATTTTATTTAATATTTTTTTATGGATTTTACGGGTCACTAATCTCTCAGCTAGGGATGAGATGAAGCCTCTAATTTGATTAGCACTTGTATTGGTTGATTTACTTTAAATATTAATTAATTTATTTCTTTCTCTAAGTGGGCTTGATTGGTTTAAATTCCATATTTCTCCATCTATGAACTTGATCAAAGTATATAGATGGATGTTGTTTGGATGCTTATTACAGGTGCTTGTGTCTAATCAAGAACAGGTTTCCTATAGAGGAAGAAACAGGGTACTTTAATGAATGTACATTCCATGTACCCGACCAAGGACATGGGATTTGTTATTCATGGCATTGCTTAAAGGAATTAGACAGTCTGTATGCTCGATTAAGGACACAGATTGTGCTTTCTCTATTTAAGTGGTATCAATTTAGATCAAGGTGAATCAACAGACAAAACAAGGGTTAGGATAATTAGGGGTGGATTCGAAAGTCCTAATGCTCTCTCTCTGATTGAATTTTCTTCCCTGTTCTTAATTATTTTTTTTCTTAGAATTGTGCTTAGTAATTAGTTCCATTATTTGTTGGATTAGTTAAGGAGAATCATAGATTTGAATTGTGACGTCCAGTCCTCGTGGGATTCGACCTTGATCTTACCGAGTTTATTACTACATCACAACCCTATACTTGGGGAGTGAACAACAGCCTAAGTGCCCATCTAGATGCACAGCATTTTGTGCCCTGTTTGGAGACCCAACTGATCGAAATGATAGTTTTCAAAATCACCGATGAAATTCTGTCCCAGTCGACGGAGCTGTTCAAGTGCCCTATTTGGAGGCCCATCTAGATGCACAGCATTTTGCGCCCTGTTCGTCTGGAGATGCTTGCAGAATTCTGTCTCAGTCGACAGAGCTGTTCAAGCGCGGGGCATTCACCTGGCATCCAAATGCGTCTGCTGCGAGGACATCTCGGTACAGAGGCCCTCCCCGGAGTCCCTGGTCTACCTCTTCATTTCAAGCAGCCTGGCGTCAGCCACATGGATTTATTTTGGGAGAATTTTTGGCATTGCAGTTATGAATGCCCAATCTATAGTTACCAGACTTCGCCAATGGTGGCTCGCCTGTTCGTCTGGTGGCAGTGTTGCGGTCCTGCAAAAGCTCATTCCTGGCATCATTCTCTGGGAAATCTGGAAAGTCGGGAATTCCGCAAAATTTGATGGGAAGTCCCCCATCGCTGCCGTCGTCATCAAGAGGATTAAATGGTGGCTAATCTATATTTGGAAGTCTGCCAGGGTCGTCCTCTCTCTCCAGAGTTAACCGCTGGACCCTTTCTGTCACGCCCCGAAATTCACGTACTGAGTGTGCACCCTCAGACATGAGTTATGGACCACGACTCGTACATTTAGTGTACTTAAACCAGTGGGTCACATTATTTACTAGAGGTACAATAAAATCTGAATTTTATGTTTCCATTAACCTCTATCAATACATTCATGTCAACTTGATCTAGTCTCAAACATTTATCACCACACATCAAAAGAAAATAAAAATAAAATAAAATAAATTGAGACTTTTATTTGAGTCATTGGAATCATCAAGTTATTAAAAAAAATAAAACAAAATTTAAATTTAAATCCATTCTAAAACAGAAATAAAATAATAATAGGAAACAGATATCCCATTTAATTATTCTACTGGTCCAACGACGTAAGCTCGTCTTCAGTTAAATACAGCCACTGATCCTGTGGATCATCTACTGGTTTGGCTTCATATTATTGCTCTTGAGTCGTTTTATCTGCTTTAATTCCATCTGTACGGTTTTTCCATCAATAAACCGTCAGCTGGCCAGGCCTAGTGAGTGAACCCATCATGGTTCGTGCACAGTACAATTAAAATAATACATACAAGTAAAGTATAAAAATCAGAGATACAATGCAAATAATTAAAGCGTATGCTATGAATGATACTGATGATGCATCAAGTGGGTATAAATAGAAACCATCCACTTGCTTGAGTTGGATATTTGGTAGGCATGGGCAAGGCCCGCATCCCTCCCATTGGGCAGGCTTCCACATATAGTGGGCTTCTAATGGGTACAATGGGTTGTCCCCTAGGTAATCGCACAAGAGTATTAATGATGTTAGGCATGAATGTTTGATGCAGCAGTAATTATATCAGCAGTCAAATACATCTCTCCTTATGAGAGGCCTTTCACATGTTCGTAATCAAAGAATATCTCAGCACAAATCAGTTTATAAACAATTTAATCAAGTCATAAACAACAATAAATTATTTTAATCATATGGACAGGAAACATGCTGGGATTACTCACCTGATGATTTAAAGAGGAATCCGATGGAGCGGATCAGAAATTACCTATAAATAATCCATATGCAGTACACCATCATATTAAAATATATATATATATATATTAAACTCATAAAATATTTTATTTGTTTTGATTACTAATTAAGGTCTTACATGGGAGCGATACTCAAGTAACATACGTAATAGATAGGGTTCATCGTATCTATCTCGGCCCAAAAGACACACTAGATATAAGATGAACCACCACATGGATGGCTTGAATTTTCTAATAGCATGTCATAATGATACTTAATTTAGCTTATGTATATTTTGTCATAAACATGCATGCAACTTATATAAGTTTTACCTTGTATCAGAAAGTAGAGTTACATCATATTATATATATCTAAAACACATTTATTTTTATGTGGGTCCTACTTACAGAGTTCTGGATTGACTATATGGTTAACATTGCTATATTGACCTTTGAGAAAAATTTTCAATCTAATTTGAAATATGTAGGACCTGTAATAACGTAAACGATTATTGTACAACTACTACTATTTTCTTTCTGTATGGGTCACACACATTTTAGATATATCTTAAATTTACACTCTTAACCCATGATAACCTTTCAAATCAAATGGATGGATTGGATACAATGTATACATCACTGTGAGTCCATAATCTGATGACCCAAGATGGTTCTAACGTTAAAAGCCGCACTTGGTTTCAACGCTGACAATCAAACTTTATTTTTTTGTACTTATTTATTTATTTAATTTTTTTGATAGGTCTCATGAAAATCTAAACCATGAATGAGATAGGTAATCTCCTCATAAAGGACAAGCCAAAAAAATCTACTCGAAATAACACTTTTGTGGCCCACAAGAATATTCAAAGGTGTCTATTTAATTTTCACTGTTTAAGGCGATGTGATCCACATGAGTTTTCTTTCAAATAAATTTTTCAACTTCAAGACTTTTAATTAGTGACAAGATTATTAGACGGTACGGATTTGATACATATATCAAGAAAGCCCCATATATAAGGCCCATAAATCCAGACTAATTCCAGTAACATAAATAGCCTAATTTCACTTTTGCACGCTGGAGTGTTTTTTACACCCACTCTATATTGTTACACTTTTTCAACTCCAAGACTTTTGCACGCTGGAGTGTTTTTTACACCCACTCTATATTGTTACACTTTTCAACTCCAAGACTTTTAATTAGTGACAAGATTATTAGACGGTACGGATTTGATACATACATCAAGAAAGCCCCGTATATAAGGCCCATAAATCCAGACTAATTCCAGTAACGTAAATAGCCCAATTTCACTTTTGCACGCTGGAGTGTTTTTTACACCCACTCTATATTGTTACACTTTTATCATGATGACTCATACCTAATACGTGTGCATAAGATCTATTCCATTCACCACTTTACTAACATAGTTTTAGGACATCGGTAGAAAAATGAAGTAGATTCGTTATTCCGATGGATCATACTGCCATGAATCAACATTGACCGTTCCTCCACTATTAAAACATATGCATTTCTTATTGCAAACCCTCCTAACTTTCTATGTAAGATCCAATTTGTTCATTGATCCACCCAATTATATTTTAATGGTCAAAATCATTGTTATCTCCATTGGAACTCCCTGCGGCCCCGATGGATATTCCAACGGCGACTGCCTAATGAATTCTATTTTGCATATTGTGGCTTACCAAAACCTTAATTTAGCCTAATTTTTAGAGGTTTCTCATATTTTGGTCATTGGAACCTAATGGACGGAACTGATCGGGCCATGTAAGCAAAATAAGTCAAATATGTAATTCAAGTAAAATAAACAAAAAGACTTACGTGTTTCCTTTGATTTCTTATTACATGCGTAAGGCATTCCACGGTGCATCGTGCATATGCACACATATGATATATGTGCACACGCATTGCACCCATGGTAGATCCACACCGTCCATCACGTAGACGCAAGACATAATAACATAAAGAAATAAAAATCTAAATTAAAATACAGTAAGTACTAACCTCTGCAAGCCGTCCTTCCACTAATTTCTCTCTCTCTTTGTTTTTTTAATCGACGAGAAGTGTCCCTCCTTATAAAGAAAATAGAGTCGCTCGGATAAGATAACGATGAGAGAGGTTGTAACAGTTTTAATCTCTTTAAGAAAAATAAAATTTAAAAAATTTAAAATTTAAGAAATTGTAAAATTTTGGAGTTGTTACACTTTCTGCTTTAGGGTGTCAAGCAAGTAGTCTGCATCCTCCCCATTTGCAGGCAATGAAATGGCTTAAGCCGAGCTCCAGCTAGGTTAAAATGAATGTAGACGGCTCTGCTAGGGGGTAATCCAAGGTAATTTGGTGGAGGGAGTGTTTGCAGAGGAGACAAGGGGGAGTTCCTATTTGCTTTTTCCGTGGGTTATGGGGCTAGCTCCAATACCGAAGCAGAGATTGGCGCCATTCACGATGGTCTCTCCTTATGCTTGAAATTGGGTTTCTCCAAAATTATAGTAGAATCCGACTCCATGCTGGTGGTGGCATTTCTAAAATGGTCCTCCATTCCGAGTTGGAAATGGAAGTACTGGGTGTCGAGGATTGAGAGGCTTAAAACCAGAGGTCAGGTGATGTTTGAAAACGTTGTTAGGGAAGAAAATGTGTCGGCTAATAAGATGGCCCGCTTGGGTAGCAAGCTTGAGAACTCCTCCATGATCCGCCATATCTCGAACCTCCTGCCTCAAGTTAGAGGTTTGCTTTTCCTGGATAGAGTAGGGCTGGGGGCAATCAGGCTTTCTGCCAGGGTAGCCGCCCTATGAGCCCAGTCGTAGGGTGGTGATTCTACTTTCTGTCTCCGTTGTTGCTATGTATTCTTTTTGTGTTTTGTTATGATAGGCTCTGCCCAGGTCGTTTTTCTTTTGGGCGAGCCCGAAAGCCTCCTGAGCTATAAATTTTGTTTATTATAATGAAGTTTCAATTAAAATAAATAAATAAATTCACCTATGAAATAGGAGCAAAAAAACCCACTCACAAACCTAGGCAAGATGCTAAAAGTTATGTTGCCCCACATGCAACCCTTCGCTTGCACCTGAAAACTTAGTAACTAGTGCAAACCCAATATGTGCCTTGTAACAGTTGGGACCTACCATTTAGATGATTTGGCCAAGAGTTCACCATTTGATTATCAGATGGGGCACACATGCATGGAAACAACAAACACCTACATTCGTGTCCCACCCTGAAACTCAAATATCGTCTTTCTCCAAGTGATCTGCATTTTGGTGGACACTTTATTACTAGAATACAGTGCATGCATGCAATGTCCTTATGTACAAGCAGTGGTACAAATAAGAGAAAAATCTTGGATAAGAAAATTCATGGAAAACAATCCTTAAAAGGTGGTTCGTTTTAACAAACTTTAATGGAAAAATAAAAAGGTCAATGGTCAAACGGTGTATGAACACATGCAGAAATTACTGATTATTGACTTTTTACACTTTCTATAGAGGGCCTTTTTCTTTTTGAGAAAACTGAAGATCGTGTGACCCACTAACACTTTCTCTCTAGCATTTCTCTCCTCCAGCGTGCATCTGGCATTCTCCAACATTCATTCAAAAACATATCTTCTTTGAAGTCCTTTATTTCTCTCCACCATTTCTCTCCTCCGGCATCTATCTGGCATTCTCCGGCGTTCATTCCAAAACTCATTTTCGTTAAAGTTTTGTCCACCTCTCCCAGACCACGATCGTGTCGTTCTCCAGTGTCCCTACTATCGTAGTAAACTACAGTGTTAGTCATTTTTTAAGGTAAATAAAATATTAAATCTTGACATTATAGATGTTTTTTTAAGAGACAAGGTTGTTATGTATTTTGGCATTGTGTTAAGGAGGGTCGAAGTCATAAAGTAGTAACAATGTAGAATGACATTCAATAAGGGTCGTGGTTATCATCCAATAATGGTCGAAGTTAACATCCAGTAAGGGTTAGGGTTGTCAGTCAGTATGTAAAGGTCAAGATTGATATTAGGAAAGTTGACAATCATGACCATTAACATTTGACAACCACAACCCTTCATGTTGTTTTGACAACCTCGACCCTTAGTTGATGACAAACACGACCATTCATGTTGTTTTGATAACATCGACCCTTAACAAATGACAACCTAGACCATTCACATTTAACAACCTCAACCATTCATATTGTTTTGACAACCTCGACCCTTAATAGATGACAACCCTAGACCATTCACATTTGATAACCTCGAATCTTCACATTTGACAATTTGTACCCATTCATTTTTTAGTGCAAGCTAATCCATATTAAAAGATTATGCCTTGCTGGCCCATCCTATGCTATTATGATGGGGAGGGTGTATACGAAAAGAGGACTTTCTCGTACCTGGGACGGGACTCAAAAGGGGTTGTTGTGATGGATGATAACACATAGCAAGAGATCCTAAATAAAATGCATTAGATTACGAAGACAAAACCGATGAATTTAATTTGAGAATGAAGGTTGTGTATGATGGATTACTCCATCCACATACAATCAAAGACGATCTCGAGATATATATACTCTTTTGCAAACCGAGTCCACCTATTCAAATACCACTATATATATATATATATATATATATATATATATATATATATATATATATATATATATATAAAGTGAGGTGTACACCTCTTGTGAAAGAAATGAGCATGCACTCTATATTACATTTGAACATATGGTCTCTTAATATGGAGCCTTCAAGTAATGATTGATGACTCGATGATTGCGATATACATGACCCTTTAAGGAATAATATATATCATGATCGATGACTCGACAATTGCAATATACTTAACCCATTTATAGTTTAGTGGAACCCATAATTTCCATCTTTGAAAAGCACTTTCATCTTTCGATAAAAGCTACTGCCATATGAGGGAGCAATTGATAGAGGGGCATTTTTGTTCTACAAAAAGATAAAATTTTCTTTCATAACCATAAAATTAAGTTTTAAAGAGGGAGGGCCAAAACCTTGGTTTTGTCATACCCAGGAGCCATTGTCGCTTCCCGAGTTGATACAGTAGAATAGGAAGCAAACCATAATATGGTACAACTATCTCTCAAGAGGACACTATAGCAAGTTTATTTATCAATCAGGGCCACCCCCACATTAGCATCTAGACGAATGGCTCACCCAAAGTTCAAAAACAAAGTCCATGTGACAATCATGTACATTAATTTTTCTAGACTTTATCCCCTATATATTTGACCATTAATTTATGTTTTTAACCATCAATTTAATGGCCACAGATCAGGTGGACGCATGGTCCACCCGAGATTTGGATCTACGTCATTTTTGGGTTCGTACCCTAAATGACCTTGGAAAACAAAATGGACATAGATATATAGAATACATATATAAAGGTGGGTATGGAAAATAAAAAGATCAATGGTTAAAAGGTGAAAAATCTCCAAAATAATGTGGAAAATAAGAATGTTAGATTCTTTTAAGAAAGGGAAATCATTTTATCATGAGAAAACACATGAAAAATAAAATTCAATTCTCACATGTTACTTTGCTCTCACAATCAGAAGAAAACTTCACATCTATAGAAAACATTTTCTTATGGATTCCACCCATCCAAATAGGTACATTAGTTATGTCTAAACTTCAAAGAATTGAGCTCTAAAAACAAAGTTTTATGCAAGTAAAAGTAGTCAACTAAAAAATAATAATCTTTAAGAATGCATTGCCTTCCACAAACTAGTTTCAAAAAAAAATGGGTGCAAAACATATGACAGCCAAAAGCGTAAATAAGAAAATAATCCAACACTACCACAGCATCGTTAGGGATCGTGCAGAAGCAAACCTGAATTCAATAAAACAAAACCAAACGCAAACGCAAACAAAACATACAGAGAACACATGAGTTTTATATAGAAAAACCCTTACGGAAAAAAATCACGGCACAAAGCAACAAGCTATCCACTATGAAATGATATTATAAGAGATGGATAATTTACCAATGTGAACAATCCCAAAAAACCTTGTTGAAAACCTTAGCTTTGCTCTGAAACCCTTAGGAACATCTTAGAAAACCCTTACAATACCTTAATCCTGATTACACCCGATATATATACTATCACAACCGGAATATGAAATAAATTACGTACTTATGCAGTTCTATATGTCGTCGATGCAACCTTCGATGGCATCAATAACTATCGAAGCCACCTTCGATGGCAGCGAGTAGTATCTCCAAAATCGTCCCATTAGCAACTAGGATTTTTTCAGATTTTCTCAATAGCATTGACAGACCCTATTTCAAACAGATTTAATGTCTTCAATCTTCATGCTCCATTACTCCACTGCCATCACCATCTCTAATCGTCTTCCATAATAACTTCATCATTACTTCTCGTACACACTCCGTCTTCATTAAGCCTTCGCCAAGCCTAGAGCAGTCGTACAAAACTTCAACTTCTCTGTAGGAACCACCTTCGTAAGCATGTTAGTCAGAGTCACCATGTTTCAACAAGAAACAAATGCATTTGATTTGGGGGAATTTATTCAATGATAACAAAGAAAGCATGAGAGAACATTGATCACAAGGTATTTATTCATTCTGAGTTCATTTACATCCTCACATTTCCTTTGATTCTGAAACATAGTACAATGAATCAAAATAATGAATGAAAGAATAAGGTAATCTGATGACAATTTTAGCAGCATTTCGACGCTTTTGATGTTCATCGCAAAGGCAAATGGGTTGCGCAGACTTGAAGCCCTTGATTTGGTTGTGTGATAGGCATTGATCATCCTTCCACCCATCCTTTCAACCATACTGACAAACTCTTCTTTCTCCTGGAACTCTCTCTCTCTCTCTATACTTCATATTTTCTTTACTTTCTCTTTATGAATCCGGCAACTGGCGCACTGATCAAGAAAAAGACATTTCAGGCAAGAACACTGATGCACCATCTAGAAGAATTTCAGGACCAGAGAGAGTATCAAGCTCCTTCCAAAGTGGAGTGTACAACCTCCCAACATGGAGCAACGCAAGCTCCTTTAATCATGGAGCGCACAACCCCTTCTCCCAACATGGAGCACGCAACTCCTTTTCTACATGAAATGGCGAACAAGGCAACTCTCGGGACAAGGATCCACAAGAAGTGGCGCACAAGTCCCTGTCTCAAGATAATGATCCACACAAAGTGGCGCACAAAGCCAGGCTTCAGGACAGGTATCCATGAGAAGTGGCGCACAAAGCCAAGCTTGAGGACAGGTATCCATGAGAAGTGGCACACAAAGCCAAGCTTCAAGATAGTTATTCATGAGAAGTGGAGCACAAAGTCAATCTTCATGACAGGTATCCATGAGAAGTAGCGCACAAAGCCAAGCTTCAAGACAAGTATACATGAGAAGTAGCGCACAAAGCCAAGCTTCAGGATAGGTGCGCACAACACTCTCTCTCCTTCCTTCAGTTGCACGCAGGCGCGCAACACTCTCTTTCTCCTTTCAGCGCAACTCCTTCCACTTAAGATAAGAGCCCACTCAAAGTGGCGCAACTCTTCTCCACTTAGGACGAGCCCATGAAACTCCTTCAAAGGTGGCGCGCAACTCATCCTCTTAAGACAAGATACCACAAAACTCCTTCAAAGGTGGCGCGCAACTCGTGTTGCTCAGCATGCCAACAATGTAGTGAGCCTAGATCCGATCTCAGGCCTCACCCACAAACGATAAACAAGAAGAAATATAAATTAGAAGTAGATTAAAGCAATCCAAAACAAACCACAAGACAAGATATACATGGAAAAACCCCAAACTAGGGTAAAAAACCACGGATGCAAACTTCCACTATGAAGAACGAAGATTACAAGGCAATATACTAACCTCTCCCTTAGAAGAACATAGAAAACCCTTTGCCCACACCTTAGAATTATTTTTCTAATATTTCTATACTTTTAATCTCCTTAGAAAAACCCTAGGGACACCTATATATAGTTTAGGCAACTCCCCTTTCCGCATCCCAGTTGCGAAAGGACTTGCGACACGAAATCCGCGTAAAATCACGGAACGAATCTGCGTAACTACGACCGGTCGAGCAGACTGCACGACCGGTCGAACAACCCCTATGACCGGTCGTGAATGAGCCACGACCAGTCGAGCACCTTAGGATCAAAAAACGGTGCTCGCTGGACTTTGAGTCGAACCGGTCCACGACCGGTCGAGCCGGACCCTACGACCGGTCAAGCATGGCTCTCGACCGGTCGAAGGCGGTCCCAGATGTGGCTCCACATCTTAACAATTTTTCACTTGGAGGCACATCGCCTTAAACTTTCGTCTTCTTCATCCGGAGTGCACCACCTCCCCATCTTCAAGCCTGAAGGCCAATCAAAGCTAAACAGAGCTTTAGCTTCTCCCGTGTGACCACCTTGGTCAACATATCCGTAGGATTCTCACTTGTATGAATCTTCTCCAGAGCAATCGATCCATCTTCCAGTAACGAATGTATGAAGTGATATCTGATGGCAATATGCTTGGTCCTTGAATGGAAGACTGAATTCTTAGCCAAGTGTATTGCACTCTTACTATCACTGTACAACTTGCAATCTGCTTGCTTCTTACCCAACTCTTCCATGAAACCTTGTAACCACACCATCTCCTTGCACGCTTCTGTAGCCGCAACATATTCTGCTTCTGTCATACTGATAGATACTATCTTTTGAATCGAGAGACCCAATCGATCTGCAAAGACTACCCGCAGTAAAAACATAACCTGTAGTGCTTCTTCTGTTGTCGATATCTCTTGCCAAATCTGAATCCACGTAGCCTTGTAACTTGATTTTTGATCCACCATAACACAGCCCTACATCCTTAGTACCTACCAAGTACCTAAGGATCCACTTCATAGCTTTCCAATGTTCCTTCCCGGGGTTGTTCATGAACCTACTAACAACTCACACTGCTTGAGCAATGTCTGGTCTCATGCTCACCATAATATACATGAGACTCCCAATAGCTGACGCGTATGGAACTTTAGCCATATAGTCCCGTTCCTCATGCGTCTTTGCACCTTGCTTCTTAGATAGCTTAAAGTGGTTGGCTAATGGAGTGCTAAACGGCTTAACACCTCCCATATTGAATCGATCAAGTACCTTGGCTATGTACTCTGCCTGTGACAAAACTAGTTTCTTGTTTTCCCTGTCACGCCTTATCCTCATGCCTAAGATTTGTTTTGCAGCTCCCAAATCCTTCATGGTAAAGTCTCTAGACAATTGTCTTTTGAGATTTGAGATGTCCTTCATGCTTGATCCGGCTACAAGCATATCATCAACGTACAGAAGAAGGATGATATATGACATATCAAACTTTTTCAAATAACAACAGTGGTCTGCATGACATCTCCTAAAACCGTTTCCCGACATGAAACTATCGAATTTCTTGTACCACTGCCTCGGGGCCTGCTTCAGGCCATATAGACTCTTCTTCAGTCTACACACTTTGTTCTCTTTTCCTGGTGCCACGTATCCTGTCGGCTGATGCATATATATCTCTTCTTCAAGATCCCCATGAAGAAAGGCTGCCTTAACATCTAGCTGCTCTAGATGTAAGTCCTCTATAGCCACTATACTTAAGACCATACGAATCGTAGACATTTTCACTACTGGTGAAAATATTTTAGTGAAATCGATACCTGCCTTTTGTTGAAACCCTTTCACAACTAATCTAGCCTTGTACCGTTTCAAACCATCGTGCTCCTCCTTCAGTCTGTAAACCCACTTGTTATGAAGAGTTTTCTTACCCTTGGGTAAAGTGACTAGCTCTCATGTACGATTAGACTTAAGAGAGTCCATCTCATCATCCATGGCCTGCTCCTACTTAACCCGTGTATCTGACTGTAATGCCTCTTTAAAACATCCTGGTTCACCATTATCTGTAAGCAGTAGATAATATAAGGAGGGTGAGTATCGGACCGTAGGCCTCCTCTCCCGAGTAGACCTCCTCACAACCAGTGTCTATGGCTCTGCCTCATAATGCTCCTGTGCATGATCATTCTGTGGCGCTGTAATACCCCTGTCCGATAACTCTTCAAACTCTACGAATTCCTTTTCCTCAGCTTTACTTTCTTGCACATTGTCCTTATGCATCACTTTTTCATTGAAGACTACGTCCTTGCTTCTGATGATTTTTCTATTTTCTGCATCCCAAAACCTATAGCCAAAATTATGTTGCCCGTAGCCTATAAACGTGCACCTCCTGGACTTCGCATCTAGCTTATTTTTGTGCTCTGCATCAATGTGAACATCTGAAGTGCAACCAAACACTCTAAGATGTGCAAGGTTCACTTCTTTCCCAGTCTACGTTTCTTCTGGTAGTCCACCATCCAATGGTGCTGAGGGACTTTTATTGATGAGATATGCGACAGTATTCACAGCATCTGCCCAAAAGGTCTTGGGCAACCTTGCATGTAACCTCATGCTCCTGGCGCGCTCAAGGATGGTCCTGTTAATGCGCTCAGCCACACCATTCTGCTGCGGTGTCCCTGGAATCATTTTTTGATGTTTGATTCCATTTGCTGCACAATACTCTTCAAACCTCTTATCACAGTACTCTCCCTCATTATCAGATCTGAGACATTTTACTGTTTTACCTGTCTCGTTTTCTACCATAACTTTCCACTTCTTAAATACATCAAATACGTCAGATTTATGCTTTAAGAAATCGACGCACAGTTTTCTACTAGCATCATCAATGAAAGTAACAAAATAACGTGAGCCACCAAGAGATGATACCTGTGCCGGTCCCCACACATCAGTGTGTACAAGCTTCAACAAATGCGTCTTTGGAGCACGTCCCATCTTCTTAAAGCTTACCCTCTTCTGCTTGCCATACACATAGTCCTCGCAGAATTCCAAGTCAATAGACTTTAGCCCTAGTAGCTTTCCTTTAGACAATAGCACTTTCATCCATTTCTCACTCATATGTCACAACCTCTGATGTTATAACTGCTCATTCACTCCAGTTGATGCGACTGCGAGTGAACTATACAATCCTGAAGTCACGTACAAAGTACCTTCCTTTTTGCCTCGAGATATCACTAAGGCACCTTTTGTGATCTTCCAGGAATCACTAGTGAATGTCATCATATAACTGGTATTGGCCAACTACCCCACTGAGATCAGATTATGTTTCAAACTCGGTACATGTCTGACATCCCTTAATTTCAAAACCGTGTCGTCTTTTTGATTGACATGAACGTCTCCCTTTCCAACGATACTACACGGCTCATCATCACTCAGGTAGACTCTCTTGAAGTCACCTGACATATAGTCATGCAGAACTTCCTTACATGAAGTGGCATGAAACGAAGCACCTGAGCTTATAACCCAAGACTCATTCCTCTCATTAAGAAACAAGATCAATGCCTCTGTGTCGCTCTCCTCAGACAGATTCACTGAATCCTTCCCACCTTGAGAGCTTCCTTCTTGTTTCTTGAGCACCCTACAATCACGTTTCATGTGCCCCCTCTTGCTGTAATGCTAACACCCGTCTTTGTCTTTCGGTCCCTTGGACTTCTTCCTCGACTTAGAACGCCCGTGTTATTGCCTCTTTTGTTCAGCGAACTTCCTCTTCCTTTAACGTTTAGAGCATTCCCTGAATCCCTTGAAACTTCTGATGCCTTCCTTCTAAATTCTTTACTGAGATTTAAACCGGCCACATCATCAAATTTCAGCTTTGTCGACCCTAAAGAATTGATCACAGCAATCACCAAGCCATCCCAACTGTCTGGCAGACTGGATAAGATCAATAGCACCCTGATCTCATGTAACACCCCGTACTTTCTATACTCGGGCGTTACCTTGGATACCCAATTAATATATGCTTATGCTTGGGGACACGCAAAAATCTACTTAATACACCACTGCCGACCACCTATTTATCCACCAAACTCTAAAGCCGACCGTTAAATCCTATCTAGGCAGACTCTATAACTCTATTAACTGCTAATGATAAACTTGAATACAATCTGGCCATCAGAATGGTAAAAATATAACTAAATAACTAAGAGTTTGGATTCATGGCCATTCAGAGATCAGGATGCTCTGGCTGTCAAACCAACCGTCGAAGTATAATTTCACTATAATTGACACTAATAATGAATTTCACAAAGTTTGGCCCAACTGACCTTTTGAACATGCAAATTACTAATCAAAAGTGATTAGTGGACCTCCCACAAACGAATGGACGACGTAGATCAACTCCTATAGCACTCCCAAGCATTCCTCCGGGTCCCTAAGACCTTTTTAACCGTTGATATGAAAAATGGGGAATAATCTAACCATCAAACCAAAAGAAACCCACGATCTAAGTTAAAATTTAGAAGCATGGCCCACCTTATCTATAGATCTACCCCATCTGTGAAACGGGACCCTAAAAGGACTAGTAGAGCCCACTGAATAGCTTGGATCTTTCAAAACATCATTGGGGACCCCATACTCACAGTGTGAGTGTATACCATCAAGTGTACCCACGCAGCTCTAAACCAATCAGCTCGGTCAAGCAGAGCTGACCCGAGTTTTGTTTGAAAAAGAGAGTTTTCTCTCTCCTTTCCTTCTTTTCTGCCAAGGACGAACAACGTCCGTCTGTTTAAAATTAGGGCCACCATCATGATCATCTAGGATGATCCAAACCGTCCACAATGGAGCTAGGAACGTACTGATCAAAACCAACGCCGACCCAGCTATGATAAGAAAAAGAAGAGAATTTCTCTCGTTTCATCCTGCTAAAACTAATTCAAACGGATGACCGCCCGTGACTTTGAATGTTGGCCCACCATCTTTGGCCATTGCGAAGATCCGGACCGTCCATCGTGTAGACAGGCCCATTTCATCCAAACCCTAACCTTTTCCACGAGTTGAAACACGCGTCCATGCATGGGATCTTGGGCTTGAACTGGTTGCGTGTGACACATTTTGATAACGGAAAGCTCCATTACTCCTTTCCGTTTGCTTCGCTGGCAATCCGAGACTCTTGTAACTTCGGCCGGTGGATGAAAATCATCCCAACCATCCATTTTAGGGCAAGCATCGTTATCCCACTCCGCCTAAGGAAGATTTGAAAGGAATCTCTTCTATTTCCACCCTAGATGAATCTCAGCCGTTGAGTGGCCTTTAGAGAAAGACCCAAATGAATCTAGACTGTCCATTCCAACGTCCTTATATGCTGGAAACCCTAAAAACAAAACAAAAATCAGATGAGAAACGTTGCCCTTTCCATTTCTTGTGGCCACACTTGAAAATCGGCTGAGCTGTTTTCGCTTGAACCCACTAATCAAATGCACCCGGAGTTTCGTTTATTCCATTCCCCAGGCTCCTTTGAGCTCCTCCACATCAGCCATAAGATTCAAATCGAAGAAAGAAGCGTCGGCCGAAGTTCTGCCATGAAAGCTTCATCATCTTCCTCGCCAAGCTCCACTAGCCGCTGATCGCAATCTGGTCATTAACCTCGCATCCAATTCGTTCATCATGAAGGCTTGATAATCAACAATCAACCCTTAAAGTGTTGATGAGATTTGTTTGAAGAAGAGCTCCCAGGCGTTCGAAGATCGACGCCGCACCAAGCTATCCGAGTTCAAGTCATGGGGTCTAATTCAGTTCGAGCAGCTCTGCTCCATTTGATTTAAGGCATCCTCAGTTGAAGCTAGAGGGCGAGCGAAGGCAGAAGCAAGGAGAGAAGGAGCAGGAAGAGAAGAGAGAAGGAGGAGGAGAAGAGATGATGGTGGCTGTTGCTCGGTTCAACGTCGAGTCGACTCGTCGAGTCCTGATGGAGTTGGGGAGGGTTCCTTGCTGGGTCCTTAGTTCAGGTGTGGGATTGGACACTGCAACAGAAATCAGTAAGAGAAAGAAGAAGAGAAGTGGGAGAAGAAGACTGGGTGGTGCGGCGACTGTTACCGCACCGAGTCGACTTGAGTCGGGTTAGACTGCCACCGAGTCTAACTACCTCAACTCAGTCCGAGCTTAGACCGATGGCAGACCTTACAAACATTCAGAAAGAGAGGGAGAAGAAAGGAAGGAAAGTGGAAAAAGAAATAGAAAGAAGAAAAGAAATGAGATAGAGAGGGAGAGGGAGTGAATCAAGCTGAGTTGACTCGGTTTGAACTTGAGCCGAGTTTGGGACACATTCAAGTAAGGTAGTTTTAGAGTCTTTGTTTGGATTTTAATCAAGTTATTATTCTATCATTCTAAGTCTTATGATAAAAACTGAAATCATCTCTATCTAGGTTCAATACGTCGAATGGAGTCAATTCAAGCTAGTGAGGGTAGATTGAGTACTTTGGACTCCTTTGTAGTCCCTAGTCTAACAAGAAGAGAAACCACACTTCAAGGTGAGGAGCATCCCCCATAGCTTCTTCCTTTTGCTAATTTCCATATGGATTAAATCTCTAATGTATAGAATCATTGATTCCTAGCTATTGTGACTTTCTTGGATTAATCGTTTTAATGTCATATTTCCTTAAAATTATGTGCATGATATATTGTCTTATAAACTCTATGTCACATTTATAATTATTTGCCTATGAATATCACTCTAGTAGACATATTAAGAAAAGAAAGCTTCTACACTAGATTATCTATGAATTGGGTAGTGAAATATTACCTTCATGACTTTCTATATTCTCTAATCTCTAATTTAGTTGGCACTATCATGTGGTTAGTTCGTAAGATATGGCAAATGTGAATTTGTTTACATATAGTGTACAAAGGGATGATGGGAACTCCATCTTTCATAATTATTACTGTTTTGTGTTGAAGGTCAAATATTGCATATCAGACCCCATTTATTACCTGGATTTATGAACATAATACTGTTTAACGGCCTGTTGTAATCATGTTTATGATGCAAGGTGCAATTACAAGCTGGAACTGGAAAGGATGATAAAAGCATAGATTTAATGCTCTGATGACACTAAAGGCAAGGGACGGACTCCAGCGGACCACGATTGAGGAATTACTCACCAGAGATCCACAAAAATCGAGAAACTGAAGCTCAAGTGGCCCAAAAATTGTCCAGAATGCAGGATCACAGGGTCTCCACCATCCGTTCGGCTCGAAACTTTATAGGTGGCCTGAGGACCATAAATCAACCGTACACGTCAATTTTTAGCTTTTGGATACCTCGGGAAGTGGCCCAACTGACGGATCGGCCCATAAACCATTGATTTTGGGCTCACCTGTTATCTGGATATGCGTCAAAATTGGTCTTTACTGTTAAAATGATATGACAAAACTAATGGACGGAACAGATTTCTTAAAACCATCATACTGGACCCCATGTATGCATGTGTGTGCATAGTGCACAATTGCACTAGCCATGCATGGCAACAGGGAGACGGTCAAACCGACTCTTGACCGTCTCAAAATAGGAAATCTTATTTCCGTTTGCGAAAGCAAAAGAGCAGAGGACGCAGTTGGGTTTTGTGGGCCACCACCGTGTTTCAACGGTCAAATCCGGACCGTCCATCGGTTCCCCATGACATTTCTTATCACTGCCTAGGTGGCAGAATTGCAAAAGGTCATGAAGAGCGAAATCCAGCCATTCAAAAGGAAGATAGACGGTGTGTGGAGAAATATGGTGGACCACACCAAAACATAGAAAAAATACTCATGTCCAACCACTTTTCCGTGCACAAGCCAATGAACGGATTGGATCTGGCGATAAACACCAGGAAATGGGCCGCACCAGCGCCACAACGAATGAAATCCGTTGCCCTGTTTCAGCATCCGGGAAAACCGGCGCTGATGGGCTGTTTCGCGATCATTGACGTGATCGGACGACTGATCTGGTCCATCCAGAAAATCAGAAAGATGGGGTCGACCACCACTACGGAGGCAGATCAAGTCTCTTTTGTCCACGGATGTCGCCCACAGCAATCAAACGTGGCTATTTTTTTTCCGAAATTTCGGCTGCGCAAGAAGCTGCGAATGCACACCTTTCACCGACTCCAGCCAGAGAACGGACTTCTCCAGCCTCTACACCGCTGTTTGTTCTCTATAAAAGGGAGAGAGAAAGGAGGCTGGGTAGTGAGATCTTAGGAGCAGCCGTGGAGGCTAGGACGCGGAGCGGGTCAGCAACGATTTTTTCTCCTCCTTGTTTTTCTTTTTTTTTTCCTATTTTACGAGATTTTAGCCACTCATGTATATGATCGGCTAAACCTCTTAGCTAGGGTTAAGAGGTGAAGCTTGTAGCGTGATGAGAGACCTTTAGCTTATGTCTTTTATTTAGATTGAACCTATGTTTATTTTAGTTTGATTGACAGGAATACTTCCAGTTTTTAATGGTGTGTTGTGACTGAAATTACAATAGACCTGCAATGGCATTGAGTATTCCTTTCCTTTTTATGTGTCTGACGTCAGGAAGCCCTGTTGTTCACCATCGTCTCCAGGGCATGGTTGGATGTCGGCACCCTTCCTAACCTTCATAGCATGTTGATTGGTTGGTAATTAGTTTAATTATGTTGTTTGCTTTGTCTCCTGGGCATGATTTGGTGATGGAATCTATTCTAATTCATATACCTTTCATCTTTTGAAAACTATATCAATGGCAGTTCAGTAAATTTCCATAATTCGTGAAGCAGGCATAAGATTTCCCTGATCTCTACATGTGGATCCTCTGAATCCCTAGTGTTTTTCCTTTCTGAATTCTTAAGTTTTAGACAATTATTTCACCATCATTCATTCAAATCACCCGATTTAGATTATATCTTATTCCGATTCTAGTTCTAGTCAATTTCAGAAGACGTACAGGTTTCAGTCCCTGTGGATTCGACCTCGGTCTTACCGAGTTTATTACTACATCATAACCCTGCACTTGGGGTGTGAACATTTTGCTATGAGATAAAATTCCTCTTGTCATCCTTAATTCATGAATATAACTCTAATGAGTCTGACTTGAGTTTTACAAACTCCTATTTCATTATACATTGTGAGTGGTATGAAGAAGGATTATGGGAAGAGTCCTTAAGGGACATAGAAAGACTCTCAGATAATTCAAATGATATGACCTCGCTTGTAAATGTACATGATACGTGGTGAGCCCTCCTTGAATGTAAAGAAATTATGGAAATTTATGTGGAATGCATAGTTGGATATTTCCTATATGAAAATTGAAAGTCATTCTTATTCTATCAAAGTAATGTATATATGTGTCATGGTGCATAACATTCACGCATGACATGTGAGCTTTTCCGAGTGCTTAATGTAAGCCACATTCTGCTTGATTTACTGTAGATCAGTTGAATGACCAGAGTTGTACATTTGAGTCACTTTGGGTGCTCTTATTTTACATGAGGCTTTTTCGGGATTTTTACTCCTCCTTAGGCATACCCCGGAGTATTTTTCTAGGAGATCGTCCTTGGGCGCACTCACTTTCATGGCCTTTTCCAGGTAGTCTACCTACCATGGGCGATCTTTTATTTTGACAGCTGGATTGCATACCTAGATCTGTGACTTGAGCATACATTCATACACACATACATTCATTTATAATTTCATGAACAGTCTCCTTGTAATTTGAATATGTTGTATATGTATTTGTATTGCCCTGTGAATTATATATGAATTGTTAATCTATTTTGGAATGGTGTGTTATGGTTGAATCTATGAGGGAAATTCCCACTAAGTTTTCACTCACCCAATAGTGCTGTTACACCAAATAGATGCAGGATTGGTAACAGGTGGAGACCCCTAGAACGAGATTCCAGGGACGGCTGAGGTGGAGATTGGCAATGAAGGCCTTTACGCCGATGTAGTTGAGCTGTTGGAGCTCAACTAATATTTTAGGATTTACATATTTTCATGTTTCGAACTTTGCGTCGCACTTGAATTGTAATAAAATATTATCCCTGTTATGGGATTTCATTTTACTCCCATATACTTGTATTAAACTTCCTTACTATTACTATGGATGTTCTAGTTTACATGGCAATTATCTTGATTTACATTATGAGGTTTACCACTATTTAGATGTATGTTAGTCCACTTTATGACGTAATACTCAGGTTCTCTATGAGGACTAACTATCCTCGGGTTTCGAGGACCAGGGTGTTACATCTCATCCTCAAAAATAATGCCAACGAATTCTAACTGGCTCGTGACTGTATTGAACTCGTTTAGATGTTCAGCCACGCTCCTACCATCTGACATCTTCATGTTGAATAGTTGTTTCATAAGATGAACCTTGTTGGACGCTGAGGGCTTTTCATACATGGTGGTTAAGGCTTCCATTAATTCTTTTGTAGTTTTCATCTTGGATATGTTAAAGGCGACGCTCTTAGACAAACAGAGTTGGATCGTTCCTAAAGCCTTCCTATCCAATAAAAACCATTCATCATCTGTTATCTTTTCTGATTTCTTCTCTTTTCCTCCTAGAGGAATATAGAGGTCCTTCTGATACAGATAATTCTTCATCTGCATCTTCCAGAAGGCAAAGTTTGAACCATCAAACTTCTCAATTCTAGTTTTCCCTTCTTCCGCCATCGCTCCCAATAGAACTAAACCAATAGCTCTGATACCAGTTGTTGCTCAGCACGCCAACAACGTAGTGAGCCTAGATCCGATCTCAGGCCTCACCCACAAACAATAAACAAGAAAAAATATAAACTAGAAGTAGATCAAAGCAATCCAAAACAAACTACAAGACAAGATGTACGTGGAAAAACTCCAAACTAGGGTAAAAAAACTACGGATGCAAACTTCCACTATGAAAAACAAAGATTACAAGGCAATATACTAACCTCTCCCTTGGAAGAACATAGAAAACCCTTTACCCACACCTTAGAATTATTTTTCCAATATTTTAATACTTTTAATCCCCCTAAAAAAATCCTAGGAACACCTATATATAGTTTAGGCAACTCCCCTTTTCGCATCCCAGTTACTAAAGGACTTGCAACACGAAATCCGCGCAAAATCGTGGAACGAATCTGCGTAACTACGACCGGTCGAGTAGACTGCACGACCGGTCGAGCGACCCCTACGACTGGTCGTGAATGAGCCACGACTGGTCGAGCACCTCGAGATCAAAAAACGATGCTCGCTGGACTTTGAGTCGAACCAGTCCACGACCGGTCGAGCCAGACCCTACGACCGGTCGAGCATGGCTCTCGACCGGTCGAAGGCGGTCCTAGATGTGGCTCCACATCTTAACAACTCGTCCTCTTAGGACAAGAGACCACAAATATTGGTGCAACTCTTCTTGTTTTCGACAAATAGTGGCGCAACTCTTCTCCACTTAGGACAAGAGCCCACTCAAAGTGGCGCAAGTCTCCTTAGCCTCCAAAAATAGTGGCGCAACACCTTGGGCGTAACTCCTGCGCACAACTCCCTGGCTTAACTCTCTCTCTCTCTCTCTCTCTCTCTCTCTCTCTCTCTCTCCAACACTCTCCTGACTTCCATCCTCCCCTCAAATGAGGAGTGGGGAGGGGTATTTATAAGCCTCACAGGCCCCTCACTCCTTAAATAGTGGTGATTACCACCACTTCTTCCTTCACACAACATCCAACCTCCTTCCTTAAATAGTGGTGTTCACCGGTGTACATCCCTTTCTAAGATAAGAACCACACTTCCTCACCTTCAAAAGTGGCGCCCATGCACTCCTTTATACCAGATGACGCTCATGTATTCCTCTATACCAGATGACGCCCATGCATTATTCCATACCAGATGATGCCCATGCACTCCTCTATACCAGATGATGCCCAAGGCTTTCTTTAAGAGGAGGGGCGTATAACAGAGATGGAGATTGACACACTTATCCATGCATCATAGGAGGACTTCAACCCATGCACTAGAAAAATAAAATATTTTTTGTGCCTCAACAAATGCCCCATTGATCCTTCTTTGATTGATTTATGAAATCAAATAGAGGATCGATTTTCTTCTGACCGAAGGACCGAATGAACTGCAACCGAAGGATGACTGGATGATCATGCTTGCATGGAAGACTGAATGATCACTCTTGACCATAATACCGAATAATCGTGCTCGAACGGAAGACTGAATGACTACGCTCGAACGAAAGACTGAATGATCACACTCGAATGAAAGACTGAATGCCCCCAATCAGAAGCACCAGGTGAATGATTCAATAGGGAGGATAATGCAGCCACTAAAGCACTCTATCTTCATAGCAGTCAATCAGATAGAACGCCTTTCCGCAAACAGAGCTGCAATTGCATCTTTCACAGCTTTAACTCCTTTACTCGCACAATTCTCTTTTCATTGAAACTTGCCACTGCAATAGTTGTGGCGACTTCATCTGCTACAATGGTCTCTTTAATTAACTTCGACAACTCTTTCTTTGAACTCTGTATCCACTGTTCTTTAATACTGCCCCTACTGTGATGATCTCTTCAATTGTCTCCTTTATTCATAGTCTGCATAGTCCAATATTTTGAATAGTAATCTTTCCTGCCAAATTAATCGAAATCAGTATCTTAAGATATCATAATTTTCCAATTTAGTTTCATCAAGTATTGATAATTGTGAAATAAGTTGAAGGCTTTTAGAATGATTGTAATATTTGCAATATAACAATAATTTGATTATCCCTTCTTTGTGCTTGTCAGCGTGCTTTGCATATTCTTTGCTCATTATATCGTGTTTTCGGAGATATTATTTCAGGCTCTAAAAGTTCAATCGCTAAGTCTTTTCTAGTTTGTACTCCTTGTCATTTCTTCATAGGCTGGTTAGGAGTATATTTCCCTTAGACCTTTTGTTGATTCAGAAAACTAGAGAATATTTTTTTTCGTTTACTAGCTTTCCGGAGGATATAGAAGAAGTTATCGACAATGATTCCATCTCTTTTTGGCAAACATTCGTTCCTTGTCTCTATCAAGTCCATTACTCGGAGACTCACGATGTCATTACCAGAACAGTAAGAAATTATAGCATCGGGCCATATAACTGAGCCTTAATATAGAAGCAACTCTTGAACATTCACACTAGATCATGCTTCGTACTTCCCGCCTGTAATCATCCAGCTCATGCTTCTTATAATTAGATGAGTTGATGAGATCATTAATATTATTTAGCGCACAATTATTGCTCAGTAGATTATACCATATCAATTTCTCTGCCACGCATAAAAAATTATCAAAAAGACCAAGGCATAGATTACTTCGAAAAACCAGATCATACCCCCTATCCCAGTCATCTTTGCATAAAGATTTCTTTGGAAGATAATACTTACGAAGTAAAGCATGCTGCTACTCTTAAAAAATGGATAACACTCAGCGTTCCTTTAAGGAGTTTAGAGAATATATATATATATATATATATATATATATATATATATATATATATATGAGTCATCAAGCCGCCTAGAAGAAAATGATAATTCATTGCTATTTACTCTCTGCCGCCTTTGAGGATTTTACGAGATAATATTTCTTCTTCATCAAGAAAGCAAGAGATAAAAAGACCTCGCGGCTCTTGTCGGAGGGATAAATATATTTTTGCCTGCACACATTTTGACTGGACATGACTTAACATGACTGGACTTAACTTGACTTAACTGGACTAAACTTAACTGGACTTAACTCGACTAAACTTAACTGGACTGAACTGGACACTCTCACACACAGTTTAGGCTCGTAAGTAATTGAAGTAATCATAATTTAGGCTCATAAGTAGTTGGAGCGATCACACATAGTTTAGGCTCATAAGTAGTTGGAGCAATCACACATAGTTTAGGCTCATAAGTAGTTGGAGCGATCACACATAGTTTAGGCTCATAAGTAGTTGGAGCTGGTCTTACATGAATGGCCGTTGTAACTCTTTAGAGTTCACGGGGCTTATCACAACCAAGGAGTTCCAAACCGCGATCCATCATAGGGGCCCAGTGAAGCTACCGAGGCAGTGAACTCAATAAGATTTACGCATAGGGTTGGCCACAGTAATTCACTAGAGTTCGCAGAGCGCACAAGGCTACCGTAGGGTACCAAATCTAAGGTCGCAAGTCTATCAATGAGGGGTCTTCTTGCTTCAGAGACCTTCCCTCATGCATTACTATTGAAATCAAACCAGGGATCTGGGGAGTCTGATTTAGAGACTCACTTTTCCTTCGCCTACCAGGTCAAACCCATTCACGAGGGGACGCTCTCTAGCCGCCCACATGACGCTGCCTGAAGCTGTACAGACGACATAGGTCACTGCCCGCATTAGTGCGCACAATGCTCTCTCCGGACTTTTTAAGGCCACAGGTGACACCGATGCCCGTATAGTTCTGCCATATCGCCATCGCCCATAATGATAAGCCTTATGCATGTTCGACTTCATAGTAGCGTCTTTCTTGTTGTCATACGTGATAGATCGTTATTGTTTTCGCAATTCTCGTAGTTAGCTTTATAAGCTTATTTTAGCTTTATAAGCTTATTCTGCCACCTGTAAATGATGAATCAGCCTTGCTGGGATAATGAATCGAAATTAATATGCCGCATTTACTGATGATAATGAAACAAAATTTTACAGTTAAGATAGTATATCATCCTGGCGGTGCTATTGATTTCAATAAATTTAAATGACCTTGTGCTAACAAGATGATGATAATAATAACAGCTTTGGTGATTCGACAATAATCATTGCCGCATTGGCGAGCTTTGGCGATTCGGCGATAATCATTAGCGATTTGCATTTGGCAATATGGCAACAATCATTGGCGCTTCGCATTGACTTGCTTGGATTTGATATGCTTTGAAGGCCTGCATTTCGTTAGAATTCAAAGAGAAATGCAATATTAGAAACACATACAAAGTTCTTACCTTTGTATGCTTTTGTCTGCCACCTTTTGATTGAGAAGAATTATAATGTATATCTTTTGAATCAAAATTTCACATACAGTCAAGGATGATATATTTTAATGAAACGGGCATTGACTGGTATACTTATGCCTCGCCCTTCTTGATCTATCACCCGATAGGCCCCATTAGAGTATACTTCGAATATTATGTATGGGTCATCCCATTTAGGGTCGAACTTGCCCCCAATCTTACGAGTGACAACTATCGGTCTTTTTAGCATCAATATCATATCACCTCTTTTGAATGAGCGATGCTTGACCTTTCTGATCTTGGCATTTTCATCATCAATAATCGACTGATGTACTGTTATTCTGAGCGACGCAATTTACGTTTTAATGGGGATAACAGTTTCAACTTCATAAACCAAAGAATATGGCATTGTTTTCGTAGCAGTACGATGAGTAGTTTGATAGGCCCATAAGGCTTCTTGCAACTTCTCATCCCAGTCGCGCTTATTTCCTGCAACTGTTTTCTTGAATATCTTCACAATCGTCTTATTAAATGCTTCAGCCAACCCATTAGCCAGCGGATAGTAGGGAGTTAAGAATGAATGCTGGATATCGAACTTTTGGCATAATTTCTCCATTCCTCTGTTCTTAAATGGAGTCCCATTATCAGTCATGAACTTCAATACTACCGCGCCTCGTATTATTGCACATGATAGACCTGTTAACCATGCTCGGCAGGATGATACTCCATGTAAAAGAAGATTGAACCCTTCGTTTTTTCAGATGTCACTATCATTCATCCTTCATTGTCTTGTTGCGCTGCCGATGAAGCAGAAGCTATTCCGGACATTACCTAACATTGTCTGTCTTTGATCACAACTGATTGAACCTTTTCTGATACTTTCTGTAGTAGAGATCTCGTATTGTCTGATGAAATCTAATGGTAATCCGGTGCGAAGTAGACAACCACGTCAGTCAAGAGAAAAGTCATTGGGGTATACCTGTTATTCGGAATAGAGTGTTAGTTATTTTGATTAAGTAAAAATTGTACTTTATTTTATAGATGAAGGGGAGAATGTTCCCGTCGAAAGTTGTCATTTTGGCATCGATACAATGCCAAAAAGTAATAAATGTTCTCTAAATATTTTCTAAGTCATCATTGAATAATAATTCCCCAGTAGAGTCACCATTTTGTTTCGACAAGAAACAAATGCATTTGATTAGGGGGAATTTATTCAATGATAACAAAGAAAGCATGAGAAAAAATTGATCACAATGTATATATTCATTCTGAGTTCATTTACATCCTCACATTTCCCTTTATTCTGAAACAGAGTACAATGAATCAATATAATGAAAGAAAGAAGAAGGCAATCTGATGACAATTTTAGCAGCATTTCGACGCTTTTGATGTTCATCGCAAAGGCAAATGGGTTGCGCGGACTTGAAGCCCTTGATTTGGTTGTGTGATAGGCATTGATATCCTTCCACCCATCCTTTCAGTCATACTGACAAACTCTTCCTTCTCCTGGAATTCTCTCTCTCTATGCTTCATATTTCCCTTACTTTCTCTTTATGAATCCGGCGACTGGCGCACTGGTCAAGAAAAAGATGTTTCGAGCAAGAACAATGATGCACCATCTAGAAGAATTTCAAGACCAAAGAGAGTACCAAGCACCTTCCAAAGTGGAGTGTACAACCTCCCAACATGGAGCAACGCAAGTTCCTTCAATCATGGAGCGCACAACCCCTTCTCCCAACATGGAGCGCACAACTCCTTTTCTACATGAAATGGCGCACAAGGCAACTCTCAGGACAGGGATCCACAAGAAGTGGCGCACAAGTCCCTGTCTCAAAACAATGATCCACACAAAGTGGCGCACAAAGCCAGGCTTTAGGACAGGTATCCATGAGAAGTGGCGTACAAAGCCAAGCTTCATGATAGGTATCCATAAGAAGTGGCGCACAAAGCCAAGCTTCAGGACGGGTATTCATGAGAAGTGGCGGACAAAGCCAAGCTTCAAGACAGGTATCCATGAGAAGTGACGCACAAAGCCAAGCTTCAGGACAGGTATCCATGAGAAGTGGCACACAAAGCCAAGCTTCAGAATAGATGCGCGCAACACTCTCTCTTTCTCCTTTCAGCGCAACTCCTTCCACTTAAGACAAGAGCCCACTCAAAGTGGCGCAACTCTTCTCCACTTAGGACAAGAGCTCATGAAACTCCTTCAAAGGTGGCACACAACTCATCCTCTTAGGACAAGAGACCACAAAACTCCTTCAAAGGTGGCGCCCAACTCATCCTCTTAGGACAAGAGACTACAAAAAGTGGCGCAACTCATCTTGCTTTCCACAAATAGTGGGGCCACTCTTCTTGTTTTCCACAAATAGTGTCTCCACTTAGGACAAGAGCACACTCAAAGTGGCACAAGTCTCCTTGGCCTCCACAAATAGTGGCGCAACACCTTGGGCACAACTCCCTGAAGTAACTCTCTCTCTCTCCAACACTCTCCTGACTTCCATCCTCCCCTCAAATGAGGAGTGGGGAGGGGTATTTATAGGCCTCCTAAGACCCTCACTCCTTAAATAGTGGTGATCACCACCACTTCTTCCTTGACACAACATCAAACCTCCTTCCTTAAATAGTGGTATTCACCCACTTCTCCCTTAAATATCGGTGTACATTCCTTTCTAAGACAAGAACCACACTTCCTCTCCTTCAAAAGTGGTGCCCATGCACTCTTCTATACCGTCATGCACTCTTCTATACTAGATGACGCCCATGCCCATGCATTATTCCATACCAGATAACGCCCATGCACTCCTCTATACCAGATGACACCCAAGGCTTTCTTCAAGAGGAGGGGCGTATAACAGAGATGGAGACTGACACACTTATCCATGCACCACAGGAGGACTTCAACCCGTGCACTAGAAAGATAAAATATTTTTTGTGCCTCAACACACGCTTGTGCGAATCTTCTCTAGATTCATGTCTCCTTCCTTAAGAACTTGTCAAATAAAATGATGACAAACATCAATATTGTAGTGCACGAGTGACAAATAGAGTTCTTCGTTAAATTAATCACACATTTCATTGTCACAATTAACTAGCACGGCTTTCTACTGAAGCCCAAGTTGATTTATCATTTCTCTTAACCAAATGCCTTTTTTGAATGCCTCCGTCACCGCCATATACTCAGCCTTGGTTGTGAAAATTGTCACCACAGACTAAATTTTCAACATCCAACTAATCGCACCACCCGGCTAGAATAAATGAGTAGCCAGAAATTAACCTTCTATTATCCATATTGCATGCATAATCGTCATCCACATAACCTATCAACTTGTCCTTTGACTATTCAAACATCAACATGTAGTCCACTATACGTTGTATATACCGAAGAAACCATTTCGCTTGTCGTGGTTAGCTAAGTATCTACTCACAACACCCATTGCATATGAAATATCTAATCTCGTAGAGACCATATAATACATCAAACTACCAATGACGCTCGAATATGGCACATAAAACATCACTTGTTTTTCTTCATCTTTAGTAGAACATTATTTTGAAGAAAGCCTAAAGTGAGCAGCATGATGTGTGCTAACTAGTTTCTCTTTGCTCATACCTAACTTAACCAATACTTTCTCAAGGTATTCTTCTTCTGGTAACCATAGCGTGCTCCTATGTTTGTCTCTGTAAATATCTATACCGATAATCTTATTTATAGCCTTCAGATCTTTCATTTCAAATGTCTCTAACAACTAAGTCTTCAACAGATCGATCTCAGACATGTTATGACTAGCGATAAGCATGTCATCTACGTATAATACCAGTACAATGAACTGTCCATCATACAGTATTTTGTAATAAAAACAATGATCATACTCACTCGAGATAAATCATTGATACATCATGAAAGTATTAAACTTTTGTATATTGCCTAGGTAACTGTTTCAGGCCTTATAACAACTTCCTCAACCTACAAACTTTATTCTCAGCCCCTTATATTTTGAACATTTTTGGTTGTTTCATATAAATATGCTCCTCCAACGCCCCATGTAGGAAAGTAGTCTTCACATCTATCTGTTCCAATTCTATGTTGTATTAGGCAACCAACGCCAATACAAATCCGATAGACACATACTTGACAATGGGTGTGAAAATCTCATTGAAGTCGACACCCTCCTTCTGCCCATATCCTTTCGCGACCAATCTCACCTTATATATATCCTGCTTCTTCTTGCAAATCCGCTTACGATCAATAGATTTATGCCCCATTAGAAGCTCCACCAACTCATATGTCTCATTCTTCTGCAGAGAGTTTATCTCATCATACATGGTCATCATCCACTTCTCATCATCAAAATTATCTAATGCTTCTTAGAAGGTAGACAAATCTCCCTCATTCATAATGAGAGTGAATGCAATATTCGAGTTATCCATGTATTTAACTAGCAATATACGATCTCTTAGCAGATTTCTTCTAAGAGGTGTCTGCTCGTGTACCTCTATATGAGGCTCAGCTTCAAACTGTATCTCACCCCTTTTAATTTCAACGTCAATCACTGCCGATTTTTCTAGTTCCTCGGTTTCATCCTTGCAGACCAAAGAATACTCATCAAACCTGACGTTGCGGCTCAAAGTAATTTTTCAAGTGACTTGGTCGTATAGCATGTACCCTTTCACGCCATAACCATAGCCCACGAAGGTAAGTTTATTCGCTTTTTGGTCTAGGTTATCTCTTAACTGATGGTATATGAGAGTAAGCGTTGCAACCAAATACACATAATCCTAAGTAGTCAACATCATGACCACTCGACACTTCTTTTAGAATCTTACAGTCTATCAAAGTAGATAGGGAACGATTCACCAGATAACAAGCCATTAATGGCCTCAGTCCCTAATTCCTTACCCAATGCAGCATTACTCAATATACTTTAAGCTCTCTCCAAGAGAGTTTAATTCATCTATTCTGCCACACCATTCTCGTCAGTTGTGTGCCTCACGATATTGTGCCTTATAATCCCCTCGTCTTTACAAAACTAGTTGAATTACTTTGAAGTGAATTCACCTCCATTGTATATTCTTATAAACTTCAGTTTCTGTCATATCTACTTCTCAACCATTGCCTTCCACACCTTAAATGTAGTGAATACTTTCGAATTTATTTTTTTAAAAATAAACTCACACTTTCCTAGACTAGTCATCTATGAATGAAACAAAAAATAATGACTCCCCAGCTGAAATAACGGGTGATGGGCCCCATACATATGAATGCATATACTCAAGCACTCCTTTACATACATTCTTCCATGTCTTAAAAGTTAGTTGAAATTGTTTATCATATATACGATGTTCACATATATGAAAATCGACGCTTTTAAAAGCAGGAATCAAATTACAATAAAAAAATACCTTCATATTGTGCTCGCACATGTGGCCTAAACGTACGTGCCACAAACGTGCCAATGCGGACTCTACTACAGATGTTACATCTCCACCCAATACGATATTTTTGATCAACTGGTAAAGATTGTTATTCCATTGTGCTTTCATCACTACGAGTACCCCTTTAGAAACTTTAAGGACCCGATTAAAACTAGTAAACTTGCACCCAAGTGCCTCAAATGCCCCGAGAGAAATAAGATTCTTCCTAAGGTCAGGAATATATCTCACATCTATCGGGATATGCTCCACCCCATTGAACATTTTATTGTGCATCGAACTGATACCAACCACCTTACAAGCAATGTCATTGCCCATAAAAATATGTCCACCATCATACTTATTGTAATTAATGAACCAATGTTTATGAGAAGTCATGTGGTATAAGGCTCCCAAATCCAAAATTCAGTCGTTACTGAGGTAACTAGATTTGGATGCAGTCAAGACATCACTACCATCTACATCCTCGCTAGATTGCACTGTATTAGCCTCCTTTGGTGTATTATCATACATCTCTCCCTTTTGTGCCTTAGGATTCTAACAATCCTTTTTCATGTGTCATGTCATTCCACAATTCTAGCACTTCATTTTTCCATTCACTTTCAAATTGGATGTAGATCGAGAATTCCCCTTCTCACAATTAGAATTTCGCCCCCTAACAATCAACACGTTTGTAGACGTGCTCTCACCACTGTCTTTTCTTTTCAACTACTTTTCATGAAGGGCTAAGATGATAGTTTCAAGATCGATAGTATCCCTACCATGTATCAAAGTGTCTACGATATTCTCGTAAGATGGTAGAAGTGAATTTAGTAAAATTAGGGCTTGATCTTCATCTCTGAACGTAAACTCCGTATTCATCAGTTTATAGAGCAATTTGTTGAACATGCTCATGTGTTCACTGATATTAGATCCATTTGTCATCTTAAGATTGTAAAACTATTTCTTAAGATGCAGATGATTGTCCGTGGATTTCTTCATGTACGAACTATGTAATTTCATCCAAACCCCTAGGGCAATCTTTTGATTCGGGACATTGTAAAGAACATTGCTTGCTGGACACAATTGGATCGAGGTTGTAGCTCTCTCATCAAGTTCATCCAACTCTTCATCACTCATATATGTAGGATGCTTCGTCTTACCAAGGAAAGTGTATTGCAATTCTTGTTGGACTAAAAGGCCTCTCATATTTACCTTACATAGTTTTAAATTATTTGGTAAACTTTTCCATTTCGTACTTCACGTTAGACCCTTTCGTCGACATGTTTTAAATTATAACTTGAAACTATAATGTTGGCTCTGATACTACTTATTGGGGATCGTGCGAAAGTAAACCCAAATTTAATCAAACAAGACGAAATCAAACGCAAACAAAACACACAAAGAACACGTGAGTTTTACGTGAAAAAACCCTCATGAGAAAAAACTATGGTACAAAGCGGCAAGCAATGCACTATGAAACGATATTACAATATATATATATATATATATATATATATATATATATATATATATATATATATATATTACAATATATAAAAACTTACCAATGTATACAACCCCATAAACCTTGTTGAAAACCCTGCCTTTGCTCTGGAACCCTTAGGAACTTCTTAGAAAACCCTTGGAATATCCTCATCCCGATAATACCTCATATATATACTATCACAACCAAAATAGCAAATAAATTGTGCACTTACGCAATTCTACATGCCGTTGATGGGACCTTTGATGGCATCGATAGCCATCGAATACCATTCGATGACATCGAAGCCACCAAAGACTAGTCGTTGACAAGTAATATCACCAAAATTGTCTAACGAACAATTGGAATTTATTTAAATTTTCTCAATAGCATTGAGAGACCCTGTTTCGGACATATTTAAGACATCTGTCAACATGCTACAAGCATGTTGTATAAAAGAGATGAAGGTTGTGTACTCAGTACCAGCTTGAAAAATCCGCCCATGAGTTTACAAATCAACGAAGGCCTTCCAAAAGAACCACGTGAAAACCACACTATTCTAAAACCCTCACCATAGTTTTATGTATGGCCCACTATGGTGTCTATATTCTATCCATTCCATTCTTTGACCCTCCTCGTCATTACGAAAGAACCACCTAAAAACCATACTATTCTAAAACCCAAGCGGGCCAATCCATTTGAATTTATAGGTTTTAGGTATACTTTATAATATTCCTTACGAGAAAGGCCATTGTCTTTTCCCGTCTTTCTTATATTTAAGTAGACAAATTCAAACCATTTATTTCTTCACAGCCCCAACTCTCTCTCTCTCTCTCTCTCTCTCTCTCTCTCTCTCTCTCTTTCTTATATTTAAGTAGACAAATTCAAACCATTTATTTCTTCACAGCCCCAACTCTCTCTCTCTCTCTCTCTCTCTCTCTCTCTCTCCATGGAGATCCCAAATCTTGTATTCTCTGTTTGGGTCTTCTCCATTTGTTTGTGTCAATGCAGGAATGGGGTTGAAGGTTCTCATGAGGTGTACAGAAATCTCCGATCTGTGGAGACTTCCCAAATCAATATAGCCAGTACGGAGAACAGAACTGGGTACCACTTCCAACCACCGAAGAACTGGATCAATGGTATGTTTCCCAAACACCCCAATTATCTTGATTTATCTTCCATTTGGCTCGGATTTGAGAACAATGGTTTTTTTCTTCCATGAAATATCCTCTTTTATGTAGTTTCCATGAAATATCCTCTTTTTTGTAGTTTTTGAAAGTCCTATTAAAAGTAGAAATTCTAAAAATCACAAACTATTTTTCTCTGCTTCGGAAATAATTACTTACCATAGCATTATCCGGAAGCGGGTTGTACCACACATCAGCTATATACCTACCTTGTGTATTGACGTCACCAAGTTCCATGGGTCACATTATGAGGTATGTGTTATATCCAAACCGTCCATATATTTGGCGAGCTCTTCGTAAGGCTTGAGCCGAAAAATAAGACAGGTCTAAAGATCAAGTGGACCACACTGAAAAAAAGCAGTGGGATATTGAACGTCTACCATTGAAACCCTTTTGGGGTCACAGAAGCTTTGGATCTATACGATTTTCTTTTACTCTTCATCCAGGTCTTTTTGATCTTAATAACAGATTGGATGGAAAATAAACGTTATGGTGGTAAAAATCATTATCGCAGGTGCTATATGCGGTGTGTCCATTTGAGCTTTGGATATGATTCATTTTTTGGTTCGTTCTCCAAAATGATCTCAAAAAATGGATTAACGGAGTGGATATGATAAATACATCATTGTGGGCCATGTAATTTGGATCTCCTTTGAACCGCTCGTAGAACTCAGGGCTCGTGGTGCGTCAACGCTCGTCTTCGTACGGACGCGGATTTCCTGCGAAAGCCCTGCGCAAGGATGCTTGGTGGGGCCTATTGCGATGTATGTGAGAAACCCATCCATCCAATTTTAGATATCATTTTAGGATTGTGACAAAAAAATGAGGTGTATTTAACACTCAAATGGGCCACACGAGAGCAAACAGTGGGCATTTAGTGAGAACCGTTGAAGTATTCTTATGGCCATAAAACTTTCGTATCAAGCTATATTTATTGTGTTTTCACTTCATCCTATTGGGAATGACCTTATAAACGGTTTAGATAGCATATAACAATTAAGGTGGAGCTCAGCAAGGTTTCAACGGTAGGAATTTCTTTCCCAAATTTTCTCTCTCTTGTGACCCACTTGAGTTTGTAATCCACCTCTCTTTTTATCTCACGTCCTAAAATGAGCTCGCAAAACGGATGGACGGAGTGGATTTCTCACATACATTTCAGTGGGCCCCACCCCAGCATCCTTGGGCAGGAACTTCCTCTTAAAGGCTTTGGCAGGATATCCGCGTCCTCTTCGCACGACACGTACCCAAGCCAGCTAATTGGCTTCCGCGTGGAATTTTCCATGGGTCGATTTCCAGCCAAATCATTTTGCAGGAAGTTCAACACTGAGGTGCCAGTGGAGCTAGAGGTGGGCACGGGACAGCTCAAGCCGGCTAACTCGACTCGTTTGGCTCGTTCAGATCCAACTATACTTGAACCAAATGTGTGAGTCGATCAAACTAAGCAGGATTTGCCCAATCTAAACTCAAACCAAGTCAAGTTTGAGTTACCTAGTAATTCGGCATGACTCAATCCGTAATTTGACTCTTGTTGATGCAAAAATCTGCTTCGTCCTCCTAGACCTTCGTGTACCTGCAGAGCAAGAAGACAAAGGAGACCCTGGCTAAAGCAGGGGACCCTCCGATGCCAAAGTCAGGCTAGGAATCTGGGTCTTAATGTATTGGAGAGTTCTAGGATAGAGCTTTTTGCGTACCTCCCAAGACGATGGAGGTTCTTCTTTTATAGCTGCTGGAGCATTCTATCGTATGAAGATTCTTCTCTTAGTATCGTGTGCGGAATCTTCTCCCATTATCGCGGAGAGTGGATTTCGCCTGTTTCTGGTCTCTATCCGATCCCGTGATCTCCGGGATCGGAGATTTCATCCCGAGATACCAAGGATGACGTTTTGTTCTGCGCTGTCTTTCCTTCATTTGGCCGATCCAACAAATGGGTCGGCCCTATGCATGCCCGGATTGCTGGTTCGTCGTCCGAGCCGACTTAACTTTTGTCTCGGCTTAATGAGTTTATAACCTTCCCTCGGATCCAACGTATCCTTCGGCGACCCGAGGCACCAAGTCCGAGTCTCCGGACTTAGTATCTTTTGTCCCCAACAGTAAGCCCCCTTACTCTATGTGTTTCGTATAACACTAAGGAGTAGCGAGTTTTGAGTCGGTTCATAACTTAGTCCGAGACAATAAGTAGGCATTTAATGCATTCTGTGTCGCCTTTGATGGGAGACGGTTCAGTTTCTAACATCGCGTGCGTCGACAGCCGTCAAATCGATTACCCCGCCAATGGGGGTTGGACACGTAGCAAGGGCATTATCGTCGTCAGTCGACGTGCGCCACGTGTCGAGCGGGGGAGTCGATGCAGGCGTCGAATCATTTCCCTATTAATTGCTTCCGCCATATGGCAACCTTATAAAAGGGTGGGGGGTCCCACATTTCGAACTTCTATTGCTATTCCCGCTCTGCATTCCCTTTGGAGTTTTTCGGTTCTTCCTCTTCTTCCTCTCTTCTTTCTTAACTGTCAACGGCTCTCTCCGCCATTTTTGCTTTCCTTCCTCCCTCCAGTGAGTCTTTCCCTCCTTTTTAGTTAGTGATAATGGCAGCTAGAGGTTCTCAAAGTCCCCATGAGGGAATTTCCGGAGACGAAGGCGAAGCGCAACGTTTTTGGAACGTTGCGGAATCGCCTTCCTTACTGATAGAGATAGCAGTTGACGCGAACGCTGCTTTTCTTTCTGAGAGGGTCACTGAAGCTCCAGCGGAACACCCTGCTTCCGTTGGTCCTTCTCGTGATGGGTCGTCCTTGATAACCCGCCCGGGAAGGCCTAACCCTCCAATGGATTTGGAAGAGGAAGAGGAGGAGGAAGAGGAAACGCTGATCGCCGAGGGAACCTCTGGGCCAGTTCCCGTTGATAGGTCGGCACATGCCGAGTCTGAAAGAGAATGATCGGGGGATGATCTAAGCGGCCCGGTTCCTTCAGTCTTGACTGAGGCGGATTTGGACAGGATCCGAATCGGGTATCATATCCCCGAATCGGTTATCACTTATCTCCATCGTCCGAATGCTTTACCGAATCATCCTCCTGCTGGGGCGGTCGCGATCTACCAAGTCTCGATGCAATGCGGCCTACGTTTGCCCCTTCAACCCATTGTCCGGGGAGTTTTATCTCGTATTCGGATTGTCCCGGGGCAAATAGTTCAGAATGGGTGGAGGAACTTATTCGGATGTGCGGTGTTGTGGGCTGAGATGGAGCAACCACCGCTAACAGTCAACGAATTCCTCCACTTGTATCAAGTGCGTGTAAACCCGAACTATCCCGGCTTTTATGTCTTCGCTGCTTGGCGGGGCGGAGGCGGCTCCTTAATAACCGACCCTCCCACTTCCAACAAACATTGGAGAGAACGTTGGTTTTGGGTTTGTGGTCGCTGGGAGACGGCTGAGTCCGGGTCCTGAGAGGCTCGCGTTCCTCGGGCGTTTCAGAAAGCAGATGACTCGGCGCTCCTCTTTTGCCCTTCTTTTTTTCATAATGTTTTGAGTCTGACCGACTTATGTCTGGCAGATATCCCGAAGAAGCGGCAAAAGCTCGGATCCAGTGCTTTAGCTCGGATCAGGGAGTTGAGTACGTTAGAACCAGCACTTAGGTCCTGGAAGGTGCTCTTACAGCCAGAGCGCCTTCATCTCGCAGGTTTAAACTCGGCCGTCACAGGTAATTTGAAGATGTATCTTCATGTGCTCTCTGAATTTTTTCTGACCTTCTTCATCTTTTTGCAGATTTGGCCGAAGCTCGGCCCCATCTTAGGATTGTTCCCGAGCCGGCCCCCTCAATCCCCTCGGAGATGACTGGAGCTCGGCCTCCTCTTAGGGCTGTTTCGAAGATAAAAGCTCCCCCGCGGTCAGTTCTTCTGTCAGATCCTCAACCGCTGAAGAAACAGAGAGTGGCGCGGAAGGAGAAGGAGCCTGCTAGTTCTTCCGCCCCCACTGTCGTCGTACTTTCTGACCGGGAGGAAAGGGTGGAAGTGAGGGAGGTTGCAGCCGCGGAGCCTCAGGCGGCATCCGACTCGGGACACGTTGCAGCGGATGTTCCGAAACAGGAGGAGACTAGGGCTGCGTCTTCCATAGGGGAAGAAGAGACGAGGACTGCATCCTCCAGAGGGGAGGAGACGAGCCAAGAAGGGCCGTCCGTTTTGCGGACGGTGGTGTCGGGGATGGTTCCCTGGGCCTTAGCCCATGGGAGCGAAAAAGAGTTCATCAACCTTTACAATGCTCCTACGTCGCAAACCGTCGGCCATGCGGCGAGGGTGCTTTTTGAACTTGCGCCTTGCTTGGTTAAGGTCTGCAAGGAATTATCTTCGACCCACCGGCTGCAGACTCTTTTGTCGGAAGCGGAGGGGCGACGCGAGAATGCCGAGATACAGGTCGGCGTTCTGATGGGCGAGGCGGCCCTTGCCCAGAAAGCTGCCGAAGACGCAAAAGCAAAGGGGGCTTTTTCCAGGAGAGCTCTTGATGAAACACAAGCCGAGGTGGCTCGGATGTCGGCTCTCCTCTCCAAGGCTGAAGAAGAGAACCGACAAATCCTCGCAGTTCATGCTTCTTGTGCGGATGACTTGGCCCGGGCTAAGCTTGAGGCGGCGGGGCTCATTCAGCGAGCCAACGAGAAGGCTCAGGAGGCCGAGAAGGCTAGGGACCAAGTCGTTCAAGCCTTCCTTGAATCTAAGGAGTTCGAGGATGAGAGGGATCGTCTATTCCAAGGTGGATACTTGGAATGTATTAACGACATGAAAAAGATTTTTCCCTGATCTCGATCTCTCAGGAATTGAAGGAGGAGTCTCGGAATCTGAGGATCCTGAGAATAATCCTGCTAATGTCGAGGCTGGTCCTTCTGAACATGCCCCGGGAGTCGTTCCTGCCGAGGAACAATGACGGGTCCCTTGTTGAAAGATAGTGCTAATGTTTTTTTTTTTTTGTAACATTTTGAAGATAAATGAAAGATAGCACTTTTATTCATACGATTTGACTTTAAATCTTTCTTAGTTCAGAGTCCTTGAGCTTTGAGTGCCGAGCTAAGGATAATAAATCTTTAAGTGCTCAGCGTTCTAGGGATGAGGCAACGACTGTCCGTTCAGATCTTCTAGCCGGTATGTTCCTGGTCGGATGGTACCCGAGACAATGTAGGGTCCTTCCCAGTTCGGTCCTAATGTACCCGACCCAATCTCCTTAGTATTGGAGAATACTTTCCGGAGAACCATATCTCTCATTCGAAACCTCCTGATCTTAACTCGGGTATTGTAGAACCGAGTCACTTGTCGTTGTCGGGCCTCCGTGCGCAGTCGTGCCACTTCCCTCTGTTCGTCCAGGAGATCGAGCCCGAATGTCAAGAGTTCTTCATTTTCTTCCACGTTGAACGAAGTGACTCGAGCCGAAGGTAATCCGATTTCGACGGGGGTGACGGCTTCCGAGCCATAAGCAAGTGAGAAGGGAGTTTCTCCCGTTGCGGTTCGAGCTGTGGTTCGATAGGCCCAAAGGATTTTCGGGAGTTCTTCAGCCCACGCTCCTTTGGCCCGGTCAAGCTTGGTCCGGAGATGTTGCTTGATAATCTTGTTTACCGCCTCAACCTGTCCATTAGTCTGAGGATGATGGGGCAAAGAATACACGTTCCTGATTTCGAGGTTGTCGCACATCTCGCGAAAGCTCCTATTATCAAATTGTCTTCCATTGTCTGTAATAATGGTACGGGGTACTCCGAACCGGCAGATAATATTTTTCCACACAAAGTCGGTAATCTTCTGTTTAGTTATTTTAGCTAATGGCTCTGCCTCGGCCCACTTCGTGAAATAATCCACTGCCACCACGGCAAATTTGGTCTGACCTTTTCCCATAGGGAGTGGACCTATAATGTCGACACCCCACTGTGCGAAGGGCCAAGGACCAGTCATTGGCGTCAATGCCTCGGGAGCTTGTCTCGGAATTACCGCTAACCTTTGACATTTATCTCATCTTTGGACGAGCTTGCGAGCGTCGTACTGGATAGTGGGCCAATAATATCCCTGTCGTAGGACCTTATGGGCGAGAGATCGCCCTCCAGAATGATTTCCGCAGATTCCTTCATGGATTTCACGTAACACATAATTCGCCTCGCTGGGTTTGAGGCACCGCAGCAACGGAGCGTAGTAACCTTTTTTGTACAAGGTTCCGTTGAGTATGGTGTAACGGGAGGCTCGGATCTTAATTCGTCGAGCCTCGGCGCGATCTTCAGGCAGCTTACCCTTGTCAAGATATTGGATGATTGGATCGATCCAGGAATGTTCCGAGTCGATTGTATTGACGACCGAGCTAGTTGGTTCATCTATACTTGGCTTAGTGACGTATTCGATAGGAACAGACCTGGGTATATCATCTTCATCGGCGGAGGCGAGCTTCGCTAATAGATCGGCTTTGCTGTTTTCTGTACGAGGGATCCGAGTGACAAGACAGAATTGAAATCTGTTGATCATTTCTTTCGCTTTTTCCATGTACGCTCTTAATTGTTCTTTCCGTGTCTAATATACCCCGGTAACTTGATTGATGACCAACTGAGAATCGCTGAAAACATTTAGGTGCGTAACTCCCATGCTCGTTGCGAGTCGGAGGCCAAGTAACAACGCTTCATATTCCGCTGTATTGTTTGACGCTTGGAATCCAAGTCATAAGGCATACTATATATAGGTATGATCGGGGGTTTCTAGAACTACCCCAGCCCCACTTGCGTTAGAGTTGGAAGAGCCATCAACAAACAATTTCCAGGTAACAGGGTAGGTCAGAGATGGGGGAGTGGCTGTTGTCGGTACTGCAACATTTTCGGGCATATTGTCGACCGTGAGGTCGAATGGCGATGTGCCCTCGGCAATGAAGTCAGCTACGGCTTGCCCTCTGATTGCTACTTTCGGCCTGTACTGAATGTCGAATTCGCTTAATTCGATTGCCCACTTCATGAGTCGGCCGGAAGCCTCTGGTTTCTGCAACACTTGGCGAAGTGGAAGATCAGTTATCACGATGATGGTATGGGCATGGAAATACGACCGAAGTCGGCGAGAAGAAGTTATTAGAGCTAAAGCTACTTTTTCCAAGTTTGGGTATCTCGTTTCTGCTGGCAATAACGCTTTGCTGACATAATAGACCGGCAGTTGCTTTCCTTCGGATTCTCGTATCAGGGCCGAGCTTACCGCTGCCTTGGATACTGCTAGGTAAAGGAGCAGGGATTCCCCTGATTCGGGTTTTGATAAGAGGGGTGGAGAACCGAGATATGATTTTAACTGCTGGAATGCCGCTTCACATTCTTCCGTCCAATCCATTGTCTGTCGTCCTTTCAACTGCTTGAAGAAGGGGAGACATTTATCCGTGGCTCTGGACAGGAATCGATTAAGTGCAGCTACTCGTCCAGTCAACCTTTGGATGTCCTTAATGGTTTTAGGAGATTTCATATCAATCAAAGCCTTTATTTTCTCAGGGTTTGCCTCTATTCCTCGCTGACTAACCAAGAAACCGAGGAACTTCCCAGAGCTCACCCCAAAGGTACACTTACTCGGATTCAGCTTCATCTGAAATTTTCGTAGGATGAGAAACATCTCTTCCAAATCATTTACATGATCTGCTGCGTGTATACTTTTGACGAGCATGTCGTCGATGTATACTTTCATGGTTCGGCCTATAAGCCGAGCAAAGATTTTGTTAACTAATCTTTGATAAGTTGCGCCAGTATTCTTCAAACCAAATGGCATCACTCGGTAGCAATAAAGGCCTTTGTCAGTGACAAAGGTAATTTTTGATTTATCTGTTTGATGCATTACAATTTGGTTATACCCTGAGTACGTATCCATGAAACTAAGAAGTTCATGTCCGGCGGTACTGTCCACTAGCTGATCTATCCTTAGAAGCGGAAAGCTATCCTTCGGGCAGGCTTTATTTAAGTCAGTATAGTCAATACAGACTCGCCACTTCTCGTTGGACTTCTTTACAAGCACAACATTCGCGACCCATTCTGGATAGTGTATCTCTTCTATGAAATTAGCCTGGAGAAGCTTGCTAACTTCTTCTTCAATGATGGCATATCGTTCAGGGCCAAGCGATCGTCGCTTCTGTCGGATCGGTCGATAGGACAGATCGATGTTGAGTCGGTGAGTAATCACAGACGGGTCGATTCCGGGCATATCTGCGTGACACCAAGCAAATACGTCGGCGTACCTTCGGAGCAGGGCTATCAGCTTTTCTTTCAAGGGGGACCGCAAAGACGAGCCAATTCGCACTGTTTTGGACCCATCCGTCTCGACCAAGGGAACTGATATAAGATCTTCAACCGGCTGCCCTCGTTCATGACTCTCGCCCCGAGGGTCCAACGATTCGATCGTTGATATGTTGACCGGACTTTTGTCGGCGGGTCCTTTTACAGCTATCATGTAACAACGCCTCGCATCTTGTTGGTCTCCTTTGACAACTCCTACTCCCGAATCAGTCGGGAATTTCAGTGAGAGATGGTATGTGGATACCACGGCCTGGAGGAGACTTAGAGAAGGTCGGCCGAGTATGGCGTTGTATACTGAGGATTAATCGACGACCAAGAACTCGACCATCGTTGTCATCTGATGTGAGGCACTACCCACGGTGAGTGGTAGCGAGACAGTCCCCTCAGGCAGTACTTGTCCTCCGGAAAAATCGATTAATGGGGTCCGAACCGGACGTAGCATGGATCGCTCAATCCCCATTTTGTCGAACGCCTGAGTAAATAACACGTCTGCAGATGATCCCGTATCGACGAGTAATGCGTATCGACGATTAATGCGTATCGACGATTAATGCGTATCGACGAGTATTCAGAGTACTCTTCGGTTAATGCGTATCGACGAGTATTCGGAATACTCTTCGGTTAATGCGTATCGACGAGTATTCGGAATACTCTTCGGTTAGCAATAGTCATGGGGATGATCCCGTATCGACGAGTATTTGGAATACTCTTCGGTTAGCAAAAGTCAAGGTGACGATTAATGCGTCATCATGGGGATGATAGATTCCTCGGGCAACTTCCTCTGTGAATGAAACGCAATATTTTTCCCTTTTCTTTTCCTTTGTGGGCCGATCTATAATCATGAGCTCGGACTCAGGCCGATTAAGTTTCCTCGCATGATTCCTTCGAGCATTGTTTGAGTCGCCTCCGCCTCGCGGACCGCTGATAATTGTGCGAATTTCTTCCATGGGCTGACTCTTGGTCGGACGTCCCTCGGCTACCGCTGTCTTGACCACGTGTTCTTTGAGTCGGTCTTCCTTTATAAGTTGTTCGATCTCTTCCTTGAGGTGACGACAATCACTCGTGTTATGTCCGTGATCACGATGATAATGACAGTATTTGTCCTTGTCCCGCCGATTAGGATTACTTTTGAGCTTATGGGGCCAGTTGACAAAGCCTTTGCTTTTGATTTCCATCAACACCTGCTCCTGAGTTTTGTTCAGGGGGTATATGTGGAGAATCTTTGATCTGGTCGTTTACCCGACCTTCGCTCATCGCGCGTTTGATCATCTTTACGTTTCTTTCCTTCGGTCGAGTCGGCTTCCTTTTTGGCCGACTCTTTGACCAAAGATTTATTTTCACGCATGATCCGCATTTCTTCGGCGTTTGCATACTTGTCCGACCGTGCCATAAACTCTGCTAAAGTATCGGGCAGATTTTTGTCTAGAGACGCTAGGAACGGCTTGTCTCTAACTCCTTGCATGAGCGCATTGAGAGCCATTTCTTCTGAATGTTTTCGAACCTGAAGAGATTCGAAGTTGAAACGCTTGATGTAATCTTTCAATAGCTCTCCCTGCTTTTGAACTATGTTGTTCAAATGCGCAGGGGGCTTTAATTTCTTTTTTCCGCCGATGAAGTTGGTAAGAAAGGCGTCGCTTAGCTCTGCGAATGAGCTGATAGACTTTGGTTTCAATTGTTTAAACCACAGTCGAGCTACATCGGTCAATGTAAGAGAAAAGGCTCGACACATTACCGCATCCAAGGCATCGTGGAGCTCCATATAGGTTCTGAAGCATTCGATGTGCTCTGTCAGGTCGGTCTTACCAGTGAAGGGAGTAATTTGAGGTAATCGAAACCTCTCGGGCAGCCGAGCCTGCATTATTTCATCAATAAAAGGGGACGCCTTTGCCTCGGATTTGGTCGGATACATATTCCGGCCATGCTTCATGTCCGCCATTTCTTTCGTCATTTCTTCCCGCACTTCTCTTTTAAAATTTTGAATATCGGCTTTCCAAGGTTCACCGCTCTCTGCTGTACCTTCCATTGAGGGTCGGTTGCGCCTTCTTCGTTCTATCTCGTGCCGAAGGTCGTTAGGGGGCAAGGAAGCATTAGCCGACTGAGCCGGAGATGGCTCAGATACGCCTTGAGGTTGACTCGGCCGAAAAGATTACGGCGCGAAAGGTTGAGGATCGACCACTGCAGTTGGTACATGTGCTGCCTCCCCTTGGGGGGAGGAGGTGGTTGCATTTGCTGATACATTCGTTCCAGCATCTGCTTCATTATATTCATATCGGATCGGATTTCTTGAACCTCCTGGTCCAGCCGCCTATCGTTCCGAGCCCGCTGGCTGTTGTTCGCTCCAGTCGCTCCTCGTTGGCGGTTATTAGGTGGGTTCTGAGCCACCGATCCTGCTATCGGGCCCGCTGGCCCTGTAATCGCAATTTCATTTTGATCTTCTTATGGGACCGTCCTTCTAGTCATCACCATGAGGAGAAAATCCAATATAGGAATATGAGATGGCTTTTTGTACGGTTCCCACAGACGGCGCCAAACTGTTGATGCAAAAATCTGCTTCGTCCTCCTAGACCTTCGTGTACCTGCGGAGCAAGAAGACAAAGGAGACCCTGGCTAAAGCAGGGGACCCTCCGATGCCAAAGTCAGGCTAGGAATCTGGGTCTTAATGTATTGGAGAGTTCTAGGATAGAGTTTTTTGCGTACCTCCCAAGACGATGGAGGTTCTTCTTTTATAGTTGCTGGAGCATTCTATCGTATGAAGATTCTTCTCTTAGTATCGTGTGCGGGATCTTCTCCCATTATCGCGGAGAGTAGATTTCGCCTGTTTCTGGTCTCTATCCGATCCCGTGATCTCTGGGATCGGAGATTTCATCCCGAGATACCAGGGATGACGTTTTGTTCTGCGCTGTCTTTCCTTCATTTGGCCGATCCAACAAATGGGTCGGCCCTATGCATGCCCGGATTGCTGGTTCGTCGTCCGAGCCGACTTAACTTTTGTCTCGGCTTAATGAGTTTATAACCTTCCCTCGGATCCAACGTATCCTTCGGCGACCCGAGGCACCAAGTCCGAGTCTCCGGACTTAGTATCTTTTGTTCCCAACAACTCTCTTACCCTACCCGCCCCTATCCCGACCTAATCCTAAAATCTCTCCCTCCCTCATCCTCCTCATCTTCCAAATTCAGCCTCTCTCTCTCCCTACCTCCCCCATCCTCCTCATCTTCCAAGCCCAGCAACCACCCACCACCATCACCCTCCTCCTCCTCTCTCTCCTCTCCATTCTCTCAATCTCTCCCTCCCTCATCTCTCAATTTAACTCGGTGCCAACTCGACCCAACTCAGTACTTCTAGCCGGATCAGACTTAGTCCGGATCAGTATAAGCCAAACTGGACTCGAATCGAGTCAGACATGCTAGACTTGGTATCAAGTGAGATCGAGTTCGGATCAGGCCTATTTCAAAACTGGATCGAGTCGAGTCAACCCTAACTCGGTCTAACTTGACTCGATGCCCAGCTCTAAGTGGGGCTAACATGATGTTTATGAAAAATTCACCCCATCCAACCGTCTTTTTCTGATCGTTTTAGGTCATGAGACCAAAAATCAGGTGGTTCCAAAACTCAAGGCGGCCATACGTGAATGAAAACTGGAAAAAGGATTTTACACTGTTGAAACCTTCCTAAGCTCCATCTTAATGTTTATATGCCATCTAAACTGTTTATAAATTCATTCTCAGTAGGATGAAGTGTGAACTGACAGTGTTGTGTACTAACAAGCTAACAAAAAAAAAAAAAGTTCATTCTCAGTGGGATGAAGTGAAAACACAAAAACTGTTAATCTTATAATAAAATTTCGTGGCCATACAAATATTTAAACGGTAGTCACTGAATATCAAAATTTGGTCTCGTGCCTAGGATGATTTGAAAAAACGTATGGACGAATTAGATTTTTCATAAACATTATAAACATTACGGTGGACCCCAAGTAGCACCCGGTGCAGGAACTTCCTGCGAAAGTGCGTCCGTCGAATACAGACGTTGTCTCTGAGAGTGAAAGTCAAGGGGGTTTGGAAGTGGAAGTGTTTCATCATAATTACTTAACACCGTGAGATGTACTCTTTAGAAAAGGAGGAAGTGATGTACTCTTTAGAAAAGGAGGAAGTGACGCGGTTTGGCTAATGACGCTGCCAAGTGGTCGGTGCTTTGTGAGCCACACCATGGTTTATGTGTTCTATCCACTCCGTCCATCAATTTTCATAGATCAATTTAGGGTTTGATACTAAAGATGAGGAATATATAAATCTCATTTGGACCACACCACGGGAAGAAAGTGGTGATTGAATGTCCACCATTTAAAACCTCTTAGGGCCCACCGAATTGTTTATTTGACATCTAATCAAGTCATACAAACCTAGATGAAAGGAAAAAAAAAAAAAAACAACAAATATCAGCTTGATCCAAAACCTTTTTGCCACTAAGAAGTTTTTAGCGGTGGGTGTTCAATCAACACTGTTTCCTATGATATTGTCCACTTGAGATTTAGATGTACCTCATTTTTTAGATCACGCCATGAAATGATCTGTAAAAATGAATGGACGGCATGGATGAAACACATAGATCATGGTGGAGCCCACGTATCACCGACCACTAGCCAATGGGTCACTACCCGACCGCGTGCGCAAGGGAAGCGGATTGCGTAGTCACTCACTACGCTTAGCGTACTGAGTAAACTCTATGAGCTCCACCATGATTTATGTATTTTATCTCTTCCATCCATCCATTTTACTAGATAATTTTAGGGCTTGAGCCCAAAAATGAGCCATATCCAATGTTCAAATGGACCACACCACAGGAAACAGTTGAATTGAAGGTCTACTGTTGAAAATTTCTTGGGGCCCACAGAAGTTTTGGATCAAGATTATATTTGTGTTTTCCCTTCATCCATTTCTGTATGATCTTATGAACAGGTTGGATGATAAATAAACATCACTGTAGGGCCAAGAAAGGTTTCAACGGTGGAAATCATTATCCCCACTTTTCCAGTGGTATGATCCACTTGATCTTTGGATATGCTTCAATTTGGGGCTCAACCCCTTAAATTAGATGGAAAAAATGGATAGATGGCGTAGATAGACCACATACATTCAAGGTGAGCCCAACTGCGTTTACTCACACGCTCTTATCGTACTAAGTAACTCAACTCAGTTCCAGAAGAGCCACAACTAGAGGTGTACATGAGTCGAGCCGAGTCGAGCTTTGCCTAGCTCGTGCTTGACTCGTACTGCTCGAGTCCCAACTCATGCTCAGCTCGGCCTTTGAGATTGGAACAGCAGCTCGTGCTCGACTCGGCCAAGTTTGAGCCGTGCGTCGGACTGACTGCAGTGGCATCCTTCTTCATTACATGCGGGCGCAATCAGTAGTGACAAGGCTGGACTCAGACAATGCCAGTGATGTCATGGAATGGCGGATCGAGTGTGGAAGAATCAATGATAAGGGCAGAGATTGGGGGTTTCTGCAGTCTCGTTTCCATTTGTAGAGGGTCAAGGAATGACGGAGATGGGTTTATACCGACTTTGGAGATGGTGATGGATGTCGGGGTTGACTCCACGAAAACAAGCTTCACGTAATGAAGAGAGGGAGGAAGAGAGGGTTTGAAAAGGGGGTAGTGTTTTTTTAAAAGGGATCGTGCGAGCGTTAGGCGAAATGTATTTTGAAAAGGGGGTAGGGTTTTTTTTTTAAGGGTATATATATCCTGTACCGAGTCGAGCCAAGTTCGAGCAGTATTTGAGTCAAGTCGAGTCGAGCTGGGGCAAGATCGAACTCGACTGGAACTCATTTCAAGCTCCAAGCTCGACTCGATTCGAACTCAGCTTCGATCCGAGTTGAGTCGAGCATTTTCGAGTCAAGTCGAGCGAGCTACCTAGCTTACTCTGCTCGTGTACAGCTCTAGCCACAACCTATGAATATGTTTCAATGCTCTCCAACCACACCAAATCGTATGTGCTACTTACTTGTCAAGGAGGGGTGTCATCCATGAAGGGTTGATAACCAGGGGTTGTAGATGCAAACATGTTGGATCCCACAGCCTATGGGGCCCACAAGGACATGCTCAAGACTGAAATTAGCCTTCTTACAAAGGAATACATCCCTAAAGGTGTTCAGCTGCACCGTGTCCGCTGGAGCACGCAAACCTCTTAGATGTCAATCACGCGTAGATTTGTAATGGTGGCGACTCCAAGGAGGGAGGGCCCACGGCGAGGGGAAGCGGATGGACACGGATTGCATCCTACCCTCTGTGGGGCCCACCATAATGTAAGTATTTTATCCACACCGTTCATCGCTTTTCTCAGATCATTTTAAGGTATTATACAAAAAATGAAGCAAATAAACAGCTTCAATGGACCACATCAAAGGAAGCTACAATGAAAATGACACCCACCGTTGAAACCTTTCTAAGGGCCACATGATGTTTTTTACCACCCAACCTATTAATAAGGTCATGCAAACTTGGATGAAGTGAAAACACAAATCTCATCTTGATCCGACACTTCTCTAGCTCCCAAGAAGTTTTTAACAGTGGACGTTCAATCCCCACTTTGTGGTCCACTTAAGCCTGAAACTACCTCAAATTTTTGCTCATACCTTAAAATAATCATATAAAAACAATTAACGGTGTGGATAAAATACTTACATCACGGTGGGCCCCACAGAGCCCTACCTGGATGGATTACCGTGGGGTAGGACGTGAATTGCGTCCAAACTAGGGGTGTACATCAAGTCAAACCGAGTCAAGCTGACCTCAGCTCGACTCGGCTCGACCACTAGCTGACCTCAGCTCGAACTCAGCTCGGCTCAGTTCGGTCAGCAGCTCGGGCCAGCTCGGGCAGAGTTCGAGCCGAGTTCGCCATTGAGGCATTTCCACAAACACCTGTACCGCACCTTCAAAATCCCTTTGTATGTAAAATAGAAGCAATGGTTTTACAGATATTTTATCAAACACCTTTTAGGCAACATAAAAACCAAGAAAAAAAAAGGGTATTTGTTTCATGTACATACGTTCCTTGCCACCAGCCACACTTCGTTGAGTCATTTTATCAAACACTTGGTGAGCAACATCAATGGCAAAGTAACCGAGTCACCAAACTGGTTCGATCTGAGTTCGATTCGAGCCGGATTCGATCCGAGTCTAGTCGAGTTGGGGCCTGCTCGAACTTGGCTCGAACTCATTTTCGAGCTCAAAAAATCAGCTCAACTCTGCTCAAACTCAGCTTCAAACCGAGTTGAATTGAGCTTTTTCGAGTCGAGTCGAGCAAGCTAACCAAGCTAGCTCGGTTCGTGTACACCCCTAGTCTGAACCTTGGTCGGACCTTTAAGCGTTTGACCATAACTGTATGGGCCCACCGTGGTGTATTTGTTTATCCACGCAATCCATCTCTTTTCCAAGATCATGCAGGGGTATGGGCCCAAAATTGAAGCAGATCCAAACGCTATAGTGGACCACACCAAATAGTAAGCTTGGGTTACATTAAATGCACATAAGATTAAATGCAAGTCTTCTCTAGTGTGGTCCACTAGAGTGTTAGATCTGCCTCAATTTTGGGTAAAGCTGCACACTAGTCTATCAGACTCCAGCTTGGCTCGGCTCGGCTTGACCAGTAGCTAACCCCAGCTCAAACTCGGCTCAGCTTGGTCCTCAAGCCTGACTGGTTAGCTCAGCTCAATTCAGTCAGCAGCTTAGGCGAGTTCAAGCTTATGCGACGTTTTCTCAAACACATACAGTGCATCTTCAAAATCATTATTTGAGGATAATTTTATAATGTAAAGTTTGTTTTTTTATAATAATTTGTTTCATATCCATTCCTTCCTCGCCACTTAGCCAATCCTACAGAGAATGTATGCACACCAAACAGTACTTCATTGAGTCATTTCATCAAACACTTGGCGAGCAACATCAATATTATAATAACTAAGTCACCGAGTCAAATCGATCCAAGTCGATTCAAGTTGAGGCTCAATCCGAGTTGAGTCCAGCTCGAAATTTTTTCGAGCTAAAAAAATTAGCTCAGCTCGAACTCAGTTTTGAACCGAGTTGAATTGAGCTTTTATTAGTCAAGTCGAGCGGGCTAACCGAGCTAACTCGGTTCATGTACAGCTCTAATTCTGGGTCCATACCCTTGCATGATCTTGAAAAAGAGATGGACGGTGTTGATAAACAGATACATCACGGAGGGCCCCACACAAATCTGGTTGGACGCTTAAAGGTCCATCCGGAGTTAGGACGCAATCCGCTTCCACGGCGAGGGCAGCAACTACTGACGTGTTACCCGGCGAACGGCAACAGATTGGGTGAGACCCGGACTCACACTAGATGGTGCGGCCCTTACCGTGGGGCCCACCTTAATTCATTTATTCTATATCCACACGGTCCATCCATTTTTACAGATCATTTTAGGGCATTATCCCAAAAATGAAGCAGATCCAATTATCAGGTGGACCATACCTAAGACATAGTGGTTATTAACAATTAATGGGCCACAAAAGGTTTAGATCAAGCTGATATTTGTTTTTTCCCCTCATCCAAGCTTACGTCACCTTATCAGCGGATTGGATGGTACTATACACTACGGAAACATTAAAATGTTCCGTAAAAAGTTTTTAATGGCATGACATTCAATCACCACCGTTGCCTAGAGTACGGTCCGCCGGCTTTTTAGATATTCGTCGTTTTGGGATCATGTCCTAAAATGATACCAAAAAACAGATGGAAAGTGTGGATATAAAATACATAACATTAAGAGGCCTCGTGGTAACGTCCACACCGTATTGAATGAGTTTGGGGTCCTACCTAATTTATTCTAAAAATTCAAAGTCTAGACATCGTGACTGTTACGGTAGCAGTGCTTAACATGAGCCGAGTCAAAGTCATGGTAGGCTAAGGTTGGCTTAAATCATCCGTTCGCACCTCGAGCTCGAGTTCGAGCTCACCCTTGAGCTTACCATAGGAGCTTGACTTTACCAAACCTTTCAAAGCGAGCTTGACGCAAGCTAGTGGATCGAGTCAAGGCAATTTTACCTCGAGTTGAGACGAGCTTACCTTGAGTCCATTTGAGCCTAATCCCACCTTAATTTATTATATTTTTTGCTATAAAATACAAATTAAAAGTCGACAACATTAAGTCCAAAATATCCACATGCCACAACATTAAAACAAAAAAAAGAAAAAAGTCTCACATGTACTATCTAAATACCACAATATCAGGTCCTAAAAGTAAAAATATATTACAAAATAAAAAAGCTTAAACAAAATTTTAAAAGTATGTATTCATTCATGCAGTTTTAGATGCATTCTCGTCTCACTTCTATTCTCGTCTCCATCTTCCTCAACACTGAAACTACCACCACCCCAAAATGGATGCAACCAATCTTGTGTATATATCAATACTTCAACTATTTTCGAGGCGAGTTAGCTTCGATGCTTGCTCACAGCCCTACTCCCCGTGCTAAAAGTTGATTCTGATGCTACGGTCAAAATTGGAATTGACAATGTCCCTTGCCATTATCGAAAGTCTAGGGTATTCATGAGCTCTCGACTTCCACCACTGCAAAACATCAAAATCATCTTCTTCAAACCTTTTGACTGGTTCATTTATATACTTCTCCACTTTCGATTCAGTTTTCTGCATATCTGGGTTCCAGTCCTTGCCCAAGAAGTAGACTCTGAAGAGTTTCAACACGAGGTCTTGGGTTCGAAACCCATAGGTGGTGAAATCTCACTACGACGTGTGCGGGTGTGTGGCGGGTGTGTGTGTGTGTGTGTGTGTGTGTGTGTGTGTGTGTGTGTGGACAGATGTCTTAAATCTGTCTGGTGGTCTGTCGATCATATCGACAGGGTTTTAGATCATATCGACAGATGTCTTAAATCTGTCTATTGGCCTGTCGATGATATCGAGGCTGTTATCGAGAGACCTTCGATGACATTGATAATTGTTGGATTTTTCATCCCTGGTTGCTGGACAGTTTTGGTCCTGTTCTGATATCATCGAGAAACCTTCAGATGATATCGAGGCTGTCATCGAGAGTGGCTCGATGACATCGATAAGTTCCGCAAATGCGATTGCGGAAACGCAGATTTTGCAGATTTTGTTTCCTATTTGGATTCTATTTCAGGGTATTCTAAGGCTTTTTAAAGTAGTTCCAAGGGTTCTTAAAAGGTTTTTTAGGGTTTCTAAAGGGTGTAGCAAGGGTGAGATTCGAGGTTATTCAAATCGGGCAAGTCCTCTCTCTTTGTAATTTCTATTTTCATAGTGGAGATCTGTCGCTTTGTGCCATGGTTTTTTCTCAGCAAGGGTTTTCCACGTTAAATCTGCGTTCTCTTATGTGTGCTTGGTGCCATTGGATTACTATCCTAGATCTAGATCTATGTGATTCCGCAGGTCAAAATCCCCAACAAGTGGTATCAAAGCAATCGGTTGGGGCACAGATCTGAATCTGCAGGATTAGTAATAATGGCGAGCACAAGGTATGAGAATGAGAAGTACTCAGGGAAAAATAATTTTGAATTATGAAAGATTAAGATTATGAGTTCCTTAATCAAGCAAGGCGAAGATGGTGCTCTTGAGGAGCGAAAGTCTACTATGACTGATGATGATTGGAATACTCTTGATAAGAAAGTTTTATCATCGATCCGTTTATGTCTCATGGATGAGGTTCTTTATAATGTCATGAGGGAGAAAACTACGGCTAAGTTATGGGCGAAGTTAGAGTATGTCTATGCGAAGAAATCCTCGAAAAATCGCCTACACTTGAAGTGGTAGTGGTATAACTTCAAGATGGCAGAGGGTAGAGATCTGGAGGCTCACATCAGCAACTTTAATAAATTAGTTTGCAAATTGCTGGATATGGAGGAAGTAATGAAAGATAAAGAACAAGCATGTATGTTGTTGAATTCTCTTCCGGCGTCGTATGAGTCATTTAAGGACACCATGTGCAGCACGAATAAAACCCTGAGTGTCGACACCGTTATCTCAGCCCTTCAGGGGAAGGCTATGAGAAAGTCAAACGGCAACATGGGGACATCTTCTGATGTACTATTTACAATGGGTAAGAATTCTGAACAAGGTACGGGTTCTTCAGGTTATAGATCCAAATCAAAGGGCAAGGGCAAAGGAAAGGTAAAGTGCTGAAATTGTGGGAAGGAAGGATTGTGGAAATCCTAAATCGAAGAGAGAAGATTCTGAGGCTTCATACAGGGAGGTCAATGCTGTCACGTCAGATCGATCGAGTGGATGTGATGGTGATATTCTGTCTGTGTCTACTATGAAGCGGCCATATGATGATCGTAAGGACGAGTGGATGCTAGACACAGGGGCATCTTTTCACATGACTCCTCATCGGAGTTGGTTCGCCAGCTATAGTGAGTGCAATGGTGGACAGGTGTTTATGGGCAATGGCTTTGCCTGTAATGTTGTGGCTATTGGTACGGTGCGCATCAAGATGTTTGATGGGGTGGAGCATACCTTGACTGATGTCAGGCATGTTTCTGATTTGAAGCATAATCTGATTTCTCTTGGTGTACTTGAGGCAAAAGGATGCAAGTACACAGGTATTGATAGTGCTCTTAAGGTATCTAAGGGAGCACGGATAATCATGAAAGCAGAACGACTTAGTAACTTGTATAGGTTGATAGGGAGCACTTCAAAAGGTAGAGCTGCGGTAGATGTAGCGGATTCCACCTCTGCATGTGTGTAGCATGTTGGGCATAACCACATGAGCGAGCAGCGCAGGAAGGCTGAGATGTGCGGACAGGGATACAGAGCAGGTGGAGCAACCACCTGTGAGAAGAATTACACGGCATGATCGCAGGATATCGGCGAGGTACATGGACGACTCCAATACCGCAGGGGATTCATCTTCTTTTCAGATGGCTCTAGATGAGCCTAGTGCTGAGAAGTGTAAGGTGATTATGGGCGATATGATGGATTCGTTGTACCAAACCGACATATGGGAGCGGGTGGAGCTTCCAGTGGGCCGGAAAGTGGTTGGATACAAGTGGATCTTCAGGAGGATACAGCATAGATACAAGGCGAGGTTGGTAGCGAAGGGTTATGCTCAGAGAGAAGGGATCGGCTTCTCAGAAGTATTCGTGCCGACGGTATAGCAGGTGTCTATTAGATCCGTGATTGGCGTTGGTTGGCCAATGTGATCTTGAGCTGGAAGAATTGATGTGGAATCTGCACTTCTGCAAGGGAAAGTGAAGAGCGGATCTACATGAAGCAACTAGAGCAGTTCGAAGTTAAAAGGGTTGAGAAAAGACTTTGCAGGAGGTTGTGGTTCGACCTATCGCCTAGGCAGTAATTTGATTCCTTCATAGTGAGTCAGGAATTGATGACTTGTAGATCGCTAATTATGACATGTCTGAAATCAATGTACTGAAGACTCGGTTAAGTGGGACATTCAGGTTGAAGGATCGAGGGGCTGCAAAGATGGTTCTCGGCATTGAGACTGAAAGAGAAGTAGGCTTTGGTAATCACAGGAGGAATACCTTGTGTGTAGGTATTGATCAAGGATGTGATGGGCCAGGAAAAGCCGGAGAGCGTTCCCTACGCGTCTCTCCTCAAGTTTTCCTCAGGACATGTCCCAAAATAGATGAGGAAAAGCAGGATATCTCATGAGCCTTATTTCGAATGTGGTTGGCAGTGTATGTCATGGTCTGAATTAGACCGATTATTTCACAGGCTATCAATGTTGTGAGCAAGTACCCCAACAAGCAATATTAGGTAGCGGTGAGATGATAAGAAGACTACATCTTTTCTTTTGGGAAGACAGGAGCAAAGGTGGTTGAGCATGTGGATTTATATCCGGCAGACATGATCAACAAGAATGTTCCTGTAGAGAAGTTCAAGTTATGTGCAACTTCTCTAGGCTTGGCGATGGCGTAAAAGGAAGACAGAGTATGCAAGAGATGCTATGATATGGTGTAGAAATAAGAGAAGGGGACAAGAAGTTACATGGATAAAGATTGAAGACATGGTAGAGATTGTTATGGACAGATGTCTTAAATCTATCTGATGGTCTGTCGATCATATCGACAGGGTTTTAGATCATATCGACAGATGTCTTAAATCTGTCTGTTGGTCTGTCGATGATATCGACAGACCGTTGATGATATCGAGGCTGTCATCGAAAGACTTTCAATGACATCGATAATTGTTGGATTTTTTACCACTGGTTGCTGGACAGTTTTGATCTTGTTCCGATATCATCGGGAGACTTCAGATGATATCGAGGCTGTCATCGAGAGTGGCTCGATGACATCGATAAGTTCCGCAGATACGATTGCGGAAACGCAGATTTTACGGATTTTATTTCCTATTTGGATTCTACCTCTTTTTATTCCTATTTAAAGGGGTGTATCCGGTATTGGGGTAGATTCCAGGGTATTCTAAGGCTTTCTAAAGTAGTTCCAAGGGTTCCTAAAAGGTTTTTTAGGGTTTCTAAAGGGTGTAGCAAGGGTGAGATTCGAGGTTGTTCGAATCGGGTAAGTCCTCTCTCTTTATAATTTCTATTTCATAGTGGAGATCTGTCGCTTTGTGCCGTGGTTTTTTCCCGTAAGAGTTTTCCACGTTAAATTTGTGTTCTCTTGTGTGTGCTTGGTGCCATTGGATTACTATCCTAGATCTAGATCTGTGTGATTCCGCAGGTCAAAATCCCCAACATGTGTGTGTGTGTGTATAGAGAGAGAGAGAGAGAGTAATGGTCTCCTGCGAACCATCCCGCAGGCTACATTGGTGCGGTCCAATTCCCACCACAGGCTACCAAGTTCTGTGGACCCCACTATGATGCATGTGTTATATCTACAACGTCCATCCATTTAGAGATATTATTTTAAGCCATTAGCCAGAGAATGAGGCAGATCCAAAGTATTAGTGGACCCCACCACAGAAAACAGTGGGAAGATTGATGCCCACAGTTGAAACCTTTCTAAGGCCCACTATGATGTTTTTTCGAAATCCAACCTGTTCAAAAGTTAACAAAGACATTAAAGAAGGGAAAATACAAATATAAGCTTGATTGAAAACTTTTGTGGCCTTTAGAATTTTTTAATGGTGGTGTCACTCTCGCCACTGTTTTCTGTGGTGGGGTCCACTGGAGCTTTGGATGTGACTTATTCTTTGGATATTACCCTAAAATGATCTCTTCAGATGGATGGACGGCGTGGATACAAAACATATATCATGGTGGGGCCACAAAATTTGGTGACGTCACTTCTCAACCCGTAAATAGCCTATCTGTGCCCAGGTCTCTTGTGAGGAAGCGGATTGGGTACTGAGTAAACTCTGTTGGGCGCTCCGTGATTTATATATTCCATCCACTCCTTGCATCCATTTTAACAAATAATTTTAAGGCTTAAGCCCAAAAATGGAGTATATCCAAAGCTCGAGTGGGCCACACCACAGGAAACAGTGTGAATTGAATGTCAACCGTTGAAAATTGTCTTGGGGTCCACAAGTTTTGGATCAATCTGATATTTGTGTTTTCCTTTCATCCATATCTGTGTGATCTCATGAACAGGTCGGATGACAAATAAACATCACTATAGACCCTAAAAAGGTTTCAAAGGTGGAAATTATTATTCCCAATGTTTCCTGTTCTATGGTCCACTTGAGCATTGAAAATGATTCAATTTTAGTCTCAACCATTAAAATGCGCTTGAAAAACAGATGGACAACATGGATAGACCACATCCATTCACATGAGGCCCAACAGAGTTTACTCAGAACGCAATCTAATTTCCTCTTTGGGTTGGGAATTAGACCGCATCAAGTAGCCTGCAGGATGATTCGCAGGAGACCGTTATATATATATATATATATATATATATATATATATATATATATATATATATATATGTGTGTGTGTGTGTGTGTGTGTGTGTGTGTGTGTGTGTGTGTGTGGGTTTAGGTACTATGCGCTCGAGCTCACGATAAACTCCCGTGAAGTCGAGCTGTGTGGGCCCCACCGTGATGCGTGTCGACCATCAACACCGTGCATTTAATGGGTCCCCTTTAAATTATGGGATATCCCAAAAATCAGCCATATACGGAACTCAGGTGGACCATACCATCTAAAATCATGTGAAGACATGCCAAAAACATATAAAAGCACTTGGTGGGGCCCACCTGAGTTTTGAATGCTGCTGAAACTTGGTCTGAACCCTCATCCATGTGGGACACACATAATGGATGGGCTGGATATGCAAACCACATCTCGGTGGACCCAAAAAATGTCCCATGAATATTTTGATGGTGTACGACCCCTCTCCACTTCTGTATGTGGTGTGGCCCACACAAGTCACGGATTGTCTTAATTTTTGAGACCTAGGCCCACGATGGAATGGTGCATTTGACTGATGGGGTAGATGTTCGAAACGCATCACGGTGGGGCCCACACAGCTCGACCTCATGGGACGTTCCCATTAGCTCGAGCACATAGTACCTTTTTCCTATATATATATATATAATTATTTTTAAAAAAAAAAGTTTTTTGCATATCTATTTCTTTTTTATTTAAAATATATATAAAATCACGAATTCGCTTTCCTCCAGTAGTACTACACATAAATTGAGGAATAATTATTATACTGAATATTGCGGCGAAAGTACCAACATATAAAGTAAACAACTCTTCAATTACAGCATGAATAATGGTGATCTCCGCTGAAACTCTTTCAGAATTGGAATAAAATTACCTAAAAACGTGCCTAACCATTGTCATCTTGTACCGTGGATCCATAACAACCGCAATGGCCATTAACAAATGGTAGTCAGCCCAATATTTAACGAATTTTATTTGCATTCCTAAATCCATCACTTGTAAAAAAAATCTAAACCCTCATCAGTACACTTTTTTAGTGTCCATCATTAAAATGATTTCTAAAAGAAACTGATTTGTTGTAGGATACTTATTTCTATAAAAAATCTTCGTGCAGCCATAAAAAAAACTTTGAGAAATTGATGAACATGTTCGTCTTTCATCGAGTCTTCATCACTAGGCACGTATGTGTACATTTGATCATGCGCCGCAAGTTAAGGGTATGCAACTTTAAATTCTAAAGAAGTATCCAACATTTCATAAGTTGAATTATAGCGCATGCAAACATTCAACTTTAACTACATCAAACATTCAACTTTAACTACATTTTAGATTTCAAATTTAAACGTCAGATTATATCATTCTACGTACTTAGTTTCGAAGGTGACCCACTTATATATTTAACGTTATCTCATATGTTAGCGATTGTGGAGTCAATTGCATTCAGCCCTTCCTGTACAATCAAGTTTAGCATGTGAGCACAACATCTGACTTAAAATATTCAACCATCAAAGAATAAATTTTCAGTTGCCTTGAATTAACTACGTAAGAAATAAACAAAAGTATCATTGGAAGATGCATTCTCTAAAGTTATTAAAGAAATTGTCTTTTCAATGCCCCACTTAACAATACAATTGTTAATGCAGTCCAACATTACATTACCAGTATGAGGAGGAATGTAGCAAAAGTTTATAATCTTCTTTTTGAGTTTGCAATTTGTATGGACGAAGTGTGCGGTTAATGACATGTATCACTTTTTTTAATTCGATGTCATCCACATATCCAAAGTCAAACTTATTCTTAATACGAATGTTAAAAGAGCTTTCAAGTTTGCTTTCTCAATTGCATACATTTTCATGCACTCTCTTTTCACAGTAAGATGAGAGACCTTCTCACATTTGGTATTAAAGAATTTACAAATTTTCATAAAAACTTTATTTTCTACCATGTTAAACGGATTCTCATTAACTATCACCAATCTTGCATACCACTCTTTCAACTTTTCTTGATCATACTTATATGTGGAGAGTGTAACTTGAGAGTTGTCATTTGTCAAAAACGGTAAATGAAAGCAGTTGTCGAACTCCCCATCAGCATTCTTGGTCTTTTCACACATTTATCAAAATGCCTCTGATAATGAGTATGATAAGAACCAGAATGTTTGTCGTAAAAGGTTTTACAATACTTGCATCTAATCTTAACCAAACCAACTGATAGTGTGATCTCATTAAAAATTCTCATACTATTGATTTTTTTCCTTTCACTGAACTTGAAGTCATTTCAACTTTGTTTTTCAATATATCTCCCTCCACGATAAAAAGAGATGTGACTGGCACACCGACACTGAGGGGTAATTGGGTTTTCCTCACCAGTTGTCTATAAATCAAAAGATAACAATGGTAAGGTAAGATCAGAACTTTTACAGATTAAAGTAATTAGTTAATCACATTTATGTGTATACAAATATATATATAGCACAAACAATATAGGGGCCCCTCCATAAACTGCAAAACACAAGTGTCTCAAATAGTCTCCTAATAAATAAATCAGTTGGGGTATATACATATACATAACTATAAATTGTCCCTAATTGTTTCAAATTTTATTTATTAATTGTCTTTAAATGTCTCAAATATTCCCTACTTGTCTCTATTCAGAGGTGTTAATTGTCTCTATCCCATTCGGGAACATAACATGTACTATCTTCATACAGTTTACATGCGAGCCAAAATTTCAGCAACATCTCCCCATATTCTCTATATATTTGTAAAATTCAATACCAATTAGTTGCCACATGTAATCTATTATACATGGATAGAGGGAACTAATTAGTAAAGAACCACATATCTAGAGAAAATATAGAAAGATGCTACCGAAATTCCAACTGCATGTAAATTGATAACAAAGACAATCTAAGTACATTGTATAATACTAAACTATCCAAAATGGGACAATTTATAAATTCATAAAGAACATGCATTTTCAATCGAATAATTATACTTATTCAATATAAATTCTTAAATGAGATGATATATTGTTAAACTACTAGGTAACCTAAATACTAATTAACAATATCAGATAACAAAAAATCATAAGCATAAACATTTAAAGAACAAATATCGAAGTATATAAGAAAAAGAATGAGATAATGATTTAAATGTAAGTAACTTAAGTTAGTGTATTTATAGTAGGCAAGTTAGTGTATTTAATTTATACAAGTAAAAAAATTAATACATCTTTCATAATTTTAATATTTTACTAAATACTCATCTCCTCCTCCAGCTAAATTGGGATCAGATCCATTATTTTCGTCGTCCGTGCTCAAGCTGTTGATATCTTGTCTGAGATGCTCGTTAACCTCCCTTAAATCAGAAGGTGTGGAGACTTTTCCATCATGTTTTTGTATATATTCAGCTGGCTTTTTCAAACTTTTTTGTGATATGATTTATACGAAGTACCCAAGATCTTATAGAACGAGGCGAATTTGGAAATAAACTCCAATGTCTTCTTACAAGTCAAGCTCGACCCTGCTTCGATGTCATGTTGTCGAGGAGGACATCATTGTTATCTAGATGCATCTACCTCTTCCTTATTTAACTTCGAGGAGATTTTTAATTACTCTTCTTCCAAAGTTCTCAATTTAGCTTCCTTCTCATCTTCCTCTTCTCTACTAATTTTCTTCACTCTCTCTATTTCGAATTCTTTATTAATTAAAATAGGACTGTTATAGCATATTTTGTGTCTAGTTGTATTTGGTGTGGGGGGGAAGGTTTCTTGTTGGAGTTTACGAGAGCTCAGAATAAAACTTATACCTCCCATGATGCTTTAGGACACGGTTTTATGTCTCCCCCTGACCTGATAAGTGTAGTATAAGTAAATTTATTTTTTTTCAAATCTGGACCAGACAAATTGCATTGAATCTTTATTCTAGAACAGTCTGGAGAGTAGACTTGAGAACCGTAATGCCAAATGTTGGTGGATGAATCATCTAAAGACATTGTTGCACACCATTTTGTTGTAAGAGAAATATTGTTATAAGAAAAATAAAGAAAATCATGCAAATCTAATCCATAATATCCATTTTCAGATTTACAATTACAATTCAAGAGTTTCAACTTTACAAAATGCAAATCTAATCGAAAACGCAAATTTAATTAGACCAACTCCACCCAACCCAACCCCACCCGATCCAACCCAGCTCCACTTGACTAAACGCGCAACAACCTCAACCCCAACCCAACTAACTCAACTGACCCAACCCGACCACCCAACTGACTTAACAACCCCAACCGACCCAACTAACTCAATAGCCCCAACCCAACCCAACCCAACACCCACCCAACGCAACCCTAACCCAGCTTGAACTAGCGCCCAACTTGACCCAACCCATTTGTCAGCACCCATACCCAACCCATTTGCTAGCACCCAACCCGACCCAACCCATCTGCCAACACTCACACCCAACCCGGCCCAGCACCCACACCCATCTCAACCCAACCACCCGACCCAACCGACCCAACCACACCCGACCTAACCCCCAAATTAAATATTCAATTATATATAGAGAGAGAGCGTACCTTGTTGTGGGTGCTGAGAGAGAGAGAGAGAGAGAGAGAGAGATGAGCTCGAGTGCAACGAGTTGGGTAAGAAATGGACGGATAGGTAGGATAGGATTTTAGTTTTAAGTTTTAACTTATATATATATATATATATATATATATATATATATATATATATATATATATATATATATATATATATATATATATATATTCAAGTCTAGTTGAGTCAAGCTCCACTATGCTCGACCTTAACTCATTTTCAAAACGAGTTAGGTCATATGAAGCTTGGCTCGCCTCGAGTTGTCGTCCAAGCCAAGTCAAGCCGAGCTAAATCGAGCCAAGCCCAATGAGCTTTTCGAGCTAGCTTGACTCTTGTACGGGCCTAAACAGGAGCCTTGAAGACATCCAGCATTCAGTCCTTGGCACCGGCGATCTACATCGATAGACATCTACATGATGATAACATGTTTTGCTTGACGCCTACAACACTCCCGTGAATTCCACTTTGGCCATGGGAGCAGATTAGTTGAGACTCTGGACTCACCCAAGAGAGTCACCTACCGTGGGGCCCACCTTGATATATGTATTCTATATCTATACCGTACATTCTTTTTCTCGGATGATTTTATATATGATATTAAAAATTAAGTAGATTTAACTTGTTACTTATATATATATATATATATATATATATATATATATATATATATATATATATATATATATATATATATATATATATATCGTACATTCTTTTTCTCGAACGATTTTATACATGATATTAAAAATTAAGTAGATTCAAATTGTTGCTAGTTTTTGGTAAACGCAGGCATGCTAGATTGAATGTGCGGCTCAATTCAAACCGAACAATTATAACTCCAAGTGCTAAGATAGGAGGATACGTAGTATGTGACCGAGATCGAATAAAATTGGTCGCCTATTCAACCACTCGCACAATGTTTCAATATGATCAAGCAATATTCAGAGGGTAAGGTTAGTCCTCAAAAATGTCTTACACATTGGCCTTATGTACAAAAGGACTTTTCGGTCCAGATAAAAACAAGAACAAAAAGAAAATCTTATAGTCGGTCACCGCGAGCAGCTACAAGATACCTTTTTGAATGAAGAATTTTGCTTGATACTTCGAATTGAATCCAACTAATGAGCATTAACTTAGAATTACAGCTAAAGTTTAACAGCTACTTGATTACAACAATGAATTACACTAAGGCATGTAAAGAGTTTATTACACTAAGGAATGTAATTGACTCGTAATGCTAAGGATAATGATAATGAGCATAAGATCATTGAAAGATAAGTTCGATTTGGTTGGTTTGGTTGGTTGGTATGAGACATTTTTTTCTTGCCGAATTCCCTTACTATATTTATAGTCATAAGCTCTTCATCCATACACTTCCCACGTTCTAGCAATTGCTATAACAATTTCAGCACTACTTGCCTTCCTTCCAAGCCTACCATCTGTTCTAATAATTGCTTTAGCACGATTTTTTGCTGGAATGCTTAATGGATGACGTGACGTTACTCAATCCATTTCTACTGTATTACCTTATAATCCTCTCCATATATCCCCGAAGATCTTCGAATACACTACGCAAATCCCTCCTGATCACACGCAAATCCCTCCACTTGAGCCTCTGCCTCATTTTTGGGCTGATCCCCTACAATGATACGGAAAAATGGATGGACGGTGTGGATAAAACCAATACATCACGGTGGCCCCTTAGAGCCCCCATCTGTTCTTACCTAGAGATGGTCAGGGTTAGTACCCAATATGCGCCCCTGGACCAGAACCATGTAGTGGATGGGTCTCACCCTTTAGTGGTCGAGACCGGTGACATGGTCCACCTCACTGGATGAGCACACGGCCAAATGGTAGCACCACCACAATCCTACTCATTTTTCTATTGATGGCAAAAACGGAAACACGCCCAATACTCCACTTGCACTGATGAGTGCCCCCATCAACTAGCAGTCGAATGAAACATATTAGAAGCTTATCACCCAAATATGGTAAACCATTGAAAAATGGACCCCACTTGCATGCTAAATTGCAATTGACTATATTTTCTCTAATATGAGATAATTGATGGGTTTTTTTTTTTTTGGCTTTTCTTTTCCTTGTTTATGATTTGGTTTCTAACCTCTCCTTGCTTTCAATGGATGCCGTTCAAACTCTGGGCCACCACCGCAAATGAATGAACAGACCCAAACGGTAAGTTCCTGAATTCTCATTTATGTCATTGCATTGTCATTTGGAAAACGATCTGGCTTGCAGATCATACATCCCCAATCAGTAGGGTGTGGGGCCCACCAAGTTATTGTGTGAACAGGAGAGTAATTAGTGTTATGTCCAATGCTCTTGATCTGCCCTCCTTGTACCCCACACCTTTCGGCTCTTTGATCGATGGTGATTGGACTCTGATCTTCCCTCCATTTTATGAAACTGATACGAAAGATTATGTACATTGAATAGGCCCAATGTACTACAATGGCATCTACCACCTCTTCTACCAATACAACCCCTACGGCGCCACATGGGGTAATATAGTGTGGGCCCACTCAGTCTCGACGGACTTGATCAACTGGACCCCACTTGATCTTGCGATCTACCCATCGAAGCCATTCGACATCAACGGGTGCTGGTCGGGGTCTGCCACAATCCTCCCCGGTAACAAGCCAGTGATCATGTACACTGGCCTTGACACACAAAATCGACAGGTCCAAAACATCGCATTCCCTAAGAATCTATCAGACCCACACCTTGAGGAATGGATCAAGCCCGATTACAACCCTCTGATGGCCCCAACACCTGCCAATGGCATCAATCCAAGCTCGTTCCGTGACCCGACAACAGCATGGCTGGGCCCAGATGGGCATTGGAGAGTGTTGGTTGGCAGCCAGATGGAAACAAGAGGAATGGCACTCTTGTACAGGAGTAAAGATTTTGTGCACTGGGTGAAGGCAAAGGATCCCCTCCATTCATCAAATGGGACCGGCATGTGGGAGTGTCCTGATTTCTATCCTGTCTCAGAGAATGGGATGGACGGTTTGGATACGTCCAAGATGGGGAAGGGAATTAAGCATGTTTTGAAGGTTAGTTTATCTGTTAACAAGTCAGGTGATTATTACACCGTGGGTCGGTATATACACGAAAAAGACCTGTATGTGCCCGATAACACATCTGCCGATGATGCTACCGGCCTGAGTTATGATTATGGAAGGTTCTATGCATCCAAGACGTTCTTCGATGCCGGGAAGAATCGGAGGGTGTTGTGGGGTTGGATGAATGAGTTGGATGGCAAGGCCAGTGACATAGCAAAGGGGTGGTCGGGTATCCAGGTAAGTGATTTTTGGTTTCATTTAAACAACAATTAGCAATACACAATTACTCCGTCTATAGCCGATCATTTAATCGAGCAGATTATCAAATGAAACTTGAGAATGGTGGATTTTGAAATCGTTCATGATGTCAATATCTTGTAATCAAGAGATGGACTGCGTATGATCATACACTGGAAATCAGTGTATAGTCAATTAATTAATTGATCAGATCCACAAATGGAACTTGAAATAGTGCACTATCATCTTGGTGGATTTCCAAATTGTTGGTAGTATGAATTTCACCCATGCAGGATGCTAATGGGTTGGGTCTATTTTAGTATGACCAAAATCAGACCCATTTAAAAACTACACCCATGGCAAGTTGATTTTTAGAGGACTCAGACCTAACCCATTTAGTAATTCTAGTCGAAATTCTGGACCCAAACCTGGCCCACGGTCCTAGATTTTGGAGCCAGACCCACTAGTTTTCAGGTTGTCCAATGACCCATTTGCACCCCTAGCTGCATACTATCAACTACACACCGAATATTGTTGTATAGTCAACTCTTTAATTCTTCATATTCAAAAATGGAACTTGACTGTCTACTATCATCTTGATGGATTTTGAGTTCATGATATCAATATCTTGTGATCAAGAGATGGATGGCGTACTATCGACTATACACTGAATCTCAGTGTAAAGTCAATTATTTGACAGGTCTAAAAATCATGCAATGGTCTGCTTATGATCAACAAGTCACCAAATGTCGGTGTATAGTCGATTGCCCACTTGATTATTCTTTATTCAGAAAATAAACTCCATAAGTATCCTTTTCTCAATTTCTGGTACATTTATTTCAAGTCAGATATTCATTTTTCTTACCGGTTTTTCTTCGTTTCTTTTTCTTTTTCCATTCAGTCGATTCCTCGGGCCGTATGGCTTGACAGGAACGGTCGACAACTCGTGCAATGGCCAGTTGAAGAAGTCGAATCGCTGCGAGGCAAACAAGTGAGTTTCCATGAGCAACTGCTTAAGAAAGGTGATCTCCTTGAAGTTGATGGAATAACCGCTTCCCAGGTCAGTTTCTTGCCATTTCTACTCAACAACATGATCAATGATCATGTGGGCTACACCCCTATTTATTATTTGGTGGGCCCACTATCTTATGTACATTTGATGATATGATGATCATCAACCCATTTCTACCATACAATGTGATCCTTTGGATGATATATAAACATTTCCTTTAGTGATCATGTGGGCCACACTATTCTTTATTATGTGGTAGGCCCACCAGCTTAGTGCATATGATGATATGATGCTCTTCTTCCTCTTTTTTCTTTTTTTTCGGTTTTTGAAGATTGATGATCATCACCCACCCACCCACACACACACACACATATATATAGAGATGATTCAGTGCATCGTATAAGTTATCAGATCATCTGGCCCTGTCTGTGGGTCCATGATTTGCTTATCGAAACTTTAGATGGCTCAGATATCCCAAGATGGATTTATGTGCATGTCCCGTCATATCAAAGGTTTAGATCCAATAACTCCTATACATTGGATCATCATCCATATCTAACTTTTTGGTCTTTTTTTCTTATACAGGCTGATATTGAAGTCACATTTCATTTGCCAAGGTTGGAGGAAGCTGAGCCCTTTGATCCCACTTGGGTCAACCCTCAAATCCTATGCAACCAAAAGGGTGCTAATGTTAATGGGTCCATTGGACCATTTGGGTTAATGGTCCTGGCTTCTGATGGCTTAGATGAATACACCGCCGTCTTTTTCCGGATTTTCAAGGGTCAAGATAAGCCTGTGGTCCTGATGTGCTCTGATCAGAGCAGGTACACCTCACATACATATATATTTAAAATAATAATAATAAATAAATAAAAAGGTCCATTGTAGGTGGGGCATTCCTGTTATAACAGCCCTTGCTGTTATTATGTTTTCTAAACCTCAGTATGTCAAATCCTAACCCTTCAATTGCAAGGACATGTTCTGTCCAATGTGAGCCCTGCAGATCAATGGTTCCAGATTGCCAAACCAGTAAATATTAACTAACCCAAATCTTACTTTTCAAAAACAGATCCACTTTAAGAGAAGAAGTTGATAAAACAACATATGGAGGCTTTGTAGACGTGGATTTGCGGGATGGGAAGCTATCTCTAAGGAATTTGGTAAGTTTAACTAAATCTTTTTATGTTATTATCATTGAGCCATGATCAAGGATGGTGTGGTCCACCATATATGGCACATGACCCACAAATTAACCTTGATTGAGCAACCAAAGCCATACAAATAGTAAAAATGGCCCACACCAGAGTTTGCAGACCCTTATTTGAATGGGTTGTGCTCATTGGATCAGGGTGACATTGGGACCATGTGTATCCCTGGTGGGCCTCTCCCTACCCAATCTGCCATGTGATTGGACCACTCCAGGCTCAAATAAAATGTCTGTGTGTGTGTGTGTGTGTGTGTGTGTGTGTGTGGCTGAAAAAATAAGGCAAATTAGGATGTATTGGATCATCTAATTAGTGTGATTTTTTCAAGGTGGAGCACAAAATGTGCTCGAGACTTAATGTACAGTTCAAATTGATGATTGAATGTCCAAGTGGCCCAATGCAACTAGAAGCGCCATAAACTATAATGCTTTAAGAGCACTAAAGCATTTCTCTATTTCATTATTGAGCCTATGATTTTTTTCGTGTGGAGCCGGCCCTAGACATATAAAATAGTCTTGATTGGACAATCAAAGCCATAAAAATCAAGGGTCCATGAAAATTGGTTGGTAGGAGTTCAAACAAAAAACAGAAAAAGAAAGAAAGAAATGAAAAGGTTGTTACCGTCCATTTGGTAAGCCCTTATTTGAATGGTGTGATCATCCGGGTTGATATTGTGACCATGTGCGGTCCAATATGGACCCTTATTTGAATGGTTGTGATCATTGGTGATTTTGGGGCCATGCATAGTCCATGGTAGACCCCTCCTATCCAATGGGCCGCGTGATAGGTGGGACTGCTTGGGTCTCAAGTACAAATTCACTTGCTTTTTTTCTTATGTTTCATATATTTTACATTCAAGTAATATGTTTAAACAATCTTGATTCTTGGGGTGACATTTTTGTTTGTTTTTACGGGACCAGATCGACCGTTCAGTCGTCGAGAGCTTTGGCGGAGGAGGAAGGACATGCATCACAGCTAGGGTGTACCCTACTCTCGCTGCAGATGGCAAGGCTCACTTGTATGCATTCAACAGAGGAACTGAGGCAGTAAAGATTTCTAAGCTGAATGCATGGAGCATGAGGACACCTCGAATGAATTGAGAAAGGGAGATGTGTTCTAGAGATTATGAATGTGAGGTGGGACTCTTTTTTTTCCATTTTAGGACTCCATGGGATATAGAAATTCAATTTTTAGGGAATAACAAGGAGTGGTGCCTTTGAGATTTGCATGGTTTCTTTACTTATTACGTGTTTGGATCACTCATTTGAAAGAGAGAAAAAAAAATTTATCTTGTTTTAGATGAATTGTAGTTTAGTAATTTAAACAATCCCCTCACCCACGTATCGCTTGTATCTCAGCGACGGATTAGGAAAGCATATATATACTAAGGTAATCAAAATTGAAACTCTAACCATTCATCGCATGTAAAATAAAGACACAATCTGTGCTAACCTTGAGTCATGCATCTGATATCTATCCAAGCTGGACTTCTCCTGTATGATAACGTCCGCCACGATCAATGGCTTGGATCTCCTCATGGACTCACGCTCTCCATTTCTCTTGCAATGGTCCTGTTGGGAACATGCCTCATGTCCAAAGCCATATGCTTCACATAGTGAGATGTATGGTCCTGTTTTGCATAATTAGATATATAATCATTTTTTATCAACAGATTATCAGGCAATGAGCATTGAAACAGCATGGTATAGTAGAGAGACATTCATAAATTGCAAAGACTATCAGATCCATGCAGAGAAATACATAACACTGGGCAAATAGCTATTGGGAGCTCCATCCACACATAGCACTCGGCAAATAGCTATTAGGAGCTTTTGGAAAGATAGAAAGAAAACAGCTTCATAGGTCCAATCTTCAAGCTTTGATGTGACTAGGAGTTATGACGGTAGATGGGCTAATCCTCTTCCCAACGTTGGTCATCTCCTCATGCCAGAAAATCTATAGAAAGGCACAATGATTGTTTGGTGAAATCACTTTTTTCTTTGCTATCAAAATAGCACAATAATGCTCTTGGAAATGACAATTAGATAATTATTACATTTTCTTCTTTCCTTTTCCGTGTTTGCAAACAGACCATATTTCAAAGAAATGAAGCTTTCCATGAAAACTTCTGGCTGCAGCTATAAAAAAAAAAAAAAAAAAGGGCCTGTTCTATTTACTCATGCATTTGTAGCCCACCAATTGGATGGTTAGAATTGCCTCATCCATGTCAGCCAGCCATACCACTAACTTCTCATATCATCGAGGAAGATAGATACAACATGATCTCTTGTTAAGGAGAGATTATTCATATCACTGAGGAAGATAGACAAGACATGATATCTCTTGTTAAGGAGAGAATCCATTAAGAATTCTTCTCACAGCATTCCTGTGTGAATTCCTAATGGTGCCAATGTGGGCCACCTTCACCAACGAAACCTTTGATAGGAAGGTCTATCCTAGATTGCACAAAGCCTAAAGATGACTCTCATCAAATGATCATAACCATCTAGTAATGTGGAATATTGGAAGCAACTCTCTTTATTCAAAGCTCCATTGTGATCTTGGGAAAACCTACTTGAGCCAGGTATAGGAATTTCCACCATAATCATGTGGCTCTATGGAAATGATGATTCCATAAGTTGGGTGACTTGTCAATGTGATTTGAAGCTTTGATTGTTTTTATACCAGGAATGTATTTTCTTTGAAAAGGCCAACTTCGATGTCTAACCTAAAAGCTGATTTGCAATGTCTACATAGTTTCCTTCTTCATAATAGCCAGTTATTTTAATTTTTGAAACATCCCAACTACCATGAAATTACAATGGATTCCATCACCCAAACATAACCTCTTTTGAAAGAGTGCCTTCGAGAAAGGAATTTTTTTTTTCCTCGTATGATTTTATGCATCCAAACAACCTCCAAGAAGAATTTGCATCCTAGAACATAAATTTTCTCTATCGCAATTATCATATAAAACAACAAGACAATGGAAAACCAATAGTAAACTTAGGATACCCAATCCTAAGCTAGTCACAAAGCAAGTAAAACAAAATAGAAAACCGTCTTCCTTAGAAATTTTCTTATTTGTTAGTAGTGTCTTGTAAATCAAGTTCTAGAAAGACTATCAAATATCAGATATACTGAGGCTTTACATTTTGAAGAACAAGGCGATATGGTGCCCAACAGTGCAGAGTTTATGTTAGAAGTCAAGTAGGCTCGATTTCCAAGTCCTAAATTCCTAATATAATTAGGATTAGAATTAGTTGTTATTTGCTTTTTTGGCAAGTTTCTATTTCAATAAATAGGGAGAGGGTATCGAGATGTGATTCATCATGGTCCTGCCTTCGATTGCCCATGCATCTCAGATGATATTCTGATCTGATTATGAGAACCATCAAATTCGTAGCCAGCAAAGTAGACAATACAAATCATATGGACCATTAATTGATGTGAACCATCCAATCCACGACCTCCAAGCCCAATTGCCTCCACTTCTCAAGAAGCACTTCTCCTGATTGACCATACCGGAAAAGCTCTTATCATCAATCTGGACCATCCATCATGTGGTTCAACCTTTGATTGCCCAAGTATCACGAACATTACTTTGACTAGATGATCAGAAACATCAGGTTAGCGGACAGCCTGTATTGATTATATTAGAAAAAGGTCCCATCATTGATCTAAGGCATCAATTTCACAAGGCCTATTATTGGTTGCCTTTGTATATCGAGAATCACTTCCATTGGATGGCCATAATCATCCGATCAAAATTCCAGAAAAATAAAAATGGTTCAAACCAATCAATTGTCTTACAAAAGGTTTGATCATCCATCCAAACTGTCCATGTGATCAATAGCCAGACAATAGATATTTCAATGGGAAGGGTCCTGCAACCCATCTGGATTATCCATCATGTGGTTGCACCTTTGATTGCCCATACCGCTCAAAAACCACTTCAATTTGACAATCCCAACCATCCAATCAACAGCCAAGTAAATGGTTGGCCCACATCAATTATACCCATGGGAGAATTTGGTCCGCACATGGAGTGGGCCCCCAATTTGATTGTATGCACCTCTAAATATATTTTTATTGGATAATCTAATTAGTTGACAGAATGAGAGTATTGTCCCATATTCCATATTGCAATTTAAGCTTTCTACTTGGAATGAATGGAAACTGGTAATTGTCATTTCAACAACCTAAGGGCCCATCTGGACCCACCATCTAAATAGCTGTTTGTAGGTGAAATCCTCTGGCATTTTGCACCCCATTTGGAGACCCACCCGAAATCTTCGTTTTCAAAATCACCCAACGAAATAGGCACTAAAAGGCCCACTCACAAAAAACCTGTCGCTTTTGGGGGAAAGCCCTTTTGCAGAAGTTGCATCCAAACAGGCGCTAAATAGTATTTCAAGTCAACTGATTTTGCATCCAAAACAACATAAACACTAAAATCCCATGATCACCAGTAATTCAGGCTAAAGCATTTCCTACATCCACTGTACATAATGCATATGCATGCATCAATCTGGACCATCCAAACCATAGGCCTCTGCAAGCACCTAAAAACTCAATAACAAGTGCAAACCAAGTACGCACCTTGTAACAGGTGGGACCGACCATTTAGATGATTTGGCCAAGAGTTCACTGTTTGATTATCGAGTATCTAAAATAAGCATGGAAAACAGGATTATTACGTTTTTTGGAGGAGAGGGAATGATGGAGACATCACGCGCACACGCACGCCCCCCTACGCACGTACGCAAGGAGGAAGAGGGCCCCACCATCGATCTGAATTGATGACAACGTCCAAGGAGGGCTCCTAGTTAGAGGACTGCGTTTTAGTTCGTTGGAGTGGACCCGATGGTCATGTGAATCCCACCATTGGTTCTCATGATCGTGACCCACTATTCTAATTAATCTAGTACTTTGGATTTGGCTTACTATTGTTATTAGGAATATCATGGATGGTTTAGATTGCTTTGATTAGTTGTTATTTTTAATTACTTCATCTCCAAGTAATAAGTTGCGCACATGGCGCGAGTTTTGGGGTATAAGATTTTATTATAAATAGGCACCCCTTATAGTCTTTTTTTCTCAATGAAGATTAATAAAATTGCTATGTTTTTTTGCTCCTCTAAATTCCTGAGTTGTGGAGATTCAATTGGGTGCGAAGCCCTCCCTTCCTCGAAGGGCTGACTACCGTGGTGCGAAGCCGCACCTATCCTGATTTGCCCCCACCTTCTTCCATGCATATTTCTCTTCTCCTATAAGCATTCCATCTGCAAATCCATCAATATTTGCAGGCGTTTTTCTCTCTGCAGCAAATTTTCAGAATCTGGCTCTACAGAAGGTCTGAAATTTCGACGGAGCACCACGCACAAACCGTGCATCGGATCGAGTTGAGATTTGGAAGTTTTGGAGTCCATCCCTGGCCGACCAGGGCCAAGGTGGCCTTTCTCTGAATAATGGGCCCCACACACGTGTATCTGGGTCATTGTTGTTGTCCACACGTGAGGCACTTATCTGGTTCGTCTCTCTCCTCTTTTTCACTCCTCTTTCACCCAAAATCCCTAAACTTAACCCTAAATTACTCAAATCCCCAATTTTATGACCTTTCTTCAACATTAAGGTTCCCCAAATTGAAATTTCTAAATCCCTTGGATTGAGGAATTATTTATGTACATGTGTGGATGAATTTACCCTCCTTTGATGCTTATTTGGTCTATAATTTTGATTGATCCGGCCCTAGCATGTGTAGGCCTAGATCCGCATAAGATTCCCCTTGATTGATTGTTTGAACTTTTATATGGGATGTGGAATTTTGTGTAATTGTTTTTGAACTAGTGTAATCTAAAGCCTAAAAATCTTGCACATCATACTTGAATTTTATGTCCTGCATCAGGGAAATTGAAAAAGAAAATTTGTTTTCCACATGTTACTTTATTGTTGGAATCAGAGGAAAACTTCACATCTACAAAAACTTTTAAAATAAAATAAATAAATAAAAAACATTCTTTTCTGGATTCGAGCCATCCAAACAGGCATGTTAGTTCTGCTTTATGCCATCTTAGGTCAAAGTTGTAAACTAAAAAAAACTTTGGAGTCTGCATTGTATTGCATAAACTAATTTATATAAAAAATAAAAAAATCCATGGACAACATATAACAGCCAAAAGTCTAAATAAATAATAATAATAATAGCCCAACAATACCATGGGATATTGTATAAAAGAGATGCAAGGTTGTGGACCCAGTTGCATCAATTCACCCCAACTTTATTTTTTATTTTTTTTAAAGCTTTCCCATGAGTTTGCAAAGCAAGGAAGGTCTTCGAAACTTACTATTACTTGATGTCACGTCTTCTTTGGTTTTGTTGGCAGTTGGGGAGAAGGTCAACACACCAGATTAATATCTCACTCATAGGATGGCATTGTACATCATGCTATTCCTTCTTTCCTCCATGCCCAAGGTGTTGATTTTCACTTACCACGGTGTTGAACTCACGGGCCTTGATGAGAGGAACATTGATTGTGGCTTCTCCTGTTGCTTTTGTTGTCGCAATCTCGCCTTTCTTGTTGCTAACCTCCAATCCATGGGGTTCGGACATCGTGAGAATGATACCTTCGTGACCAACTCCACTTAGATTTCCATAGGATTCACCAATATGACCATTATGACTTTCTCTTTCACCTCAATGTATGGCTCATGCGCCGTGTTAAGCCCAGCTTCCTCTGCAAATCCATTGATTGATCTCAACTGATCCATCCATAGATCTCGATGGTGAATTCATCTTGGACAGCAACACTCTCTTCAAACATGACAACTGTTTTATCTTTGGATAGGCTATCTATGTATACTTGCATCAGTTACAAATTCTTTAATATGCCTTGTTCGAATCCTCCGAACTCTTCTTCTATCATTAATTCATTTTTCATTGATTGTGTGATCTCCCTCCACAGCTGAGTCACCGTCTTCCAACTCTTCTTCACCATGGTAATGGTAGAAAGATGGGTAAGAGTCTGGTGATAAAAACGTACAGGAATTATTGGGATAGCCATGGGCATCAAGATGGAAAGCAGGAGAATAGAAATTACAATGATCTGAGTGAGAAGGGGACGTACAGATAGAAGTACCAATACAGAGCACATGAGTACCCATGGTTTTAAGACTCGTCCAAGTTGGGTGTGAACCCGCCTGAGTTACCCCTGACTCAAGCAAGTCCAGACTTGACTCAGGGTCAAATGAGTTTATCCAAGTCACTGAAAAGACTTGGTCTACGAAAAGACATCTCAACAAGAACAAGTTGGGAAGGCTGAAGGACAAGTTCTGGGCTGGAAATGGACTGATTTACCACAGGGTGTAGTTTTGGGCTGAATTGTAGGCTGTTTTCGGACCAGTAATATTTCAAATGTTGGCATAAGGCTAAGAAAAAGGGACAAGTTTAGGGTGGAAAAGGCAGGCAAGGAGTGGTCTGTTTAGAGACAGTTGCTGGGCTAAAATCGATGGATTACCAACTTGTCCGAGTCAACTCGGACTTGTCGAGTCCATCTGGTTTGGCACGACGAGCCATCACCACAAATATGCCTAACTCAGGTAAGTGGGATGTGTCTCGGGACCGAACAAGTCAGCCCTTGTCAATGAGGATAAAAAGTGGTTAAAATTGGGCTGCAGTTGCAACTCAGATGTGAACAGATTCTAAGATGGTTTGGTCAGTTTTCATAGACACATGTTTACAAACAGTAGTGCAATAACTGTAGGGGCTGCTATTAAGGGTTCTATGAAGGCTAAGTTGAGTTGCATGGATTGGTCGGGTTGTAGTTTTAGGGCTAGAGCTAGGGTTTGACAGACTGGAGAAAAGAGGGAAAAAATTCAAAAAACCAGCAACTCCGAAGAAAAGAACTTGCTCTAACACCACAGCATGTTTGCAAACCATGGATTCCATGCCAAACAGCGGAAACGGAAAGGGTTTTTCTTTCATGTGGCAATTCATGTTGTTTGGATGGCAAAGAAAAGATAGATTCCACCAAGCAATAATTACACTTTTTCGTAATTTGAATTTGGCACCCCAAAAAAAAAAAAAAAACTAGGTTAATATTGTAATATGAGATTACCACTTGCTGCCCAAATAAGAAGTCAAAATTGGAACTCATATTTTAATAGTTCTCATGGAAATTATCATTGGATGGTTATTATTTTTTTCTAACACTACGACCATGTTTGTAAACCATGGATTCCATGCCAAACAGCAGAAACAGAAAGAGTTTTTCTTTGATGCGATGATTCGTGTGGTTTAGATGGCAAAGAAAGGATGGATTCCACCAAGCAATCATTACACTTTTTCATAATTTGAATCCTTGAGATAAGAAACTATGTGAATATTGTGAGGGGGAATATGAGATTTCCACTTGCTACCTAAACAAGAAGTCAAAATTGGAACCCATGTTTCAATAGTTCTGATAGAAATCAGCATTAGATAATTATTGTTTTTTCCTTTCTTTTGCCTTAGATTCCACGTATTCAAACATGCCTTATGGGAATTTGTAATTGATTTAAATGAATTATTTGAGACACCCATTGTGTTTTTTATCAAGTATATAAAATAGCAATACGCATGCTTAAAAATAATACATCTTTAGTAGCATAATACAACTTATATGAAGATAAATCAAGGGGATTGTGAATCGCATAACTTCCCCAATTTTTTAGGGTGGTATCCCACATCTTTCTGATTCATATATACCCGGGTTTTCGATATGGCACAGAAGTTTATGGTGAGTCGACTAGTTGTAGGATCCTTCTAACTAGGTGTTACACCTGCTCACAATCACACTTTGGACTCTCACCACTACTCCCTCTTCCTTTTCTATTTATACTTGTTTACACTTTGAAATAGACACTTCCCCACTCCCACACCCAAATCCGTTGCCAATTTGCTTCACACTTCATGCAACTATAGAGTCAACCACGAATTCGCTCTTTAAGTGCTGAAAATTTTTGGAAGGAAAACCCTCTGGTAAGGATATCGGCAATTTGGTCGCCAATGGAAACAAAGCAAACCAAAAGATCTCCATTCCAAAGCATCATTCGAATAAAATGATAAAGTGTATCAATGATTCGGTCCTAGCTTGGAACATTAGGTTCCCCACCACATAAGTAGCACTAAGGTTATTGCAATGGACATAAGTTGGAGAAGAGAGGAACTAGCCAAGATCACAAACAAGGGACTGTGACCAGATGACGCCAATGGTAGTAGCAGCCCAATACTTGGCTTCTGCACTTGAATGGGAAACAATAAAATGTTTCTTTACACCCTCATATGATCAAACTCAGCCCTAGATAATCCCAATAACCTATGGTGGAGTGTCAAGCACTTGGGCACCTTGCCCAATCAACATTAAAGTAGGCAAATAAACCAATGAAGGTGGTTTATTTGTATTTCACCAGCAGAAAAAAGTACACAAGAAATGCATTTCACCACAGCCACGCGAGTATTGGTGTAACAATGCATAAATTCCCACACCTGGTTATCAACATAGGCAATGTCCAAGCTCAATAAAAGTAAAATCTTGAAGAGATAGATTACACTTTTACAGATATTCCAAAAGAGACTTTTACAGATATTCCAAAAGATGAACCCTATAGGCATGTTTGGATACATGAAATCCAAGGGAATAGAAAGGAAAATAATAATAATTACCTAATGATGATTTCCATGAAAACTCTCAAAACATGGATTCTAATTTTGAATTCTTTTTTGGGTAGCAAGTGAAAATTTCATATCCCTCTCACAATACTAACCTAGATTCTTGTGCCAAGAATTCAAATTATGGAAAAGTGTAATGATTGTTGGATGGAATACACCATTTTCTTTGCCATCCAAACAACACGAATTGTCATATCAAAGGAAAATCCTTTTCCAAATCCATTGTTTGGCATGGAATCCATGGTTTGCAAACATAGCCTAATGAAAGGATAGTTTGGACCCTGTAAACATCCGAGTAGCACAAGGCTTTGAAATAAACTCAGGCCGATCCACTTCTCAAGATATATGTACAACAGGCAATCTCATTTTTCTTGAATTTTGCAAGATAAGGAAGGTGGTTTAACATCATTAATCCACAGAAATCTAATGCTTAGAAGCCCCAAACCTATGTAAATTTACTATCTACCAACAAACCCCTTTGAACGGATTCATATCCTCAAATCACATTCAAAATAACCTCAGTTTGTGGGCCAGCACACTTTCTAGGTTGGGGCCCACATTCCCTTTATGTTTCAAAACATCTAGGCTCATATCCACACCCCAAGGGGCCTTTTACTCTTTTTTTTAATATGGGACATGGAAATCCCATTTTCATGCCCCAGAAAGGACCCTGTTTTTTAACTTCCATCTTTGCATCCTGATTTCCCCCACCTCCGCTAGCAGTTTTTCAAAAATCTCATATACTGTTGTTTAGACCAACAAGTTAAGCTTTCAAATAAGTCCATGATCAGCCCAATCCAATCTGCAAACATCAAGATACAATCAATTTAAGGTGTGCAACAACAGCTTGGAGAAAACCTTATGATAGCCTAAAAGAGAAAGCAAGAATTTTGAGCCCTATATACCCTTCTTCGCACTAACCTCACCCTCCTTTCACCCTATGAAACTTTTCTTATAAAATTTCATCTTCAGTTTGATTGGTATGTGGCGATCATATTTGGTTTGGAAAACAGAACTTCTCCTAGAGTTGTTACTTTCTACTGGGTGATTGGAGTCACAAAATCCGAACTCCATAACATTATCATCATCTAAGCCCCATCCCAACCAAATGGGGTCAGCTATAAGAATCTCGACCTGTCGTTCCACTCTATCATGGAACACATCTTCAATTAAACCATACCTCATAAAATCTTTTCTTACCACCTCCATCTACATCCTTTTGGACTTCCTTGTTGCCCTTCTATATAGCCTTCAATTTGAACCAACTTAACCCTCCTAACTAGTGCAGTTCTTAGTTTCCAATGCACATGGCCAAACGATCTAAGTCTATTTTCCCTCATCCTATTACCTATTAGTCCCATGAATATGGTCATTTCTAATTATATCATTCCTCACCTTACCACTCATCAAGTTCAACATCCTCATTTCAGCTACAGTCATTCTATGAACTTGGTGTTCTGCCCAACATTCTGTCCTATAAAGCATAACTAGTCTCATAGTCATCCTATAAAATCTCCTCTTCAGTTCGAGTGGTATGCCGCGATCACATAAAACTCCGGAGGCACATCTCCACTTCATCCACCCAGCTACTATTCTATGAGTAAGATCCTTCCCAATTCTCCCTTCTCATGAATTGTCAACCCAACATATCAAAAGTGGTCATTGGAGTATTCATTTTTATCAAAATTGTATTTCATATACTTTATTTTTGTTCAGCTAATTTTAAACCTTTTATTCTAAAGCATCCCTCCATAGTTCTAGCTTTGTGTTTACCTTGTCCCTACTCTTGTCAAACCACGTCATCTACAACAACAGACAACACAGGACCTCTTCCAGATCACACATTATCAAAGACAAAAGTAAAGTGAATGGTTGATGATCTATTCTACAAATAGGCTCCTTGAAGCATGGAAGTTTGGTTTCAAATGGGAAGAGATGAAATTCTCTAGCATATATCTCTTCTAGCAACATGGTGGTCAATATGGAAGGAGTGGAATAACAAGCTTTAGAAATAAATCAAAAAGCATCTCTCTAGTGGCAAAAAAAAAAAATGATCTGGAAAATGATGATTTCCTGTGACGATTAAGTAATTCAAGGGAGTTACCTATGATAATCTAAGAAGAGGATGGTTGGACGTTATTAAGGAATTAGACATCCTACAATTCACTTCGTTTGGGAGCCTCCTCTAAGTGGAATGTGGAAGGTTTAACTTCAAGGAAGCTCAAGTGGGCATCCGGGTCGGAAGAAATTGGAGTGGGGGAGGATTCATCACGTCTATGTGGGTCTAATTGGAACATTTATGGATCATTGATCCTACCATTTGCATTATAATAAAAACGAACAGCCTATTTCCCGAGCTATTGATTGGAACATTAGGATCATCTGAGCAAAGTGATCTTTTAAACTTGGGACCCACACAAATGGTCTAGATCAATGATTCAATTGTTTATAGTAGAATCAATGCCATTATCAACATCGTCACCAAAGCCTTACACCAATTGATTGGGGTTGGCTACATGAATCATGTTCTGCCATTCCACTCTATCAAGGGTCGGATTCATGATGGAAGTTATGGCATAAGTTTGACGCATGCTACCAACCAAACATAACCCTCCTTTATTTGACCTTAAGACCGGCAATTGGCTTTGTGCGGCCCATCAAAACATTATTGACATGTGTGCATATTTGTTCATTGGATTATTTTGAGTTTTTCCAATGTTTGAGTTTGTATGTATGGATGTGATCATTTCATGATAATGAATTCATATGGATATTTATATTGTCCATCATGATGAGATGTGGCTAAAATTTCTCAATTAAAGGTTTAGTCCGCTTCTCCCACGATGTAAACCATTGTGCAAATATGCACAACAGGAGTAATGCGTATTAAGATGCATGTATATATGAAATGTACCTCCACCCTTATTTATGAGATGATCAGGATGAGATCTCACATATATTGGCTCCATACCTAGGCAGATCGTGTAAGATTAGATATTGAAGTGGGAATGGATTATTGGTTGATTGAATGGATCCCGCATTATAATCACATAGACAATGAATGCTTAATCATTCATGATGTATGAATTGAGCTACACGTGTTGTGAGTGCAATTACCTACAAGCAACGAATCACTTCCAATCCAGTCGTGAGAGCATGCTAGCCCCATATGTGATACGCTATGTGGCAAGCTCTCGATAAGGTGACACAACTTTGGTGTGCATTCTCAAGGCTATGCGCATAAATTCAACTGGGTCAAAAGCACACTAGGAATGTGGCCAAATCAAAAAACGAGTCACGACAATAGAGGGAGAAATATCGTAGATGATCACATAGCGGTGATGATGCACAGGAGACTCATCTAAGGTGTTGGATCGAATGGACGGTTGGATTTTATTGCAAATTGTTTTTGAAAAATATTTGTATATTATTGTATTAGTATCTTCAACAGGTTTCAATCGATCAAGTTTACGAAGACAAAATTCATTCAATCTCAAAAGTATATGAGTGTCTGTCACGATTGAAGAATTGGAATTTCCGCACATGCACATATGGAATCAAACATGCCTGATTGAGTGTGATAAGATCAATAGTCTAGGACAAGCGGTTGGAGATTGGGACAAATCATGTCTAGTCCACTCGTGGATTTTGTGCGATGTCATCCCCTAAGGAGGATTATAGTCTCAGAGATCTCACACTGGATCTACTTGACTGTTGAGTGTAGACTGGGTTTTTCTAATTAGGAGGAAGAGTGGTACTTTGGAACACCTCATTACCACCATAACTTAAGAGATGTTGGAGTTGGTCTCTAATTGGAATTTCTCTACGATCAAGGTCTATAAATTAGATGTAGGGCTTTGGTTTGAGAAACTTATCTCCCACCTCTCCAACCCTTGCCCTATAGAAACCCTTTCTCCTAGAAACACCAAATCTAGAGGTCCCATAGTGTTATAGTGTTCTCTTCCCTTATGATTGAGAGAATCTGCATCTTTAGTGGGCATTCCTTCATCTCCATGCGTTTTTCATGTAGCAAAGAAGACTATCAGGGTTACACATTTGAGGTAATTTCGCTCCAGAAAATTTTTAAATTGGTGTATTTTTTAGTGTTTCCGCTTGTGGCAATGGGAGCACAAAAGTCTCATAGTCATTGGTGCAATGTAATAGGCTATTATATAGGCCAATTACAATCAAACGCTATCTAATAGTCTAGTACAAAGGTTAATTACAATCAACAAGTTTGTAATAGAATCAATGTGAATTGCTTATTTCCATAACTGCTAGATGGTTAGGATCATTTGACCAAGGTGAATTTTAAAGAGGTAGGAGCAATCCAAGGAGGCAAGGATAGACCCACATGATGATGTTCTATATCAATGACCAGACTGTTTATAGTATAATCAAAATGGATTGTTTGTCGAGCTCATGGCTCAAAGGTAGAGAGACTACATTGCAACATTGAGATCCTGGGTTCGAACCCAGCCTACCTTAAGGAAATAAAATATACAAAAAAGAAAATAAAAGAAAATCCCTTGTAATATAATCATAGGTGAAACATCCCAAATAAACCAACAATAGAACATGATTAACTAATTATCTATACGTAAGCAGTGCACATTAACACATTTTAATCCCTCCCGTTCCACAAATTTAGAGAAGTGAATAAGAAAAAATATGCTCATCTACAAGATCACAAGTGAATTTTTGAGGTCCACTAGCACCACATGCCCCTTAACACAGAGTACATCCCAAACTGGCACATGTGAAGCTGTTCTTGGCCTCTCACCATGAAGATGATTGGCAAAAATTAGGCAAGCCCGCCATCAAGAAAGCTAAATGGACAGCAGGTTCTTTTAGACCTTCAGTTGTTTCCATGTGAGGTGGTCTGCCTAAAGAGTGGGCAGCCTGATTTATGTGCAATGTCATCAGTGAAGTGGGGTTCACGTTATGCAGAACACGTTTCATTTCAGAATGTGCGCTGCATGTGGAAAGCAGATGAAGGGTGCAGCACATAACGGTCCGCCTCACGTACGGGATGTTCCGCGCACTCATGCTAGGTCCATGCACATGCAGCATGTGGAGCTACCAAACCTCTTAATTTTCAAACCATACTTAGCTAACCCTCAAATTAGACATTAATAAATAAATACAAATCTTTCTTTGTAATTAGCCCATCATCAAGATATCTTGTTCCGCCCATGAAAATCAACTGCAATTGATGTAAACCAGCTGACAAAGTTAAAGAGTGAATTTAGTTTTGGGAGCCTTACTTACCTCTTTGGCATGTTAAAAGCAAAGAGATATAATGCAGTACTCCCGTATAAAATTAAAAATAATAATAATTAAAAAAATTTATAAAAAAAAATAAATAAATAAATAAATAAAATCAATTGCAAATGCTGCATTCTTTTAGTGAACCTAAATGTTACAAAACTGAAACATATAATTATAGATTCCTAACCATGACTGTAACTTATCAGGGTTCGAGCCTGTAGCTTAGTGTAGACGGCGTGTTTCAACATTGAGGTCTTGGGTTCGAGCCCAGCTTACCAATCAAATATATATATATATATATATATATAAAAATAAAAAATCTAAACCAATGAAATCAATCTTCAAAAGAAATTCTATAGAATTAGGAAAGAAATTATAATTAAACAATCTATTATAAGTGGAAATATCAAAGCTGGATAGAGCAAAACAGCAGTTTTAATTCGGCCGGCAATCTTACAGGTGGGCCCCACTTTCCATGATCCACCATTCATCCGGTGGCCCCATTATGAATGGGGCATGCCATAAAATAAAATAAAAATTAAAAAAAGAAAGAAAGAAAACCCACCCACTGGAATACCATCAACAGGCCATGAAACACACGATTACGTACATGTGATAGAAAATATTCTTGTTGAATGGCCATCTATAAAGGAGGCCACTAGATGAACGATCTAAGTTATTTGAAGGATTTGTTTTTTTTTTAAGGTAAGAAACTTTATTAGGCCAAAGGCAGAAAACCAGAACAAAGAAACAAGCAGAAGCAAACATGAAAAAGAAAAGAGAAAGGAAAATACAGGAGCTGAATAGCACAAACCCAACCCTAAAAGATCAAGGGCACCACTCTCTCACACTCTGAATCACCTTACATAACACTCCCCTGACAGAATTCCTTTTGTTCTCAAAACAACGAGAATTTCTCTCCAACTAAATGAACCACAAGCCTGCAAGCAAGACCAGTCTCCACCTCTTCTTCCCCAATTTGCCCCCACCCCAAACATCCCATGATCTATGGTGGCCCTCGATTGAAGGTGACAACTGACAAGAAAATCACAATCTATACCAGTATAATAGAAAGTAGTATAGCCAACAACTTGTGCTAAGATTGATAGTGTCATGGTGGCATGTAACCAACTCAGAAGTTGATTTCTGTGTACTACTGAATGTAAGTAGGATTTAAGCGAAGGGACCTACCTCCCAAATCATTAACAACTTCAATACATTGTGGCAGGGATTGTGTTGCGTCATTGATGAGATTCACCACATTACTGTTTACTGACCTTAATTGGCATCAATTAGCAGCTCTAGAGTAAGTAATTTGATCCATCGAGTTTGATGGCCCTTTGCTTCATATTAGATAAGCCCAAGGGCAGAGCAGTTGATGAGAAAGCTGCAGTCATGGTTTGGGTGGACGAAGCAACACCGATAATGACTTAGATGGCATAGAGTGATCATCATGTGTAGCTCTGAGAGAGTCTGATAGCACAAATGCAGATGTGTTGCACTTTCTGACATTGGCACCAGAGATGGCAAGCGTCATTAATGGAAGTGTTTACAAGTAGCAAGGGAGAGTAGAGACAGCGGACAAGGTCCGTGAGCAACAGGTAATGTTGTAGGAGGTGGATGTTGTGTAGGGGCAGATTGTCAGGTTTGATAAGAGTCAAAGCGATTGGGTCTACATTGCCATCCTAGAGTACCAAGAAACAACCGTCTCCCAATCCAGTGATGAGGCCGAATATCGCACTCTTGCTGGTATTGAGGCAGACATTCAGTGAATACATTACCTCCTTTGTGATCCTAATGTTTGGTTATCCTTGGATCCATTAATCTACTGTGAATGATAATGTCAGTGTTACCTATCTTGCAGCCAGTTCAGTAATGCATGTTCGCACCAAACATATTGAAATTGACTATCACTTCATTCAAGAACTTGTGGCACGTGGATCGCTTTTTTGTTTGCAACATCGATCAGTTAGTCAATAGATTCACTAAAGGCCTGACAACTTCTCGCTTTGTTGATTTTTCAGTCCAAGCTGACCGTTCACTCTCTGGCAACAATCAGCTTGTGGGGGAGTGTGGAGAGATGATGTGAGATATACCAATCTCACCCTGTAACTATGTGCAGACTGTGTAACTATGTATAAACCACATAGAGCCCATGTCTTATAACTGTGATATCGCAAGAATCTCATGTCTTTTTACATAGTGATACATATCAACCAAATTGGGTGTAGAGTTCTTATTTAAAATCAATGTTTCTACTGTTTAGATCACTATAAAATGGCACCAAGTTACAGAAACTGACAATTAATAGAAATCTACAATGGCTCTGCCTGAGCAATATATAATACGTCGAAGATCAACGGTCTGGTCCATTTGAATGAGGGCCCCACCAACACCCCAAGAGAGACTATGGTAGAATAACCCTTATTCTAAATCAAACATTTTTCAACAAAAAAAAAGAAAGAAAGAAAAGTAGAGGGAAGGAAAAAAAGATGTGCATTGATTTATTTTATAATATAAAAAAAAATTTGATGTGGAGCTATTTGATACTCTAGCTACGTCTGACGCTTGATATGCAGGCACTTAGAAATGGGACATGTACCATTTACGAACTAAAATTAGAACGAAAAAATTGTGGAACCCACTGTCCATAAGTTCAGTCCAAAAATCTGATTTTTGAAGAATCATAACCTCTGATTCATGAATCATGGATACTTGTTTGCTGAAATAAGACCATTGGATACGTTCCATTCTAACCGCCCAATAAATGTCCACCAATCTAATATATTACACCCAAATCCATAGCTCAACTGGTAGACTGAGTGGAGATACTTCGTTTCAACACTTGAGGTCTTGGTATCAATCTAGTGGGGGTGGCTAACATGGAGTGTGTGTACTGATATGGGTGTGTACTAACAAGCTAACAAAAAAAAAAAAAAAAAAACAGATAATAAACTAATCGTAATCTTTTGTTTGTGTTACATCTAAATTGCTACCCAAAATTTGAACAGTTTAATTTGAATTATGTATATGCCATGAATGCAATTTCTAAATAATTTCTAAGTGCCTACGTATCATCCATCACACTCTGCAGGAGTATCAAAGTTTTCCTCAAAAGTAAATAGAGGGAATAAATGATCACCCCTCAACCGCATATGCAGCAAATATATGCAAATCCAGACCGACCAAACAGTGGGGCACATTGTGCATGGAGCATACCCTAAAAAATTCAAAATGATCGACCAATCCTAACCGTCCAACCATCGAGAATGGATGGTTAGAAATAAAGCCCTCGATGGTCCAAATCCAACAGGCAAAATCAGATGGTGTGTTAAGATTACCCAGCAGTGAGAGCTTCCGCCCTTGTTCCATCCAATATAGGTCCCCCGGGATGGACGGTCTGGATCTCCGTAAATGCATGACACGTGTATCAGGTTCCATCTCAAAACACTGAAACAAACAGAAATAAGGAATTAAAAAGGAAAGTAAAAACAACTTCCCACCGATTTTGCTAAACCTCAGCAACAATTTGTAGCTTCGACTCTGCATCCGAATTTAGGGGGAAAATAAATAAATAAGACGCCATTTTTACGGTCAGACGAGAAAATCAAGAGAGTGAGAGAATGGACGGCTAAGATTTGAGCAATCGAAAGCCCTCTTTGCCTGGGAATTGGAGCTTGGCTTCCTCACTTTGCCTGGCGTCGCTGCTATCTCGCTCTCTCATCAGCGGCTGAGTGTAATGCGAATCTGCGCACTGTGGGCGTATTTTAGTGGTGTCAATGGACCGGGTTGCCCGTCCGGCTGTCGGTCTTGGCCCGCTTTGGGCGAGCTCGGGCTGGAGAATCAGGCCCGTGTCCGGGCTCGAGCTTAAACTCAAGGTCATTTTAAAACGGGCCGAGCTTGAACCATATAAAACAGCCCACAGCCCGCCCAAATCCTTCTAGACCCATTAGGTTAAAGATAGCATGAGAAATTTTTTAAATATCCACATTACGAGCAAGTAGGGGTGTACATCGAGTCGAACCGAGTCAATCTGGCCTCAGCTAGACTCGACTCAGCCACTAGCTGACCTCAACTTGAACTCAGCTCAGCTCCTCCTCGAGCCTGACTGGTCGGCTCGGCTTGGTTCGGTCAGCAGCTCGAGCCAGTTTGAGCCGAGTTCAAGCCAAGATCGAGCCGAGTTCGCCTGTGCAAAGATTTTCACAAACACCTGGACTGCACCTTCAAAATCTCACTGTATTTAAGACAGCAGCAATGATTTTACAAGTATTTTATCAAACACCTTCTAAGCAATATAAAAATCAAGAAAAAAAGGGTATTGGTTTCATATACATACCCACACTTCATTGAGTCATTTCATCAAACACTTGGTGAGCAACATCAATATCAAAGTAACTGAGTCACCTAATTGGTTCGATCCGAGTTTGATTCGAGCTAGGTTCGATCCGAGTCGAGTCGAGTTAGGGCCAGCTCGAACTCAGCTTTGAACCGAGTCGAATCGAGCTTTTTCGAATCAACCGAGTTCGATTCGAGCTAGGTTCGATCCGAGTCGAGTCGAGTTAGGGCCAGCTCGAACTCAGCTTTGAACTGAGTCAAATAGAGCTTTTTTTAGTACACCTCTACCAGCAAGACCCCCTCCCTCTCTCCTATTCTGATTCCTAGGTTTCTGAAATCTCAATGAAAATTTTAAAGGGTCATTTGGCACCATGGATACAAGGATTTGAACAGATTTCAAATCCCCTATTTGTTTGGCACTATAAAGTAACTTGGGGTTTCAAATCCTAAAGTTTCAAATATCCTCAAATATGGGATTTGAAATCCATCCTGAAAGCTTATATTACATCTAAAATCCTTCTAAGAGTTGCATATGTAACATGTGTGTCACTAGGCTCTATTGGGCACATAGCTCACTAATGGTATCCCAAAATAATTAGATTATCAATTGCGTTACTATAATTATTTTAATATGTTGATCAACGCCGTCCAAATATTTTTCATGTAAATCAACGGTTAAAAATTGTGGGTTAGTTACTCGGACATGATCTTGTTCTTGTGGCCCATCCAGGACTTGGAATTTCATCATTTTCGGGCAAAGCATATATGTTAGCGGGCTTATTACAACTATTGTGTCAAACATTACATATGTTCACTAATTAGAGATATTAAAGTTGATTTAGTAATTAAATTCAAACCCCCGTAAATATATCATACATAACTACTTTTAGATTAAAGTTATTTCCAATTGAGGGTGCTAAACACACTAGGAGGATTTCAAATCCAGGGGGTTTCAAATCTAAGCGGTTCCAAATCTAGGAGATTCCAAATACATGCTCCCAAACAGGCCATAAGAGTCTTTTGAATGCCTAAAAAGTTCTTTAAGTTGTAAAGGAATTACAAGTAATATGATTATAAGAACTCTTTGGATGCATGTATTTGTCTATAAAGCTTTTACAAGTTACAAATAAATTACGGATTTTAATTGTAATATGAAACCTGGTAAAAAGTCATGTTTCGGTAAACTTTTTACAATTAAAATTGCATTATACATATTAGAACACAATGATTAGTATACACTCATGATATGTGGGGCCCACCATAATGTGCATGGTACATCCAATCTACCCATCATGTACTTCCCATGATGCTCTCCTATGGCCTTAAAAAAATAGTTAGTCCATTATCAAATGGACCACATGAAGGAAGGATGGGACGTCCACCATTAAAAACTTCTATATTACATTTTGGGGTCACTATGATGGGTGGAAGACATTCAATTTATTTAGTGCGTGCACTTTAATGCCTTCTTAGGGCTTTAAAAAAATTAAATCTTTCTTATATGATTTGCAAATTTTGGATGGTCTACTACCCAAGCTCTATGATATGAATATCTATCTTATTTATTATAAACACTTTGCAGGCTAGCCAAATACATAATTTATCTACCTATAAACTGTAATGTCTTGAAATTTGGGGGGTCGAGCAACATTCGACTTCCAAGTTCCCGGGTATCACTTATATCCTAATTGTAGTGATTTTACATATAATTCAATTAAAATGAGCAATAAAAGAATCGACTAGAACATAAACCATAGCCATAACTAATCTACTGAAATAAATGTAGCTAGAGAATACGAGTATACAGGCAATAACAAACGGGTCACACAAGGCGTCGCCCTGCAAAATATACATATGAAATGTCCAAAAGAATTAGTGCGCTACATTTCCTCACTCAACAGCCCATAATCAACCCGCATAGTATACGGGGACCCACCTATAAGCTGAAAGTAAGAAAACTCCTCTTCCTCGTCTATGCTCACCCCGCTCTGCTCGTTGAGCTCCGCCTCACCTGCATCTAATGAAGTGTCTGGTTGGTGTTTTAAAACACCATCCCAGAGTGGGAGTGAGTAGCTAACTCAGTGGGTGCTATTATTCATAAGTTACATCAAATAACAATTTCATAATAAATTTAATGAAAAGCACACATTCACAAATCTCTAACTAATGTTTGTTTGTGTGTATGCATGAATTATGGTATGATGCATGACCTCACCAACAACACTCCATCAAGCGACTTCGTTTAACATTCGCATATGACCAACACTCCCTCATTGTGACCTCAACTGCCGAGTCGCCAACCTAATTAATGTGATGCGATCATGAACATGTTAGCCGAGTGTTTAGTTAATTCCATCCATCAGATTTGGAAAAACTAGTACACCCTGACGATATCAATGCCCTTATCCATTTGCGAGGCCAAGGCCTGCGACTTGCGAGGCCAGGGCCCCACGATCTTTGATCCTATAAGGTTCCTCACCCCCGATGAAAGCACGTGAGGAGTGCTAGGAAACGGGATCGCTCGCGATCACTACAGGGAGGCTCGTCACCCCAGCATAAGTCGACAGCTCGGGCATAGTGTAACGCCTCGAATTTCGAGAGTCAAGCAAAGGCCCAACTCCCGAGATCCGTAAGGGGTGTTCCGGGTGAGGGGTGTTCCGGTTTCTAAACAGGCGTGAGTAAATATAGTTATCAAACATAGTTGGTCAGTCGGTTGACTAAACGGCCCAAATTCAGGCGAGCATGTAAGGCACGACACCGGGTGCAAGCAACCCACGTAATCCTACTACTGTCGTTTATTCGCATCCGCCTAAATCAGTGAGTCTAGTCACGGGATGGCCCAACCAACAGGACCGCCCTCACAAATCGCAGATTCCTGACCAACCCAGAGAATGGACTATATTCAATAACATTTCTAAGCAGATATGATTCATCCTCAATTATAGATGGAAATAAACATATAATAAATAAAGCATAAATTTCAAGATGTTAAAATGAATGCAAACTACTCTTAGCAGCAGAAATTAGACGTGTGTGCATGCGATGTCCGATTGTCTAATAGACAAGAAGATTGCAAGTCAACCATACTGCAGGAAAATACAATCATGCATGGAACAAGGAAGAATATGGAGGAAATAAGATGCAAGAACGAACATACAACATAGTTTTCAGGTCCAAACAATTTGAAGACTAATCTAACATTAATTTATCAGCGCATGCATGTTAGGTAGACTTATCAGAGAGGATCCTAATTAGATTTTTCTCTAAATTACACATGCACATAAATCTAGCATCCACAATCATTAAATTTATCCTAGAATTGGTACTTGGTCACCTAAGGATAATGGTCAACATCTATGGATCGCTAAGAGCTTACAGAATCGTCCTAGGGTGCCGAACTCGCGGGTGATTTGCTGAGGTCTTGAGTCAAATGCATCCTCATGTTAGGATACATGCAAGAGCCTAGCTTACAAAATGAATTTCTGGAGAAGAATGGTGATTATCTCTCAATCAACGGGAAATTCGCTCTCGTGGCTATGAATGTAAGATTTTTGAAAGAATGGTAGGAGGTTCTTCAAAATTCCAAATCCCTTGGGCCCCACCTCCTTCTACACTCTCCTTCTCTCTCTTGTTTCCCTCTTCTCTCTCTTCTCTCTCTCTCTTATTGCTGCAGTTTGCTGTGGAAGTGAGTGAGAGAGAGAGGGAGAGAGTTAAAGGGTCATACCCTGAATTTTGGGCCAAATGGCCCTGAGTTCTATTATTTCCCCTCAAATGACCCTCTAGGACCCCTTTTGGCTGTTGGGGCTGCCCTGATGGCCCACTGGCCATGAAATGTGTAGGATAAGTGTCCCACGGCCCAATGAAGGACTGTACAAAGTTTGACGGCAAACTGATGCGAAATTTTATCGCAAGGGTCCGATTTGCGATCAATGGTCACCGTTCCACGATCGGGGTTCAGATTTTGTGGATGGGTGCAGAGAAATGTTTTCAGCCTTCAGTGTAAATTTAGAAGAGATCTGACGGCTGAAATGTCTCATTTCTCTGTTTCAAGCAAAAGGGTCATTTATTTAAAATTTAGATTTTAGTATGGATAGTACGGATATTTCATTTCCGGACGCTCTCTGGGTCCGTAATTCGTGTCGGACCACAAGCCCAGCGAGGTTCACGGCCTCCCCAAGTTTTAAATTTTTCTGCCCTTCCTTGGCTGTTGCATGACCCGCACAAGCAATTACCAAGTACATTCAGGCGAACCAGCTTTACGGCCTGCGCTCAGTCCAAACATAATCGAACTCGTCCGCATTAATGGAATAACCCGGGTTAATTTGTTTGTGGTATCCCTCACACGAGCGATCTTGCAGCAGTTCCATATGGACGCCTCAGGACACTGTTCTGGTTGGACCGGGTGTTACATAAACAGAACAAGTTATCACTTAAAAGCCAGGCAGAATAGCATGTAAACCGATTACACCTGAAACTTTTTTCAAGTGTTATTATGGGGAAATCTGGACAAGGTCAAACAGAGTCAAACAGAGTCGGCTCGAGCCATCCGAACCAATTGATAGGACCTTGAAAGGAGAACATAATGTCAGGCACGAGCAGACCTCTAGACTACGACCCGAGGCCGGCTAAGACAAGCTCTCGGCCTTATCCTTGTCCTCGTCCTCATCCTCATCTAAAGATAGTTGGCCGAGCCGAGCTCTCGTCCTCGTTCTCGTCCTCATCCTCATCTAACGATGGTTGGTCGAGCCGAGCTCTCATCCTCGTCCTCATCCTCATCTAAAGAAGGTTGGACGAGCCGAACTCTCATCCTCGTCCTCATCCTCATCCTCATATGACAAATTTTGACCCCTAGATGTTCCGATGGGGAGTTCCGACTACTAGTACTCAACTACGGGCTCGGACAGGACTAAGCCTAGATGAGGACCTTCCGAGTACAGAGCTGGGAAGCTAGCCTAAATGTGTATGTGTTCGAAGATCTCGCCTGGGGATACGCTCCATTAAGACACGATGCACTACACGATCCAAAGATTGTGGAGTATCTCTATGATTACAATATCCACTTGATTGAGTAGATCATGCTGAGATTGACGGACACGATCCGCCCGACCCATAGGTATAAATACCAGGGGACCCCATTGCAATAGGTACGCAATATCTCATACCCTCTCTCTACATTACGCAACTTAGACCCAAATTCCCTAGCCTAACTTAGGCAACGAAGAGTCCCCGGTTTAAGCCAGGGTCTCCCTTGCTCACCTTTCTGTGCAGGAACAGGGTCCGTTTCGAGGTTCGCAGCATTGAGTGGAGGGTGGTCCAGATTTTGACCTCAATATTTTTTGGTGCCGTCCGTGGGAATTCAAACAAAAAGCTAAAAAGGTTTTATCAGAAATGGCGAGAGGAAATAAGAAAGTTATAACAATGGAGCCCGAACATAGCAGACAACATCAGTCTTTTTCACTATTGCATACCGAATTAGCTCTGATAGGACCATCCCAGGAGACTCGAAGCTAAGGAGGAAAGTACAAGGCGTTATAAAACGAAGTCCAGATGCTAAGGGACGAAATCATCTGAATGAAAGTGCAACGAAACCAACAACCACCTCTTAACATAGTGCAAGCCACCCCGACAGCCGAGGAACGACCGCAACAAGTCATTTCTCGGGTCAGGGGGTCCCTGTAACATCTCAAAAAAAATCGTACAAAGACCCGAGTACCACCTCAGGAAGAAATCAATAAGGACTGAATCCTTTAGAAATTAGACGAAAATTAATTAAGTACTAAACTGAATTAATCAGTAGAATTAGCTTGAACCACTTTCTATACGAACTATAAGACCCAAAACCAGTAGAATTGTTAACTCTACATTATCTAAAAACCTAGGATCAATCTCAAAACCCAGAGCTGCTCATGGGAGCACGTTAAACTCCGTATCCGACCTAGACCGCGCGTCGTAAGTCTGATTACAGCGAAACTATACGGTTATGACCGCCTTACTAAGCTTGACAAGCATCGCGGGAATCAAGTACAAATAGTATCCGGAAATGCACAACTAGAGCCCTGAGTAAAGTGTGTGAGAAACGCGAATATTTTTAGAAAAAAACTTATATTTAAGTGATTTGAGCCATTCACTTGAAGGCCAAATTTAAGGTTTTGGACCATCAGATTCTGAAACAACCACACCCTCGGATCAGAAAAATTTTCCTACACATGTCAGTGTACTTGTGGCCCTGATCGAGTGACGATAGTCGTTGAACTGAAACTATTCCTCCGCCGTCGATCCACAGATCCGATCGGACCGAAGTCTTAACCTAACATAGATCCATTGTCAGGGAACTTTCTCCTGACTGTACGCAGGTAATGGACCTCCAGATGAGTCCCATTGACCCGAAACAACCACTTTTGGCTATAACCTAAGTATACCATGGCCATGGGGCCATTGACTTCACTTCTAGGCCTATATAAGACCCTAAATCCACCCCTCTCTCATTCCATAGAGAGAAAAGAGAAGGAAAAAGTAAGGAGAAGTGAGAGAGAGTTCTGGTTTATCGCTGGGATTCATTCCCGCCACTCCACGTGCTGAATCATCTCTCCCGTGTCGCTACACTGACGAATCCGAATCCATTTTTAAGTAAGAAATCCTAACCCTAATCTGTTTTAGGAACCTAAATAGGTAAAATGACAAAATAGCTAACCTATTTCACGCTATAGGTTGTTGTTGTGCCATAGATAAAGGCGTAAGATTCAAACTGAGTTTGATACGAGTATACCGACGAAAGGTGCGAACTATAAACGTTTAGGTTATGGTTTTCAATACTTTCAATGTCAGTTAATGATTTATGACTGACTTAATTGCTGTCACATGTGCTTGAACATGATATTTTCCGTGTATTACAAATATATATGAACTATGTTGAATATAATGCATTCCATGTGTTTGTTGAAATGTCTGAATGAATATAGAATTATGATTTATGCTTGCCATACTTATTAATTGAGAATACGTGATTGTTGAATGCGTGACAACTCCTTTGTGAAAGGATTTGTCATAATATATGTTATGACGAATTTATTACTTGTATGTTTGAAATGTGTAGTCTAAGTGTTTGATAAAATGTCTGAATGGGTGATTATTTGATGAAATGCATTTATTCAAGGTGTTGAGATGAGGTTCTTAATTACCTTAGCTATATGAATAGATTTCTTCATGTAATTTACATTCGACTACGTGATTCATGTATGATATGCCTATGTGAGATAACATGCACACTATGTGTTTGTTAAAATGCTCGAATGAGATTTACATGTGATTTGATTGTTACATGCTATTTGACTGTCATATATGAATGCCTATTACAACTGAGAATGATTGGGACTATCGCATAGTCCAGGCAATCGGTTAACAGTTTTTGATCGAGTGACTGATTTAGTTTCACCACCACGGGCACATTCGATAAATCCAAGTCGTACGATGATTATCGATAGTGGTTAGGCCACAAGGAGTGCGTATGCGTTCCATGTCGATTAAGTTAGCGTGCGCTCGTACCAATCAGACTTGTCAAGTAACCTGGTTGGCCTAATGTGTGTTTACCATGTATGGACGCAACTGCTTGAATCCAAGGTACCACTTACTAGTGTAAAGCCCGTTTAACCTTGGTACCACGATCCGCTAAGACTCATGAGTCGGGCATGGTGGTATAGGACACCATGGTCAAGCTGTAGGCCTACGCTGGGGTGACGAGCCTCCCCGTAGTGACCAGTGAGCAATACAAACTCGTGAGCCGAATATGGTGGTGTATGGGACACCGTATTCGAACTGTCGGCCTACACTAAGGTGGCGAGCCTTCCCTTAGTGACCTCGAGTATAAAATAGGCATACGATTGGGTGACGAGCCCCTCGTAGTGGCCTCGAGTGTGAATTAAGACTACGCTGAGGTGACGAACCTCCCGTAGTGACCTATAGAGTGAACTTGTGAACTTGTCTATCGTATGTGATTAACTAGGATTGACGACCATGGATGGATCATTGTTTGGGTCAATGATATAAAGGGAGGTACCTTAGCTTCCCAAACTTACTGTATGAATAATCTAAGTAAGAACTTGGCTAACACAATCATGCACCACATTACATGTGCCTTTGGCGTGGGTGTTGAGCACAGTGGGAGTTTAGCATGGGCGACCGTGAGATGATGTCGCAGAGGGAGTGCAGGCAAGGGCATGCATCATTAATACACACTATTCTTGCATTAGCAAGAGTATTTAGGACACGATTATTATACTGCTTTATCATTACTGCTTGATTGATTTAATAACATGTTAACCTTTGCCTTATAGGTCCACTGAGTTGATCACTCACTCTCACTCTAGGACGGTATTTTAAAACACCAACCAGACTCTGTTGTAGTTACAGATGATGTTGCGGCTTACGAGTTGGAGCTGGTCTTCTACGATGATGAGGAGTAGTTCTCCTACCTGCAACTCTCTGGCGGGTCTACATAGACCTGAAGTTGCGTCACCAGGGCTACGGATATGGATTAGATGACATTACCCTTTATCATTTTGTATATTTTGAAACTATATATGTAATTATTCAGCCTGGTGACATGATCATACTCTGGGATTCATATCCACTTATACACTTTATATATCTATTACAGTCTTCCACTTGCTTAATTTAATCACCTCTAGAGTGATATGTTGATTTAGTATAATCTCATTCATGTTTAATGCGTTAATACAGACAACATTTAATCATCACTATCTATGCTGCATAAGTGATGCGACGGATCTCGGGAGTTGGGCCTTTGCTTGACACTCGAAATTCGGGGCGTTACAGTCCCAAGCACAGTCCTCACGAGCTCCCCATCCTACGCAAAACGTTGCATCCCAGGATCGGTCTGCCTGAGTCTAGGAACATGTTCAGGACGCGGAACCATCCTATGTGTCCATGACTTCGGCCCTAGGCCCAAGTGACCTTCACCATCGGCTGGAGAGGAGAAGACACGGCAGAGCACCTGAGGCAACGGAAGTTACCCAAGAAACAGTAGCCGAGAACCAAAATCCTTGGGAAGCTCAACTTAAGGAACTCCGCGAACATATCAAAACATTACAACAGAATCAGCAGCCTGCGTCCATCTCAATTATAGTCCAGGCGATGATGGAAGAGACCGAGCCTCCCTTCACCTCAAAAATCATGGATAAGGTGATGCCTCAAAGGTTCAGAATGCCTCCAGTCATCCAATACTCTGGGTCGGGAGACCCGTCAGAACATGTGGAGTCTTACCATTCGTGGATGAAGATCCAATCGTCCACGGATACAATGATGTGCAGGGCTTTCTCGATAACCCTCTCTGGGTCTGCCCGGAGTTGGTACTGGCAGCTTAAGCCAAAGTCAATTGGCTCCTTTACGGAGCTCAGCAGATTATTCCTTACCCAATTCATCTCTGATAAGAAGAGTCGGAAGCCGACTACTCATTTGTTCACCCTCAAGTAGGGGAACAAGGAGTCATTGAATGACTTTATCACCCGCTTCAACGAAGAGGCACTGTTAGTCGGCGACTACGACGACAAGATGGTACTTCCTGCCATGTTTAGCGGACTCAAGGAGGGGAAGTTCGTCTTCTCAATTGGGAAGAACCCACCAATTACTTTGGCCGAGCTAATTAGCCGAGCTCAGAAATACACCAATGCCGAGGAGTCTCCAACTCTCGCAAGAATATTCAGGTTGCCGAGCAGTCATCCAAGGGGAAGAGGCCGAGGAATGAAGAGCCTCAGTCATCTAGTAGGAGGCTAGACGAAAGGACCTCTCGTGATCGTCGACTGAGCGAGAGGCTCGAAAGCAAATTCCGCTCCTACACTCCCATCAACACATCCCCAGAGCAAATCCTGCTAGAGATCAAGGATTAGAAGCTCCTACAGTGACCAGTTTGCATGAAGGCCGAGGCAAGATAGCGGGATAAACGTAAGTATTGTCGTTTCCATCATGACCAAGGTCACAATACGAGCAACTGCGTGGATCTCAAGGACGAGATTGAGACCCTTAGGGTCATTTGTGATGATACACCAAGGAAGAGAAGTCAGCTAGGAGAGAAGAACAGCCGAGCAAGACTGTGGAAGAACCAGCTGAGCTCTGCACCATCTATGGTGGTTTATCTGATGGAGGCGACTCGAATAGGGCTCATAAAGCTTATTCTCAGAGCTCGGACCCAGAGCATTATGCCCACTTGGCTGAAAGGCCGAGGAAAGAACTTCGAGTGAGCCCCTGCAGCTTGACCTTCATAGAAGACAATGCGAGCGGAATTTAACATCCACATGACGATGCCCTAGTAGTGGCCATAACTATAGCTAACCACAAGGTTTACCGCATCCTAGTTGATACTGAAAGCTCGGCCGACATCATCTATTTCGAAGAATTTGATAGGATGGGGATCGACAGGTCACGCCTCTGACCTATGAAGACCCCCTGCACGGCTTTGCCAGAGATAAGGTGATCTCCGAGGGAGTCATTTCCCTCCCCGTGATAGCAGGGGAAGGGCAGCATCAAGTCACACTTCTGGTCAACTTTCTCGTTGTGAATGTGTCGTCGATGCATAATGTTATATTGGGCCAACCTTCCCTTAATGCAATGAGGGCGATCATTTCCAATTATCACCTCATGATGAAGTTCCCCATCGATGGAGGAGTCGGATACCTCCAAGAAGATTAGCGCGAAACCCAGAGATGTTACTCTGTGGTGGTGAGAAAGGGTTTAGTAAAGCAAGCCCTCATCATCAACGTCCTCAACTCCAGAGCTCCTATAGAAGATTCCTCCACGGAGGACTTAGTGATCATCCCACTCGAAGAAGCCGACACGAGCAGAATGATTCTGCTCGGATCGTCGCTGAATTTCGAGCAGCGGCCTCAAATGTTGGCTTTCTTACAGCAGCACAATGACGTCTTTGCCTGGTCGTATGAAGACATGTCAGGCATCTCTCCTGAGGTAATGGTTCACAGGCTGAATGTGGACCCAAATAATAGACCGGTGAAGTAGAAAAGGAGGGCATTCGACCCCGAAAGATACTCAGCCATAACAGATGAAGTGTCGAAGCTCCTCAGCGTCGGATTCATCGAGGAAATGCATTATCCAGACTGGATCGCAAACATCGTCCTTGTGAAGAAAGCCAACGAAAAGTGGCGGGTCTATGTAGACTACTTAGACCTGAACAAAGCCTACCCCAAGGACAACTTCCCCCTGCCTCGGATCGATCAGCTGGTAGACAGCACTGCCGGACACGAACTGTTATCCTTTCTGGATGGTTACTCCGGGTACAATTAAATTGCAATTCATCCTCCAGACATACAGAAGACGACCTTCATCACAGATAAAGGTCTCTACTGTTACCGGGTCATGCCCTTTGGCCTGAAGAACGTCAGGGCGACATATCAGAGGATTGTGAACCAGATGTTTGCTAAGTAAATCGGTCGGACTATGGAGGTTTATGTTGACAACATACTAGTGAAGAGCGTCAAGGCGTCCGACCATATTGCGGACCTCGGCAAAACTTTCTCGATTCTTTGGGAATATCGTATGAAGTTGAACCCTGCCAAGTGCACCTTCGGAGTCGGCTCCGGTAAATTCCTCAGGTTTCAAGTTACCTAAAGAGGCATCGAGGTAAATCCCGAGAAGATCAAGGCACTGCTTAACATGAGCCCACCTCGGACCACAAAGGAAATTCAATGCCTCACTGGTCGGGTGGTAGCACTCGGTCGATTCATATCCAGAGCCACGGATAAGTGTCTCCCCTTCTTCCAATAGTTGAAGGGTAATAAGAAGGTTAAGTGGACCCCGAAGTGCGAACAGGCGTTCCAGCATTTGAAACATTACCTAGGCTCACCACCCCTACTATCCAAGCGGGAAGAGGGGGAACCCCTATTCCTATACCTGGCGGTCTCTGCCTCGGTCGTTGGTTCTGCACTTATCAGGGACGTGGGGGTAGGCAGCACCTCATCTACTATGTGAGCAAAGCAATGATACCTGCCGAGACCAGGTACCCGAGTATAGAGAAATCAACACTCAGCTTAATCTTCTCAGCACAGAGGATACGTCTGTACTTTCAGGCGCATACTATTGTTGTCCTAACTGATTCCCCCCTCAGGTAAGCCCTTCAAAAGCCCGAGGTGTTAGGTCGACTGATCAAGTGGGTGATAGAACTCGGGGAGTTTGACATCCAATATCATCCAAGAACTATAATCAAGGGTCAAGCTGTGGCCGATTTCATAGAAGAATTCACTACTCCGAATGTAGAGGTGACAGACGCGGATGCAGAGGTAGTTCACATGGCCCTGCCAACTCTCCTGAGTATCCAGAACGCGGAGTTAGACGGAGAGCACAGATGGATTCTTTTTGTGGATGGGTCATCCAATTCCAAACACGCCGGGGCAGGGATTGTCTTGGTCACGCTCGACTCAACCTCCATCCAATATGTTATCAGGCTCGACTTCAAAGCCTCTAACAACGAAGCAGAGTACGAGGCCTTGCTGGCCGGACTTAGATTGATAGCTAGTCTGGGGGTTCAGTCTCTCGAGGTGCGATACAATTCTCAACTCGTTGTGAACCACATCTCCACCGAGTACGAGCCCAAGGAGACTAGAATGGTGGTTTATCTTACCGAGGCCCGAAAGCTGATAAAGAAGTTCTGGAGCTGCATAATTAATCAGATTTTGAGGACGGAGAACTCTTAGGCCGACGCCCTCGTAAAGCTGGCCGACGCCACAGAAGGAAAGATTCTCAGGGTCATTCCTATGGAATTTTTGGATAGTCCGAGCATTGACCAGGCTAATCAAGAAATGGTCAATCCAGTGGAGACCAGTCCGAGTTAGATGGACCCAATCTACGACTACCTCACGTCTGGTGAAGTCCCCTAAGACAGACTAGAGGCTCGACGTTTGAAGGTCAGAGTTGCACAATACATAGTCTTGGATGGGATCCTATACAAAAAGGGGGTATTCACAACCCTACCTCAGGTGTCTCCAACCCGAAGAAGCAGAATACGTGATCTGAGAGATTCACGAAGAAATTTACAAAAATAACTCCGATAGTCGTGCCTTAGCTCTGAAGATACTTCGTCAGGGGTACTTCTGGCGGACCCTTTGAAAAGACTTCAAGAACTATGTCCGGAGGTACAACAAATATCAAAGGTTCGCTGCCGTGCCGAGGCAGCTTGCGAAGGAGATGACCCCTATCAGTGAGCCATGGCCGTTTGCTCAGTGGGGGGTTGACATCATCGGGTCTCTGCCCACTAAGAAACGACGGGTCAAGTTCGCTATCGTAGCAGTCGACTACTTCATCAAGTAGGCAGAGCCCGAACCTGTAGAGAAGATTATAAAGCAGAAGGTGACTGACTTCGTCTGAAAAAATATCATTTGTCGATTCGGAATCTCACACACCATTATCTCTGACAATGGGAAGCAGTTCAATAATGAAAAATTCAGAGGCATGTGTAGGGGACTTGACATTTCAAATGCATACTCCTCACCTCGTCACCCACAGTCTAATGGGCAGGTAGAAGCCGTGAACAAGGCCATCAAGCACCACCTCAAGACAAAGTTAGAAAAAGCCAAAGGTAACTGGGCCGAGGAGCTCCCGTTTAGCCTTTGGGCCTACAGACTACAACTCAGTCATCTACAGGGGAGACCCCGTTTTCACTATCTTACGGCTCAGAGGCAATCGTCCCAGTCGAGATCGGCCTCCCAACAGCACGGATCAGAAACTACTAGGAGGGTTAGAATGCCGAGTAGATTGCAGTAGGCCTTGACTTGCTCGAAGAGGCCAAGACATCACCAGACTCCGAGTCGCAGCTCGACATCAGCAAGTGGCACGATTCTACAATTTCAGAGTCAAGATGAGGCGATTTTGGCCACAGGACCTGGTTCTCCGCTGTGTTTTTCAGAATACAGCAGAATCAGGGGCTAGGATGCTCGGACCGAATTAGGAAAGGCCTTATTGCGTGGTCAGATTAACGAAGCCAGGCTCCTACTACCTGAAAGATCTCGAAGGGCGTCAGCTCCCTCACCCCTGGAATGTCGAGCACTTGAAGATCTACTATCCATGAAAAACTACTGGCCATTCAAGGCCCTCAATGAATGTACGACTCAGAGCTATTAGCCTATTAAGGCCCTGAATAAAAGGATCTTTTCTTCTACATGGTCTACCTCTTCAATTTATCTACAATAAAAGAGTCACCTCTTATAAGCAGAGGTGAACTCAATGAACCGATCCCTTAAAGAATGGGTCGACTCGTTAATCCATGAAAAACAACAAAAGGATCACCTCTCATATGCAAAGACGAAACCCGTACGTGAACCGATCCTTTAAAGGAGGGGTCGGCTCATCATATGTTAAAAATCTACAAAACGACTAAGTGCTGCACGCCATTAGTGGACAGTTGACCCCTCAAGGGATCGGCTCTCAACATCAACAAATCATCTTGTAGCAAATAACACATAAAATTATGCCCTCGACCCAGGGGTAAAAGATCATTATCCAAAAAAATCATCATTCACCCAAAAAATTGTCATCCATAAACATCCCAGGTAAGATTTTTTTATAAAAAAAAAAAAAAAAAAAAGAAGAGAGGAGAAAAATATCTCACTCCCTCCGAGTAGAGGGACTAGCCGCCGAGCTGGGGGGCTGAGCTTCAAGGGTGGGTTCGGCAACAAGGGGCATTCTCGGGCTCCTTAGTCACAGCTGGTTCAGTGCCTTCGGTCTCGTCCACTGCAAGAGCGTCGAGGTTGATGCCCGAGTGAAGCTTTTGGACCTCAGTAAGACAGGTGTCAAATCCGTTGTTGTAGCCAAAAAGATATAGTTTGTCTAACTCTCCGGCCCTCTCCGATGACTCCTTGTAAGCTGCCAATGCCGCAATAGCTTGTGAGGCCACCAGAGTCTCAAGCTCCCCTCGCTGCTTCTCTAGCTCCGCAGTAGCCCAGGCCTCGAGAACAGACTTCTGCTGAACCAACCGATTGGCCACCTTACGCTTCGTCCTCGCGAGGTCATCTGCGAGCTGCACGCTCTCCCCCTCCATGCGTTCAACGAAGGCCTCCAGGCGCTCAACGACCTCCGACAGGTGCATGACTTCGGGGTCGACCACATCCAAGTGAGCTTGGAGTTGATTGACCTCACCCTGAAGCACCAGCTCCCTCACTCGGCCCTCATCTGCAGCCCACTTTAGCTCCTCCCGTTCGGTAGTTGAAGCCTCCAGAATCCTTCGAAGCTCAGCCTTCTCTGCATCGAGCTCGGCCTTCTCCACCTCAAGTCGGTTCATCTCCTTCAACCTTTCCTTAACCACCACCATTATCGACAGCGACTGGTAGCAGACTGATGCGTATTCGTTTATGAACTTGGTGTAGTTGCGGGAGAGGGTGATGGCTATGCTCGACTCTAGTACATGCTTGGCCGCCCAATCATTCAGCAAAGCCATGTGGTAACCAGGATAGAATATCTGAGGAGTGGGCTCAGTGGCTCGTCTGACTCCCCTAGCCTCGGAGGCTTGAGCCGCAACATCGAGCGTGTTGGTGTATCTGACTAGGGCCTCGGTTCTGCCAGCCAGGAATTTGACCTCGGCAGCAATGAGGCGAGCTGCGGAATGGGTGAGGGCGTCGGCGTCGAGAGTCTCCCCGACAACTTCTCCCCCTATCCCAGGGGGACCAGTAGGAAATGGGGGTGGAACCTCGGAGGCTTGCCCTTCTGGAGTCAGAGTCGAGATGGTGATAGGTTTGACTTCGATGATGGCCTCCGAGGCTTGTGCTTCGGGGACAGGAGTTGGCGCTGGGACGGGCACGACTTTGGCTGGGGCGGGCGCGACTTCAGTCGAGGCAGGCTCAGCTTCGAAAGTCTTCCTCTTCTTCGGTATCACCTTAGTCCTCGGCTCATTAGCGAGGACCACGTTCATCGAAGGGCGCGGTACCACCGGCATCTTCCTTTTTGAGCCACCTACTTCTATTCCTGCCCGAAAAGAAACAAAATCAGCCTAGGCAAAATCTACAAAAGAATAACGAACAGTTTTAGAGGACCCTTACCCTACTTACCCAGAGCAAAGGGAGTAAGCTAGAGTCTGCAGAAACCAGACGACACTACGTTCTCCCCGTTGATGAGTTCAAACCAAATGCGTTGGTTTTCGGCGAGCACTCTGGCTCTATCTACTTGGTTTTGCTGGAGACGAGTGAGCTCAGAAGCCCCCTTTAGTTGGACTGCAAGCAGAGGTAGAGTACAGGTTAGAACACAAAAAGATAAGTCAGACATATAGAGTGCAACAAAATGAAAAGTGCCTAACCTAGGTTGGTGAACATGGTAGGAACCCGGGCTCGCAGTCTGCCCATCTCAGAGGCTGGGGCCTCCCACTCTCCCAAGGCCCAAAACCACTTCTCCTTCCAATTTTTGTTGGAAGTGGGGAGTCGGGTTATGTAACACCTCGTACCTTCAGTACACGGGTGTTACTTCTTAAACCCACACTAAACTAAAACCAATTTGGGTTAACTAAGAACTTGAACTCGACATACACAGGGTGAAGATTTCGATCGACGTTAAAGCCATCCGACAGAGTCTCTAAGAGTCAGCACACGCCCTACAACAATCGTGAAGGTGAGGTTACTCGCACACTCTAAGGTTGAAGCCATTACGTTAGCTAATATTGTTGTAAAACACTCGTCACCAACACTTGAGGATTGGTCGGTAACAAACGAAGCCTTCATCATAACTAGTACCCTATATTAACCGTTGAAAAAGTTTATCGTCCCATCACGCTCGCAAATCACGAGGTTATTGTAAACCTAATTATCATGCCGATCAAGCAGTTTGACATCATTCTCAGGATGGACTAGCTCACGTTGGTGCGTGCAGTCATGGATTGTCGCAACAAAACAGTGACAATATCCATCCTAGGGCGTGCCTCCTTCACTTTAAAAGGAGGGGGCAGACGCCGAGAGTTTGAGAGCTTGCAGGCTCTAGAGGAAGCCGAGTCAGCAGAAGTCACCATCAGTCCGATACCAGTAGTCCGATATTTCTCCAAAATATTCTAAGAAATACCAAAACTACCCCCTAGAAGAGCGATAGACTTCTGCATCAACCTTAAGCCAGGGACTGCTCTTAAATATTTCAAGAAATACCAAAACTACCCCCTAGAAGAGCGATAGACTTCTACATCGACCTTAAGCCAGGGACTGCTCCTATATCACTCCCTCCATTTCGCATGCCTCCTTATGAGATGGAGGCACTTGAGGAGTCAGATTGATGAGCTACCGCTCAGGGCTTTATCCATCCTAGTGTTTCTCCCTGGGGAGCACCGGTCCTCTTTGTCAAGAAAAAGAATTGGTCAATGCGCCTCTGTATAGACTACAGGAGACTAAATAATGTAACGATCAAGAACAGATATCCCCTATCGCGTATCGCTGATCTATTCGATCAGTTGAAAGACGTCAAGTATTTCTCCAAAATAGACTTGCGTTCAGGATATCACCAGCTGAGGATCAAGGATGAGGACATCCCAAAGACGGCCTTCAGGACTCGTTATGGGCACTACGAGTTCCTGGTTATGTCTTTTGGTCTCACGAACGCTCCAGCAGTTTTTATGGACCTCATGAATCGTGTCTTCATGCCTTACTTAGACCGGTTCGTGATTGTGTTCATTTATGACATCTTGGTCTATTCCAAGAGCCAAGAGGAGCATGAACAACATTTGCATACGGTCCTGAGTACGCTAAAGGATAACTAACTATATACTAAGTTGTCCAAATGCGAGTTCTGGGAGCAGGAAGTAAAATTTTTAGGGCATGTGGTAAAGGCAGAAAGGATAGCGGTCGATCCGTCTAAGGTGGAAGCAGTGTCTAAGTAGGAGCAGCCCACTACAGTGATCGAGGTTCAAAGTTTCCTTGGTATGGCCGAGTACTACCTACGCTTTATTAAGGAATTCTCCCGAATCGTGCGACCGCTCACACAACTAACAAAGAAGAATGCCCGATTCACATGGGATGAGAATATAGAGGCAGCATTCCAGGAGTTGAAGATGAGATTAACTTCTACGCTGGTACTCACTCTTTCACAAGAAGGAGAGGAGTTCGTGGTATATAGCGATGCCTCGAAGTTGGGCCTCGATTGCGTTCTAATGTAGAATGACAAGGTAATCGCCAACGCCTCTCGCCAATTGAAGAAGCACGAGGAAAATTACCCGACTCATGAGCTGAAATTAGCCGCTGTGGTATTTGCCTTAAAGATATGGAGGCATTACTTGTATGGAAAATATTTCCACTTATTCTGCGACCACAAGAGCCTGAAATACATATTCACGCAGAAGAACTTGAACATGTGCCAGCGTCGGTGGATGGAAACTCCTAAAGACTTCCACTTCAAAATCTCCTATCACCCTGGCAAAGCAAACTCTGTAGCTGACGCTCTAAGTCGGAAGAAGAAGCACGAGCTGGTATCCACCCTGATGATCAAGGAGTGGGAAATGATGAAATTCATACAGGACTTCGATATTCAACTCACTCTTGACGAACTTGATGCCTACGTAGCTCTGTTAACTGCAGAACCAACCCTGGTCTAACATATGATCTCCATACAAGACCAGGATGAAGGACTCGTTAAGATAAAAGAAAGGTGCAAGAAAGGAGAAATGCCCAACTGGAGGGTTGGTGACGACGGTGGTCTTCGAAATCAGGGACGAGTATGCGTTCCAAACGACGCTGAATTAAGAAAAGAATTAATGACAGAAGCCCACCATTCCAAGTTAGCCATCCACCCAGGAAGCACAAAGATGTATAATGATGTAAAGAGGCAGTAATAGTGGAGTAACATGAAGAGGGACATCGCTGACTTTGTGGCAAAATGCATGGTGTGAGAAGATCAAGGCCGAGCATCGCAAGCCTGCTGGCCTCCTTCAGCCACTCCCCTGGCAGAATGGAAGTGGGATAGCATTTCTATGGACTTTATATCTGGTCTTCCTAGGACGCAGAGGAAGCACGACTCGATCTGGGTCATTGTTGATCAATTGACAAAGGCCACCAGATTCCTCCCGATCCGCACAACAGACTCCAACGATAGCTTGGCAAAGTTATACATTCGGGAAGTCGTGCGATCCTACGGAGTTCCGCGGGAAATTATTTCAGATCAGGACTCCAGATTTACTTCTGCCTTCTGGAAGAGACTGTAAGAAGAATTAGGCACGGAGCTCAAGTTCGGTACGACATTCCACCCTCAGACAGACGGGCAGACTGAGCGGGTGAACCACATTTTAGAAGATATGCTAGCACTGGCAGAATTCGCATACAATAATAGTTTCCAGTCCAGCATAGGTGTGGCACTGTATGAAGCTCTCTATGGTCGCCCTTCCCGAGCCCCACAATGTTGGACAAAAATCGAAGAAAGAAGTTTGATGGGTTCAGAGCTGGTTCAGGTTACTACTCAGGTCATCGACATGGTCAGAAAACATCTGCGCACCGCCCAGAGCAGACAGAAGAGCTATACGGATAACCGACGTCTCGACCTGGAATTTACAGTTAGCGACCACGTATTTCTGAAGGTGTCACCTATGAAGAGTCTGATGAGGTTCGGTAAAAAGGAAAGCTAGCACCATGTTTCATCGGACCTTTCGAGATCTTAGATCATGTGGGAGCTGTGGCATACCGCCTTGCACTACCTACTGCGCTGGCCAGTATTCACAATGTCTTCCACATATCCATGCTAAAGAAATACATACTGATGAGTGTCGAATGTTGCATATCAGACCCCAGTAATTGCCTAATGATACGTACATGATAAGGTTTAATGGAGTGTTTTAATCGTGTTTTCATTGCAGGACGTAATAATGAGCGTTACACTGAAAAGAGAATTAAAAGCATGGATTTGATGATCCAAAGTCACCAGAGCACGGGATGGACTCCAGAGAACCAATAATGAAGAATTTACACGCCTGGGATATGAGGAAAGCAAGCCAAAGGGGCCCGAAAAGGGTCCAGAATGCAAGATCACATGGTTCCAGCTATCTGATTGGCTCGAAACTGCATACATGTGATGAGAGCCAAAAATCAACCATACATATTAAGTTTCAGCCTTTTGATGTCTCGAAAAGTGCTCCAACTGACAAATCAGCCCACAAACCGTTGATTTCAGGTCCACCTGATATCTGGAACTTCTTCAAAATTTACCTAGACGGTTTACATAATATGAGAAACATGATGAACAGCTTGGATTTCTCAAAAACATCAACATGGACCCCACCTTGCATGGTGTGTGCATAGTTCACAAGTGTGCTGGAGGTGCGCTGCAACTCAAGTCGGGTCAAACCGACTTTGACTCGTGTTCTTCTAAAAAACGGCAACTGCCGTTACAGCTACTGTCGCACCAAGGGTCGGTTCGCAGTTGTGGGACCCATCCATTGTCCAAATGGACAATCCAAACCGTCCATATGATCCAAAGTGGGGCCAAAAACCACTCCTAGGTGACGGTATTTCAAATGAAAGCAGAGATCAGATCCAAACCGTTCAAACGCAGGACTGACGGTAGAGAAAAAAATAAGGTGGACCACAACAAAATCAATCCAAAAGTAGTCCTTCCCAAATGAAATTTCAAGGAGAATTTAATGGTCGGAGTGGATTTCTCAAATGTCATAGAAAGTGGGCCCCACCGACTCCCATTCAAAAACGGAAACTTTCGTTTCCAGCGTTCGCACAGCACCATCATCGGTTGCTGTTGTGGGCCACATATATTGTCCAAACGGACAATCCAAACCATTCATCCGTTTCCTGAGGTAGCCAAAATCCATGCCTAGCTGCTGGAACTTGAAGATATCAAGTTATCATTTTTTTTAACCGTTTAAAAGAAGAACGGACGGTGAGTTTAAAACCTTGTGGGCCACCATAAATCCAACCCAAAATTGAGCATTCCCATCTGAAATTTCGTCCGTCATCCAATGGACGGAGTGGATTTATCAAAATAACTACGTAGTGGGGCCCACCAGTGTTACAACGGAGGAGAGCCGTGACCCCTGTTCCGCAACCGACCGTAGCTTGATTTTTCGGGCTGTGGTGTGGTCTCGGAGGCGATTGGATGCAAGATCTGATCCGTCCATCGGGTAGGCCTTTCGAAAATGTCCAAAGGGACGCTAATATTTTGGAGGAAAGACAATGTATAAGAGACTTTTGCAGCTCTGTTTTTAGCCGCGTCAAAGGTATGCACGACCGACTCTAGCTGTTGCTGTAACAGCTACGCCGTTCGATTCCAGCGTGCCACCGCCCATTCTTGCTGTAAAAAAGAGAGAGGATAGCTAGAGAAAAGAGGAGTTCGGTTGGGATATTCAAAGAGAGCTAGGGCCAAGGAGAGAAGGAGAGAAAGAGAAGAAAGAAAAGAAAGAAGGGCTGAAAAGGATGGATTTGTTTATGAAATTTTATTTTTCTTTCTTTTTATTTGAATTCATGGATTGCTGATCTCTCAGCTAGGGCTGAGATGAAGCCCCCGATTTGAATGACTCTTGTTTATGGTTGAATTCATCTTGACTTGATTGATTTGTTTCTTTTTCTAGTGTGCTTGATTGGTTTAAATTCTATACTTCTCCATCTATGAACTTGACCAGAGTCTATATATGGATGTTGTCTGGATGCTTATTCTAGGTGCTTGTGTCTGATCATGAACGGGTTTCCTATAGAGGAAGAAACAGGGTGCTTTAATGAATTGTATATTCTATGTGCCCGATCAAGGACATAGAATATGTTATTCATTGCATTGCTTTAAGAGATTAAACATTCTGTATGCCCGACTAAGGACACAGATTGTGCTTTCTTTATATAAGTTGTATCAATCTAAATTAGGGTGAATCAACAAATAAAACAAGGGATAGGATAATTAGGGGTGGATTCGAAAGTCCTAGTGCTCTCTCTGATTGAATTTTTCTTCCCTGTTTTCAATTGTTTTTTTATAGAATTGTGCTTAGTAGTTCACTCTATAATTTGTTGAATTAGTTAAGGAGAATTATAGATTTGAATTGTGACGACCAGTCCTCGTGGGAACTATCTCGTAATACGTACCATATCTACATCTAATTCGTATACTTGCGAGTTTAAAAATCATTTAAATCATGTTGGTTTAAATAAAACATCAAGTTTTTGGCGCCGTTGCCGGGGACTGTTTCGGTCCAATTGGATTTAAGATTCTCTCTTATCATAATTCATAGTCTTAGGATTTTACTAACTTTAGATTAACATTTTTTTTATTATTATTTTATTTTAGAAACTAACCTATTTTCCTGTTTTTTAGGATTCTGACATACACTTCTAATTCGGTAATTTCTTTCTAATTTTCTACTTTTTCTATTTTTAGAATTAGAGTTTTAGTTTTAGAAATTTTCTAATTCTAGACTTTCTTTTTTAGAAATTTTCTTTTTTTTTTTTTTTTTAGAAAATTTTCCCATTTTAGAAACTAACATTACTTTCTAATTTTAGGTTTAGATTCTCTATTTTAAAAACTCTCTAATTCTAGGTTTAGGAAACTTTCCTTTTTAGAAACTAACTTAGCTTGTTATTTCTAAGATTAGAAACTTTCTTTTTTTTTTAGAAATTAACCGTTGCTTAGGATTTTTCTGTCATTATTTTAGGAAACTTAATTTGTTTTTGTTTTTGTTTACAGGAATTGAGGAAGGAAGCTACTAAGTGAAAGAGGAGCTTCTTAAATCTTCTGACATCAATCATCTCCTTTTCCGGGTTCTTTCTTCCCATTCTTGTTTACATAGCTTTAACTTGTTTAGAATCTCAAAGTTTCTAGTTCTAGTTTTATTTCTCTTAGGTTGCTCCTTAGTTTAGTTTTCTTTCTTACATTGCAATAACATAGTTTATGCTAGGACGTAGATCTCTGAACATAGAACTAACACCTTTTGATCCTGAAATAAAAAGAACTTTTCGTAGAAGATTTAGAAACATACTATTTGAAATGGCGGGCGAAATTTGTTTTTAGGAGGGTAGACTGTAACACCCCGTACCTTCAGTACACGGGTGTTACTTCTTAAACCCACACTAAACTAAAACCAATTTGGGTTAACTAAGAACTTGAGCTCGACATACACAGGGTCGAGATTTCGATCGACGTTAAAGCCATCCGACAAGGTCTTTAAGAGTCAGCACACGCCCTACAATAATCGGGAAGGTGAAGTTACTCGCACACTTTAAGGTTGAAGCCATTACGTTAGTTAATATTGTTGCAAAACACTTGTCACCAACACTTGAGGATTGGTCAGTAACAAACGAAGCCTTCATCATAACTAGTACCCTATATTAACCGTTGAAAAAGTTTATCGGGCCCACCTGATCGACGGATCATGTCATATGGACCAGTGATGGCCCAAGGATGTATGTGGCAGGCCACCTAGGTCTCACCATCGGGCCAAAATGGGCCAGGATCCCTATGAAGGGTTCCCAACGAGGATGAACGGAATGGATTATGATACTGACATCTCAGCAGGCCCCTACATGGTGCATGTGCACTAAGGACGCTGGTACACGAGCCACACTGGGACCAAGCATTTTTGCAAACAAGAAATATCTCCCGCCTTTCTCTGTCTGTTTTAAACCGACTCACTTCAAGCCTCTAGGTGACCCACCACGGCCACTTTTCGAGCCATCCAAGCCGTCCAATCTCTCCATGGGACCCACATGAACACAACGGTATGACCGTTTAATCACTCGAAAATGGACAAAGGAGATTGAACCCCACTGTCCAATCCATGCCAAATATAACCAGACCCGAGCCTGTGTAGGGAGAGAGAGAGAGAGAGAGAAACCGACTTTCCTTTTTAGGAAAGGCAAAGCTCCGCCGTCCACGATGGAGACGATCACCACCGTCCATCTCTTTCTCACTGGCTATAAAAGGAGGACATTGCAGCCCTTAAAATTGATGCCAAGTGAGAAGAAAGATAGAGAGAGGGTGTAGAGAGAGTGACCAGCCGATGGTGGACGACTCGATTTCCACTGCTCCAACTCAGTCCCTATGAGGTGGGACTGAGTCGGATCAGTCGGGATCGCAGCTTCACAGGCAGATAGAAAGGAGAGTGGGGGAGAGAGAGAAGAAAGACTAGGGAACCCACCTTGGTGAGTTTAGTTGTAACTGAACCGGGGGAAAACACTCTCCCTGGTAATTTTCTTCCTTCATTTCTCTGTTTCTTTTTCTTTTTGTAGCAGTTGTTTTTCATTTCTCTGTGTTATTTTTCCTTTGTAATAGTAACAAGTGGTGGGTGATACTCACCTGGGACCAAGTAGAGGCTGTAGCTCGGGCCTGAGATCAGCCAAATAATGGCTGAAAACCGACTTAGAACTAGGCTGAGAAAACAAGCTTATTTGGAGCTCTGTTTGGAGCTAAATCCAGACTGTCCGACAGGCCATCAAACAGCCCTGTTTCGAGCTTCGTTTAGGCTAGTAATGGATGCTAGTTAGGGGCTCTCAGAATGGCCCTTGATCGGCTTCCATCCGGCCTCAAAAGTGGGCCTTGAGTGGGTCCCAAACCGGACCTAAATCCAGCCGCAGAAAGGTCTGAAAACAGTTCCAAGCAGAAGATGATACTGTTCACATATAAGGCTGGTGGGCCGCTCATGGGCCCTGCGAAAATTGCAGGTGGGCCACACCTTGCATCAGCCTAAGGCTGTTCACTAGGGTTTCTTATCAGGCCAAGTGGGCCACCCCCATGTAAGACGAGGTGGGCCACATCCTACCCACATGGACCCTGCAAAAAACACAAGTGGGCCTCACCAAACATTAACCGGCTACACTGACAGCAGGCCCGACGCTGGCCGTGGGCCCCATCAGCATACTCGTAGGGTCCACTGATGATGGACGGGCCATCTACGCTTGGACCGTCCCTCCAGGGACGTTGGAACCCTGACCGTCATGTTGGCAGCCAATCAGTTTACGTAAACTTCATGCAAAGAAAAAAAAAAGGGGGTTGAGATCTCAGCATGTCTGATGAGTCTTGAAAATCCGAATGGTTCACGTGGAGCAGGACCTCAAGATACCCCCTGACTCCAATTTTCATTTTGAAATAAAACTTCGGTGGGCCATGATTAATGCAAACAGTTTCTTCCATTGCATTGCATTTATCTTTTCTATGGCCCACCAGAATCTTAGATCAGGGTGAAAATTCACCTTCTAAGATTTCTTGGGATCTCACATCTTATGAACCGTTCAGATTCGACACCCATGACACATGTGTAAAGGTGCACACGTGCATAGGTGCATGGGTGGCCCTGCCTCATATATTCATGCATGGTGAGTCCTGCATGCGTGAAACCCACCTCTTACATATGTTCAACGTGGGCCATCCAAGGTCTGGACGTAGTCCACCTTGGGCATATCCAGACTGTCCATCCATTTGGTTGGTGGACCACACATGTGGGCCCCACATTGATATACATATCACGTATGTGTGGGCCCATGTGGAACCCACGCATGTGCGAAGCCATGTTGTTATACGTGCATTAAAAATGTACCATTTGCTACAGTTATAACATACCATATAATGCCAATATGATATACATACTGTATACATAGGTATACTAGGTGATATATCTTTAATCTATATGATGTGTACATACATACCATATAATGCCAATATGATATACATGCTGTAGACGTTGGTGTACTAGACGATATATCTATAAGGTATATGATGTATACATATATACCATATAATATACACCACGTATACATAGATATACCAGGCGATGTATATATCATATATATAGTGTGCAAGCTCCTCTATAGGGTGGTGGCCACATATGGGGGCCCCACCACGAGGTAGATATTTATTTACACGGTCTGTGCAATGAATTCCACCAACTAAATAAAGTATATACTGAGCCCACCTATTGGGACAAATATTGTCGGGCCTGTACTCCTCTCAAATAAGAGCCAGACCATCATGATTAGGGTCATTCGACCAACCATGACATCCTAAAATTTTAGGACTTATCAACTAATGCAAGGGATGTCTCCAGGAATCTGTTCAAGTGACACAGAGACTCTAGCTTCTCAAGAAGGCTTACACCAAAGAACACCCTATAACGTATCTGGTGATGATTTCTTCCCCTTAAGCTTTCCACCCTTAACTAGACCAGAAATTGCGGTTTTATTAATGTAAATAGCTAGCTAGATTAATGATAAACTTTATGTATAAATAAACTGTATTCACTTGATTTATCTGCTAAACATGATAATTCTCATACTTATTATTGTTTAGATTCTTGAACTGCCTAGGTGAATAATCTAGTCATTTATGTCATGTATATTAAGTTGTTGTATATTGATAGGAATACATGTGTCATTCCTTATTCTCCTTTCATATCGTAATATATGCTGCCATGACACACATACCGCTAAAATCTCTCCACGGGAAGTCCTAGCAAAAGAGAGTCTGTGCTTGGGGTGTAATTAGATTGGTTGTGACATAAGTAGGCCCCCGACATGGAGGTTATGATTGTGGTACTTGACCACGGGGTTTATCATCCATGTATGGTTTCACCTAACTGACTTGGGATGGAATTCATAACCCTTCCAAATACCGTTGTTTACTCGTCTTTGAACCATTCATGCTGACATGTTTAAAAAACGTCACTTTTGGTAATTTCAACATTTCACCCCTAGTCGGCATTAGTGGTAGCCCATTTACATTAAATTGATTAAGCACATGTTAATGGGTGCTACACACCCCTAAGACGGTAGCCTCATGGGCCGAGGATGATGGTAATGAGACACTATACCTGAGTCGTCGGCCTACGCTGGGCCACAAGCTCCCCATAGTGACCATGAGCTTATTTAAAATGGCTGAGTGTAATTGGATTAATAATGTGCTGACTAATCATGCATACATTGCACAGACCAGCATCTATTGCTATTGTACGTGGGGTACGTATTGTTTTCGACTGGATGATGTTTTACTAGGTTCGTGATTACATGGGGTGGCAGCCCACTGTCCGCACGGATGAGCATCCCCGGGGCGTAAACGCATTCCATACATCCATGCACTTAATAAGACTGCATCTACTGTGTTTTGGATTATCTGTATGCTTTTATGATATTCCTTGTTTAGGGCAGCGGTGTATAATCTTAGCGGGAGATCACACTAGGTTGGCCACTCGTTCATCAATATTTAACCATACAGAGGACACAGGAACAGAGGGAGTTGCAGAGGAGCCGGAGATGACGGAGGTCGAAGAGGAGGCTTACAACGAAGAGTCGTACCAGGAGGCGGCTGCTTATTTTGGATTGAATCAGTAGTCTATTTTATTAACATTTCATTTCATGTTGAGAATTAAGGTTTTGTATATGGGCCCTAGCTGAGTGGTCCAGGATATTATTACTGTTTAGGTTTTATCTATACTATGCTTGATTCTGTTACTCGTACTTTAATTTGGGTTTGATTATCCTTTTGTTTATCAGTTAACACCTGAGTTTTCAAGAAACGAGTGTTATACTCGGGTCTCGAAAACCGGGGCGTTACAGGCTACCAAACCCGGGGTACATGGGGGTTTGACAGAGAAGTAATGTCAAGACGGCTCGTTCTTGTCGTACTTAGCCATGTACAAATACAAGAACTCGCCCGACGTCAGCCTCTGATTCTTCACCCGGTGCTAGATGATGAATGTGGAGACTAAGATTCACGAGGCATTTGGGACCAGCTGGCCCGGGGCCACTTTCAGTTGTGCAGTAAGCTTGCGCACAAATGGATAGATGGGAAGTTGGAGCCCACACTGAAGGATGCCTGTGAATACAACAATCTCCCCCTCAGCAGGAAGACCCGCTTGATTAGTGGGAGAAGGAGCTCGGATGTGCACCGAGTTCGGGATCTGGTAGTCTTCGCGAATCTGGGCCATCTCGGACTCGACCAGAACCGAGCCCCTGGGGACAGGGCCTGCCTTCGACCGTCCTGCAAGATCTCTAAGTGCCCGCTTCGGCCTCTTGCCTCTGCTGTCAGTCCTAGGATTCACAGTTCTTTGGGCCGAGGGGTTAAGCAGTATGGCCTCAAAGGGACCTTCGGAGTCCCCGGGCCCTGAGTCGGTGGTCCTTGGAGTCAGCCTCCGCTCTTCGGACCTCCTCAACTTCATTAGAGTTGCTCGACATAGCAAAAGAAAAAGTCTAAACGGTGGAAAGTCTAAACGGTGGAAGACTGTAAGTGCTATGATTTGATTCCTCTTTGATTGTCAAATTTTATGTGTCAAAACACCTCCATATGTTGTGTGTTTGTATCTTGATAAATTTGTTCGAGACACCTCGTCAACACTTGAAGTCTAACTCAAAGAATTCTTCAAGCTTCATGATAATTCAAGCTACAATATGAAGAGAGAACTTCGGGTCAAGACTCAAGTTCAAGTGCAAGTTCAAGATTCAAATCTAAATGCGAGACTCAAGTACAACTTAAAGTTACATTGAAGCTTCTGAAGTAGTCAAGCTACATCGAGAAGAAATCAAGCTTCATAAAGATCAAAGTCTAAGCAAATGAAGTGTTCAAATGTCCATACTTCATGTTCCAGGTTTGATAGACCATTAGATTGACCTTAGGGTAGGTCACTTCGAATACATAATCCAAATGAATAGTGTTACATGATTTTTGTCTACTCTAAGACCAGTCTTAGACTCTGTTCAACCAGTCCTAGTACTATCTCGACCAGTCTAAGAAGTTCCAAGACCAGTCCTAAAATGGTTGCAATTTTTCGAATTTCTTGGTTCGGCTACGACCAATCCTAGAGTCTGCTCGACCGGTCGTGAGATGGTCTCGACTCGACCTTCGACTAGTCGTAAAGCTTCGACTCAAACTCCAGCGACTAAATCAAGTGTCGCACGACCAGTTGTAGAGGGGTCTCGACCGGTCGTGGACTGCCTTCGACCAGTCGTGGACTATCTACGACCGGTCGTGAAACGGTCTGATGCGATCGCACTCAAAAATTCAAAAATCAGTTTATTTCAAGACCAGTCGTGGTGACCCTAGGACTAGTCGAAGATGAATTTCTTCTGCTATAAATAGCACACAAATTTCAGAGTTTTTCATTGAATATTAAGTGAATTCAAGGCTCCACTCTGAGATAAGTTTGTGTTTAAATTTTAAGCTATTTTGTGCATAATTTCTTTCTCTTTTTGATAGCTTATCTAATTTGATTTTGTTTCTGTATTCCAATCTAATTTGAAAAGAAGAATTGACATATTCCTTCTTCTTGGAATCAAAATCAAATATAGCTACGCCCAACTGGTTTAAATCTACAATTAATTAGAACTTAGAACCATATTAAAGTGAGTTGTGGACATTAAACTTCTATATTCAACGTCTATTCCAATTGGTTCTTCTGGGCAGCTACAAGAGGAGAAATCTAGGTATTTTACAATTCTGTAAATTCCATTAGTTTTTTATTTTTGTTTGGAATTCACCAAAAAAATCTCAAATTGTATGGTTATCTGAGGAGAGCCAGAAAACTCAGAAGTGTGGGTTTTTGGATTGTGTAAGCCCAATTTAAAAAGACACAATTGTAAAGGTTTTGGGTGAACCTGTGAAAACCTATTTGATAGTGAACGCTAATATCCCCTGTGTGAGGATATTAGGAGTGGAGTAGCATTCTGTGTGGCTGTTGAAGAACAGTTGGTGTACACACAGGCGAACCACTATAACTCTTTGTCTTGTGGATTGAATGCTTGCTTAATTTTCATATCTTTTATCATTCAATTATGTGGAATGTACATATGGATGTGAATGTTGTAACAATTTACATTTCAAGCAAGTGTGGAGATTGTTGTAATAAATTAGATCTACATTTCTGCATTTAATTTCAATTCTCTGCTATTCATTTATCTTTATTAAAATTGAGTTCTTGATTCAAAAAAAGTTCTAGAAATGAGGTTGTCCTACCATAAGCCCTTGTTTATTATGGTGTAAGGTTGTCCTTATAACTGAATTTGTATCAATCTCTCAATACTTTTGTATTAAGGTGATTTGATTTTAGCATTGATAATTGATTTATAATTGTAAGGCTATTGATTAATTTATTCCGCTGATTTTATTTTTAATTTGGCATAGTCCTATTCACCCCCCCTCTAGGACATATAGCTTGGCCTTTTCAAGTGGTATTAGAGCCTAATAGCTCATTCTTATTGTTCTTTTTTGGATTTATTTCCTAAAGGTCACTTTTTCGTTAAGAGTTTATTTAGCGTAAGTAGGTAGATATATTTAACTAATTTCTACACAAATTTATCCTCAAAATTTTTAAGTAATTTTCATCATATCCTCGTACAGTCTCTTTTCAATCTCTATAAAGTAAGCCCACATGATGAATACCCATGTTGAAGGTGGGGCTCCACATGATGAATGGTCCACATCAAGGTGGACCTACATAATGCAAGATCACATCAAAGGTGAGCCCCACATGATGGGTGCCCTACATCAAAGTGTGGTCCCACATGATGGATGATCCATATCAAGCGGGCCCCATCAATGGACTGTCCACATTGAAGGTGGGACCACATAATGGAAGGTTGACAGCAAAGGTAGGCCCACATGATGAATGACCCATATTGAAGTTTGAGCCCCACATGATGGACGGTCCACATTAAAGGTGGGACCTGCATGATGGATGGTGAACATCAAAGGTGGGTCCCACATGATGGATGGCCCACATCAAAATTTGGCCCTGCATGATGGACTATCCACATCAAGTGGGCCTCACATGATGAACGGTCCATAGTAAAGATGGGAGTCGTGGGACCCACGTGATGGATGGAGGACATCAAAGGTGGACTTGCATGATGAACGACCCATATTGAAGGTGCCCCCCATGATGAATGGTTAACATCAAGGTGGGCCCACATAATGCACAATTCACATCAAAGGTGGGCCCAACATGATGGATGGCCCGCATCAAACTATGGCCCAACATGATGGACCATCCAGGTAAAGTGGGCCCCACTTGATGGACAGTCCACATCAAAGGTGGGCCCACATGATGGATGATGGATGATGGAAATCAAGGTGGGCCCACATGATGGACGATCGATGTCAAAGGTGGGCTCAGATGATGAACGACTCGTATTGAAGGTGAGGCCTCACAAAATAAATGGTCCACATCAAGGTGGACCACAAAATGGACGAAGTGGGCCTTACATAATGGATGGCCCACGTCAAAGTGTAGTCCCTGGTGATGGACAATCCATATCAAATGGGCACCACCTAATGGACAATCCACATCCAAGGTCTTGCATGATGGACAACCCATATCCAAAGTGGCTTAGTACGATGGATGATCCACATAAAAGGTGCCCCCACATGATGAATGGTGGACATCAAAAGTCAGCCCCACATGATGGACAACCCACTTTGAAGGTGGGGCCCACACAATGGACACATCAAATGTGGATTTCACATGATTGGGTCGTGGACATTAAGGGGCCCACATAAAAGACAATTAGCATTGATGGTGGGCCCCACATGCTGGATGACCTACATCAAGGTTAGGCCTCACATAATGGATGGTCTATATCAAACCCCTAATGATGAATGGTACACATTCAAGATGGGCCTCACATGATAAACGATCCACTTTGAAAGTTTGGCTCACACAATAGAGGATTTACATCAATGGTGGGTTCCATATGATGGAAGGTCCACATCCAATGTCCAACATAATGGATAGTTCCAATGTCTTAAAACATAAAGATTGTAGCCATCTATTCTTTTGTTATTTTAGGACAATCAATTTATGATGATATCTATCAAAACAACCGTTTAGATTGCTCTTACAATGGAGTTGTTGTAATATTTAAAATTGACATCACCTACCTCTAAAAAAGCTCTTATATGAAGTCAAATACACTTATTTCAAGTACACACACACACACACACTCACACACGTGATTTTACCAAAGGAGCTTATTTAAAATAAGACCCATAACAGAAAGATATTATTAGAGTAGCTTTTTTTTTTTCTTTTCTTTTTTCTTTTATGAAAAGATCTTATTAGATTAGAGCATAGATTTCAAACTAGCCCTTGACTAATGGAGATTTTAATTTTGAAAAGGTGAGTTTTATTGACATAAGACACGTGTATGACAAATCTACCCCCTTGGTGGGGCCTACTATGATGTTTATTAAAACTCCACCTTGTCCATCGGATTTGTCATCTCATTTTAGGGCACGGGTCCCAAAATTAAGGTAGATTTGAAGCTCAAGTGGGGATACATGACAAGAAACGGTGGGATTGAACGCTCACCGATGAAATATTTTGAGGTAGTCATGGGCCCAAATTGAGCTTTGGATCCACCTCGATTTTGGGCACATGCCCTAAAATGGAATGAAAAAACATGTGGATGGAATGGATTTGTCTCGGACATCATGATGGACCCCACTTATGGTTGAGCAACCCTTGCTGCTCTCCACTTGAATGTCCACCAAACTTTTTGATGTAGAGCGGGTCACAGACAATTTCATGGCCAAGATGGATTAGAAAAGGCCCAGTCGACAACAGAAGTGATCCAGACCGCCAGACATTAAATCGGGCATATCTCACAATCCGTAATGAGTTATCAGACGTAAAATATATGATTTTGGGGTAGAACGAGCTACTTTAGCCACTCAACCTTGCTATGCTTGGTTGTGTAAGCCAGATTTGCGAAATATCATCAGATCGACGGTCGTTTCCCTAATTTAATTCTATTTTTACTATAAATAGTGAGTTTTAGTTTTATTATAACTCTTCATCCGTTGGGCTTTAGGAGTTACGCCCAACATGAAAAGAACTAAGAATAATTAGGAGAACAACATGGTGAAGCCAAATAGGACACTTACTATTTTTGGCCGAAAACCTTGCGCACTAGTGAAAATTACGATCGTCTATAAATAGTAAGTTTACTATTTATAGTAAGTTGCGAATTCTAGGAGTTTTAGTTGTAGGTTGATTTTGAAATCTCTCTCATTGCTTAGTATCCCTATTTAAAGGGTTGTGAACTTGTTTAATTCATTCATCAATCAAATTACAAATTTTATAAAACTTATTTATATTTTCTTGCTTTTTTCCTCGTGGATTCGAGAAGTCTCTTTGAGGAGTCCAGAGAAGCTTCGTGGATTCAAAGTAGTTATCCTTGAGGAAGACGGTGATCGACCTCGTCACATTCATCTCTACGTCACCTTTGCAAGCACATTGATTGATGTGCCAACATAACCTTGATCGTATGTGGGCCCACCTTGATGTCAGTTAGAAATCCACTTTGTCTATATGTTTTTTCATCACATATTATGGGATGAGCCTAAAAATGAGGTCAATCCAAAATGGGCTAATTGTATGTGAAACCATGGGAATTAACTAACTACAAATCGGGTCCTTGCTCTTGCTCCGGTGGTAGACTCTCAGGAGTTTCAACACCTGGTCAAGAGTTCGAGTACCCATAGGTGGTGAAATTCCACTAGCATGAGTGTGTGTGCGTGTTTAAAAAAACAAAAAAAAAAAAAAAAAAAAAAAACTAACTAACCGCAATTGAAAAGTACCTGAGGCCATAGGATGTTTGTGACAAATCCACCACATCTATCTATTTTGCCCACTCATTTGCCCAAAAATGAGGTCGATACCAAGCTCTAATGGGCCAAATAACAAGAAATAATGGTAATTGAACACCCACTGTTGAAGCATCTTAAGGCCATCATGGAGCTGACTTTGAGCTTTGCATCTGCCTCAATTATGACTATGAGAGTACCATACCCTAAAGTGAGCTGGCAAAACATATGGATGGGTGGATTTCTCACAAAGATCAAGGTGTACAATTCTCACAAAGATCAAGGTGTACAATTCGGGTTAGAGGGTGGTATGCCAAGTTGACCAAGGTAAAAAAGAGAGTTTCGCAGATGCAAAGATACAAAAACTTATGGTAACTACCGTTGTGTAGTGTAATGTCCAAGGATCCTTACTCTTGCTCCTTTGGTAGACTCTCAGGAGTTTCAACCCCAGTCAAGATTTTGAGTATCCATAGGTGGTGAAATCCCACTACAACATGAGTGTGTGGGGGTGTGTGTTCGTGTGTTAAAAAAGTTGGGTTCAGGCTTTTTTTTTTTTTTTTTTGAACCGCTATAGTCTCTTTTGAACCGCTATAGTCTCATGGGTCAGGCTTGGACATAGGTTGGCCTGACCGTAACTCAGCTGGTTGGCTAAGGGGTGTTAATAGGCCCGGCTCTTGCTTGAAATTCAGTATTTTGAATAGGCCCGGCCCAATACAGTTTGAAATCCGGCTGAGACCTACCCAGCCGGCCGGCCCATTGACAGCCTTTTGAATTCAGTATTTCTTAAGGGGTGTTAAGAAATCCGGCTCGTGCTTGAAATTCAGTATTTTGAATAGGCCCGGCCAAGGGGTGTTAATAGGCCCGGCTCGTGCTTGAAAATCAGTATTTTGAATAGGCCCGGCCCAATACAGTTTGAAATCCGGCTGAGACCTACCTAGCCCTGCCCATTGACAACCTTACACATTCTAGTGGGATGAATTAATTGATACACCAACACAATATGATAGATGGTATGAAGGCACTTACATCTATAGACATGGCAGATGTTTAACTCAAATTAAGCCATCCAAATTATGGAAGCAATGTTGATATTAAAAATTTTAATTTGCATATTTATAATTTCTGATTGATAAGAATTTATTTGTTGAAATCAGACCGTGAATTGTTTTTTTTTTAATGATTGTCCATTAGTTACGGATTAATTGACCAAGTAAGCATAGGTTCAGTGGAATTAGTTTCAGGAACCCAGTAAAGTGCGTCACACCATCTGGAGGCTTTCCTTTGAATTTAAAAATAAATAAAATTGCACATCGCAATTCCTGAGGGCTCGCGCATGATCCTTCACTCTCTATCAGATCATTAAAGTTTTTTTCTCATTTTATGTGGGAGAAGGAGTAATGGCTACGGCCATTGTCTGAGGATGTGTCTGTAAGACCCGAAATTCATCCTCCTATCAGGGCTGTTTGGCCCATAGTGGTAAATCTCGATCTTGGCTATTTCTCAGGAGATTTTTAAAATTTGAAGGTTTTCTCAGGATATTATATAAAAAATCCTATTGATAATAAAAATATTTAAAATACTTATTATATATTAATACTTTTAAATTAATTTTGAGGAATTATATATCAAATCCAGTAAGTTTTAACTATTTTTGGATAATATCAAATAAAAACACAACATTTTAAATTATACAAATATTTCTAAAATCTAGCATAAAATAATGTTAAAATCATTTAATGTATTGTTTGTGATATTATCATGAGATTTTCAAGATATTGTTGATATTTCTGCACTGGTTGGTATGCACCCTCACAAGTGGCTTTCGATGCATGCAAGAACTCACATCTTAAGCACGTCTGAGTTTATTTGTGCCTTTGGATCGATGCACTCTAACAAACTGTCCTTTACTCTCTAGTTGGATGTATTAAGGGGAATTGGATTTATTTTTTATTTTTTTAACGCCTTTTAAGCATTAATTAAGGAATTTGTGATGAAAGGGATGCTGTATAACATCGACCGCAGCAATTTTTGGATACAGAAAGCAAGTCTGTTTTATCCATACTGTCCATTCATTTGGCCAGATAATTCTAGGGCATGCCTCCAAAAATAAGATACATCCAAAGCTCAAATGGACCACACGATGGGAAGAACATTTAAATGCTTAGTGTTCAATCTTCAGTATTTTATGTAGTGTGGTCCGCTTGATCTTTGAATCTTCCTCATTTTTGGGCACATAACTTAAAATGATCTATACAAATAAATAGATGAAGTGGATATAACAATTATATCATGGTAGGGCCTACCAAGCTTTGGCTTAAAATTATCATGAAATCTGATCCAGGTAACTCCTCTTCACTTTTTAAAGGCATGTAGTATTGTTTTTGTTGGGGGGCCTTGCACAAAACCTTAGGATCTAGCCCTCCAGAACAAACCAGAATTATGAATAATAAAGCAATGAAAACAATCAATGCATCAATCACACATCACACAAGAGATTTTTACGTGGAAAACCCTCAAAGAGGTAAAAACCACGGGACCTTGTCCAGATCAACAATCCACTATGAAGTAGAACGTTACAACCTTCTTCACTCACGCAGGAGTGAATAATCAACAAGAGAAATAGAGAAAACGGAGAGATCTAACCGATTACGAGGACACAGAAGCGCTGAGATATAGATTGCATAGTAGATGACCTCCACGAGCAGAACCTCCCTTCTATAAGCTTCCTCTCTCTCTTTCTCTCTCTCTCTCTCTCTCACCTTTGATAGCCCTAAACCCTTTAGCAAATCTCTTGTAAAGCTTTAGGAAACCCTCTTGTCATGCCTAGGAAGCCCTACGAACTTCTATTTAAAGTTTTAGGAAACTCCTTTCCGCATCCCAGTTGCGAAAGGACTTGCGACACAAAATCCGTGCAAAATCGCGTAACGAAACTACGAAACCTCGACTGGTCGAACCGAGTCCACGACTAGTCGAGAGCCACCTTCGACCAGTCGAGCACCTCGGTCAACTGGTCGAGCACACCGGAGAAAAATAGTCCACAGTCGCTGGACTTTAAATTAAGCCACGACTCGTCTTCCACGACTGGTCGACCACAGCCTTCGACCGGTCGAGTGAGGCTCACGACCGGTCGACAACGAGTTAAAAAAACCCATCAAATCTCTCCCTTTTTGACCTAGGAGAGATCCACCTTTTTCAAGCCAGCCAGGTTTCTACAAACCTTAAACTTGCCCTTGAGCAAAGCCTTGGTCATCATATCTAACCCATTATCGTTCGTGTAGACCTTCTCAAGCTGTAACACCTTTTGTTCCAAAGTATCCCTGATCCAAAGGTGATCTGAATCTCTATGTGCTTTGACTTGGAATGTTAACTTGGATTTTTGCTCAAGTGTAAAGCACTTTGACTATCGCAACAGACCACGTGCTTCTCCTGCTTAGGCTAAGTTCCTGTAGGAACCTCTTCATCCAAAGCATCTCTTTACATGCCTCTGTGACTGCAATGTACTCGGCCTCTGTCGTCGACAACGCTATGACCTTCTGTAGCTTGCTCTGTCAGGAAACTGCTCCCCCTGTAAACGTGAACATGAACCCCAATGTAGACTTCCTGGAGTTTATGTCACCTGCCATATCTGCATCTGTGTAGTCCTCTAACACAGGTTTTCCATCACCATAATATAGGCTCAACCTGGATGAGCCTCTTAGATACCGCAGTATCTATTTCACCACTGCCTAATGTTCTTTGCCAGGATTAGCAAGATACCGACTAACAACACCAACTGCATATGTTATGTCTAAGCGTGTACACACTATAACATACATCAAACTTCCTACAGCTAACGCGTAGGGTATCTTCTGCATCTCTTCCACATCTGCCTTTGTCATGGGACAGTGCTTGTCGCTCAATCTGAAGTGACCATCCAGTGGAGTACCGACCGGCTTCACTATATTCATATCGAAATGCTTTAGGACTTTCTCAATATACCGTTCTTGTGACGACAAATGAGCTTCCTCTCGCTTCATCACGGCTTATCTCCATTCCTAAGATCTGTCTAGCCGGGCGTCTTTCATCGTAAAAGACTTGTCCAACTCTTGTTTCAGCCTGTCGATCTTCTTGATGTCTTTTCTCATGATGAGCATATCATCAACGTATAAGAGCAGAACTAAGAAATCACCATCTGAGAATTTACGTGTGAACACACAGTGGTCCGACTCCGTTCTGTCATACCCATGTTTCAACATAAACGAGTCGAACTTCTTGTACCATTACCATGGAGCTTGTTTCAGCCCATACAAGCTCTTCCTCAGCCTACACACCATATGCTCTTTGCCCTTGACTTCGAACCCCTCTAGTTGGTGTATGTAGATCTCTTCTTCCAGGTCACCATGGAGAAAGCCAGTTTTAATATCTAACTGCTCTATCTCCAGATCCATGCTAGCCGCCAACCCAAGTAACACCCGTATGGATGTCATCTTCACCACTGGTGAGAATATCTCCTCGAAGTCTATGTCTTTCCTCTGACCAAACCCTTTCACCACAAGTCTGGCCTTAAACCTCGTCTGTAAATTCTTTTGCTTAATCTTCTTTCTGAACACCCACTTGTTGCTCAAAGCTTTCTTGTCTTTAGGCAATTTTACCATATCATAGGTGTGGTTCTTGTGCAAGGATTCCATCTTCTCTTACATAGCTTTCAACCACTCCCTCTTATGCTTGTCGGCTAGGGCCTCAGAATAATCTTCTGGCTCTCCCCCATCAGTCAGCATAATGTACTCATGTGGCGAGTACCTCTTGGACGACTGTCTGTCCCTAGATGACCTCCTCACCTATGGCTCAACAGGTGGATCAAGTGGGGGCTGCTCCCCTGGTCTATCTTCTTAAGGAACTCCCTTGTCCTCTGCACCTTGTTGTACTCCCCTGTCATCAGGCACCACGGGAGGAGTAACCGAATCCATGTCCTCTAGCTCACCTGAACTAGGTTGGTTCTTCTCTGGCTTACCAATGTTTTTTATACACTGATCTTCAAAGAAAACCACATCTCTACTCCTGATGAGCTTCTTCTCAGTCTAATCCCATAACCTGTAACTGAACTTTTCATCACCGTATCCTAAGAACACATACTGCCTAATCTTCATATCGAGTTTGTACCTCTCATTCTTTGATATGTGAATGGATGCGCTGCATCTAAACACCCTGAGATGACTGTATGATGGATCATGTCTAGTCCACACCTTCTCAGGTACTTCTCCATTCAATGAGGCTGATGAAGACCTGTTTATCAAATACACTGTCGTGTGCATTGCTTCTCCCCGGAACGTCTTGGGCAATTTCGCATGGGATAACATGCATCTGATTCTCTCAGCAATGGTGCGATTCATTCGCTCAGCTACACCATTATGCTGGGGGGTCTTGGGAACCGTCTGTTCATGCCGTATACCTAGGGACTTACAGTACTTATGAAAGTCGCTAATGTATTCACCACCATTGTCAGTGCGGATACACTTCAATGATCTATCTGTCTCTCTCTCAACCATAGCATGAAATAATTTAAACACACCAAAGACCTCGTCCTTGGATTTCAAAGCATAAGCCCAAACCCTCTTAGATGCATCATCTATAAAAGTAATAAAATAAAATGCCCTACCCAAGGTTTTTGTCCTCATAGGACCACAAACATTAGAATAAACCAAATATAATGTATGCACTTTATTAACATGAGAAGTAGTTTTAACAAATGAAACTTTATCTTGTTTCCCTGATAAACAATCAAGACAGGTTTTGAGAGGTGTACCTGTCACGTCTGGAAGGAGCCGCTTCCTTACTAGTAGATGAAGTCATTTTTCACTCATGTGGCCTAGATACTTATGCCACATGTCAATAGCTGAATCTTCCACTGCATTCAACCTACCCTTGCACATACTGACACTTGCCTTGTAAAGGGTGCAACACTTCTTTCCTCTTGCCACGATCAACAAGCCCTTGATGAGCTTTCATCGCCCACCAGCAAACCGGCTTTCATAACCATCATCATCCAACCTTCCCGTCGACATCAAGTTGAGGCGAAGGTCTGGGATATGCCTCACATCCCTGAGAACCAATGTGTAGCCCACATCGGTCTTCACACAAATATCACCAACTCCCATGATTTTTTATATGCCAGAATTTCCCATCTTCATAGTCCCATAGTCACCTGACTAGTCGCTTGTGAAGAAGTCTCTGTGTGGAGTCGCATGAAAAGAAGCTCCCAAGTCTATCACCCAGTCGATGTCCTGACTCGTAGCCGTGAGACATACATCATGATCTACAGAAAAAAAAACTACAACGTCGCCATCTGAAGCGACCGCAGTGGAATTTGATTCATCTTCCTTCCCTTTTCCTTTCTTGTCGTTCTTCTTACCACAACATTCATGCTTGTAGTGGCCCTTCTTACCACAATTCCAGCAATCAACATCTTTTCTGTTACTCGACTTGTCTCTTGATTTATCTCAGGCCTTCTCGCCCTTCCTGTTCTTTCCTCTCCCCCATTCCTGTGTCACAAGGGCCTCTTGCTGAGTAGACCCTTGAGATTTCCTCCTTGTCTCCTCATTGAAGAGAAACTGGTTACCTGTTCCATAGATATCTTTTCATCTGGCGCGGAGTTACTTAGAGACACTACCAATGTTTCCCAACTGTCAGGCAATGAACTAAGCAATAGTAAAGCCTGCAATTCATCATTCAGGACCATCTATATAGAGGTGAGTTGGTTCACTATATTGCTAACCTCATTCATATGCTCAGCCACAGAACCACCATCCTTGAACTTGAGATTCACAAGTCGCCTTATAAGAAAAATTTTATTACCGGCTGTCTTCCTCTCATACAGCCCTTGTAATTTAAGCCATAAGCTAGCGGCTGAGGTTTCTGTAGACACATGGTGGAACACTGAATCATCCAACCATTGTCTAACAAACCCCATCGTCTTTCTGTCCATCTTCTTCCAATCATCATCAGTCATATCCTTGGATTTTGCTGATATACTTAAAATTGGAGAATATAGGTCCTTGCAATAAAGTAAGTCCTCCATTTTAGCCTTCCATATGGTCCAGTTAGAACCATTGAGGCTGATCATCCTTGATGAGCCACCTTCCATAATTCAAAATCGATCCTACCCGTTCTATGAACTTAGCTCTGATACCACTTTGTTAGGGGGCTTTGCGCAAAACCTTAGGATCTAGCCCTCCAGAACAAACCAGAATTATGGATAATAAAGAAATGAAAACAATCAATGCATCAATCACACATCACATGAGATTTTTACGTGGAAAACCCTCAAAGAGGTAAAAACTATGGGACCTCATCCAGATCAACAATCCACTATGAAGTAGAACGTTACAACCTTCTTAACTCACGCAAGAGTAGATAAACAATAAGAGAAATAGAGAAAACGAATAGGTCTAACCGATTACGAGGACATAGAAGCGCTGAAATATAGATTGCATAGTAGATAACCTCCACGAGCAGAACCTCCCTTCTATAAGCTTCCTCTCTCTCTTTCTCTCTCTCTCTCTCTCTCTCTCTCTCTCATCTTTGATAGCCCTAAACCCTTTAGCAAATCTCTTGTAAAGCTTTAGGAAACCCTCTTGTCATGCCTAGGAAGCCCTAGGAACTCCTATTTAAAGTTTTAGGAAACTCCTTTCCGCATCCCAGTTGCGAAAGGACTTGTGACATAAAATCCATGCAAAATCGCAGAACGAATTACGTAATCTCGATTGGTCGAACTGAGTCCACGACTGGTCGAGAGCCACCTTCGACCGGTCGAGCACCTCGGTCGACTGGTTGAGCACCCCGGAGAAAAATAGTCCACAGTCGCTAAACTTTGAGTCGTGCCACGACTCGTCTTCCACGACTGGTCGACCACAGCCTTCGACTGGTCGAGCGAGGCTCACGACCGGTCGACAATGGGTCAAAAAACCCATCAGTTTTATGTATGCGTTTAATGCTAATTTGATAGAAAATACATGAAAATCCATATAATTACACTAAACCAAACAGCCCTTACTGGCCTATGGGTAAGTCAATCAACAAGATTGCAAGAAACCTTTTTTTATAGAAAGATGGGCATTTGATTCCTCACCTTTTATATGACACCTACTTATATTTAGTAGCCAAGATGGAGAAAATTGAAATGCATCTGTCTATAGATTTACATGTGAAAAAATATCAAGATTATGTGGGTTTGGGTGCATTGGCTTGAATCTTTACTCATTCTCATTTCTTATATTATTATTTTTTTACTATTTTTCTACCTGATTTTGATGTTTTAAAAGAGATGATTTCTTTCTAGTTGAAATTTTACTTGCTTGTAATTGATATTAATCCATTCAGCTATTACAGTTTTCAACCCTTGACTCGTCTCTTCATTTTTGAAATACTTGCCTGTTCTTTTCGGCAAATGTCTTTGTTCTATAAGTTGTAAAAATGTATCCAAACCTTTCCTGTAAAATCAATGCAAAGGTGGGAAATACATTGGATTTGTCTAACAAAGAATTTATGAAAAATGAATTGTAGGGATTGAATTATTAGAATTCAAGACCTCGTGCAATGGAATCCCAAACAATTGATTTGGACAGGTCATTACATATGGCATGAATGTGAAGCAGGTATAACATAGTGCTCGTCCCAATGAAGGGCTTTTAGTACTATTCCCATATTTTAAACCGATCAAATTTATTTTTAAACCATCTCATCAATATGTTCACCTGTCTTTGAATTATAGGAGAGAGTATTGGAAAGTTTTCTAAATGAAGAGATGGCATTGATGTGCTTTGGTTGGTTGAGTGGGCGTTTTGGTGTGGTTATGAAAGCTATTTACATTTTTTATTTCATTATATTAAAAAATTAGGAAATAAGTCCAAATGTAATATCATTGTTTTTTCCCTATTGGCGGGTTGCAAGTACCTTGTCACGAAATCGGACTGCGTACTGAGTTACTCGGTAAGCTCTTATCGTACCGAGTAAACTCAGTTGGGCCCACCTTAAATGCATATAGTCTATCCAGACCGACCATCCATTTTTCATCTAATTTAAGGGGTTGAGCCCAAAATTGAAGCATATCCAAAGATCAAGTGGATCATACCACTGGAAATAGTAGGGATAATGATTTCCACCGTTGAAACATTTCTAGGCCCCTTATCAATGTTTATTTGTCATCCAACCTGTTCATGAGATCATAAAGACATGGATGAAGGGAAAATAAAAATATAAGTTTGATCCAAAACTTCCCTAGCCCTCAAGAAGTTTTCAATTGTAGATGTACAATTCAATTGTTTCCTGTGGTGTGGTCCATTTGAACATTGGATATTCCTTGATTTTGGGTTCAAGCACTAAAATTATCCATTAAAATGGATGGATGGAGAGGATAAAGCATATAAATCATGGTGGACCTCAAAGAGCTTACTCAGTACACTAAGCGTAGATAGTTACTACGCAATCCGCTTCCCCTTGTCATAGGTTAGTTTTACTGTGTATCTGGTAAGGAATTTGTGGTTTGCTGCAAGCAGTTTGAATAAAGAAGACGTAATAAGATGACATGAATTTGTGGTTTGCTACAAACAGTTTGAATAAAGGAATTTATGGTCCACAGTGATGTATGGGCTTTATCTACACCGTTCATCATTTTTTTTCCATCTCATTTCAGGATATGATCCCAAATTGAGGAAAATCCAAACACAGCTGGACCACACCATGACGATTAAACTCTTACCGTTGAAAGCTTAGTGGGGCCACAGAGCGATTGGATCGACCTGATATCTATTGTCTCCCTTTATCCAGGTCCATGTAACTTTATGAATAAGATGAATATCAAATAAACGTCAAAGTGGGCCCCACAAAAGTTTCAACAGTGTGCATCATTTAACTGCTTCTTCCACTGGTGTGGTCCATTGAAGATTGGATATGCCTAATGTGAAATGGATCGATGGTGTGGATAAAACCCATACATCATGGTGGACACTCCAAGCCATTGCCCGTTTGCAGCTAGAGACGGCTAGGGATAGGATACATTGGTGTCGTGGTGAGAGAGAAGGAATCGACTGTACCCATGCACCTTAACACAAAATATCCAATGTCTTCAGTTGGAAATTCTCAACTCTTCTATTTTTTCCAGGCCTTCCAAACAATCCCAAATGCTCTCCTAGGTTTTTCAATGAATCCCACCAACCATCCAAACATGACCATGCACAAGTCCCATGGAACGATGAATTCATTGGTGCCGTCCAAACATGGCTTTTTGCACAACCATGCTTACAACAAATCCATGGCTGCCCCTGACATTCAACAATGATGATTTCATGCAATTACATCCCATCTAATCGCCAAACAGGCTCTAAATGAATGGTTTAGATTATTCTTGAAGAAGAATTTTGTGGCTGTTTATATCCATTTTCACCGCCATAACGTGGATCAATTAAGGGCTACCATGTGTTAATACCACGTGATTGGAACTGGTGTGAAACCTACTCTCATCGGAGAGTATTGTTATTTATGCTTCCTTTGAGGATATGCATTCCGTTATAAATATGATGACACAAACCCTTACTCACATAGCCGTGTTTATCATGCCCATTAATGAGACAACGTGCTCATCACGTCTATAAGATACCCACCGAAAGAACGAATCTATCATGAATCTGGCTATGATATTTTTGGTGAGGTCATCTCTTATGATCCTTCCAAAATGTGAGATCTTCCTAAAGACATTCGGAGCGATTGCAGCGATCATATAGATGTCCAAGCGAACCCAACCTAGGTCAGGAGAAACGGAAACATCAACCCAGTTGGGTTTGAAGCCATGCCCTTGATCGGAATAAAGGGAAGGCTCGAAGGAGGATATAATCTCTCCGATAACATGTTAGTATCGAGTAAATTCGGGCTTCTCATTAAGGAGATTGGAAGAGATAGAGAGATCACCCAAATGCCTATTGGGGTGATCTGATTTGATGGTCGTAATCCTGTTAGAATTAAAAGAATGGGAGATCTTGACCTAACAAATCTGGTCCATCCCCAATAGTTGATCCATATTGGGTGTCAAATCTCACTCCAGCAATCAGGAACTAAGTGATCTAGACCTGGCCATGCAGATGAGTGGTCGTGATGGATTTGAGGGCTAAATGCTTCCTTAACCAATGTGGTTCCTACAAGGGAGCATCTACTACTTTAAGAGTGAAAATCTAATATCCAGTGGCTTCAGACCTTTCGGGGACCTTCCTGGTTAGGAGGTTCTAGAGCAAAGGATCCAAGATCAGCAAGGAAACCCCAACAAGGGTTTTCACTACCTCGATAATCTAAAAATTGAGCAATTGAATAAGAGCTCGGAGCCCTATGCCAAACATATCAAGATACCCTTTTAAATTATCTTTCTTGGCATAGCCTAACCTAGCCTACTTTTACATAGCTAATGCCTAGCGGCTCCCACTACGATACCTTAGGAGTATAAGTAAAATTCTACAACCTTAAGGTGTACGACCGTGATCATTTAAGTTTCGATTTATTTGATCACACCCGCCTCGATCGTCTGTTCTGATAGATTCATCAAGTATTTATCATTTTCCATTTTGTTTATTCATTTGGTTGTCTTACAACTTGTCGTTTATAATGAGCGTCATTTCTAAATATTAATGAAATCGATAACATCTTTCCTTTTTTTTTTCCTTTAAAAATAAAAAAAATAAAAATTTGCATGTGTATCCTTATTCCTTTAAGAAGTATATTGAACTTAAAGTGTTGTTGAAAAAATAAGTATTTAAGTCCACAGACTCACGTCTATTGTCACGAGGTAAAAAGAACTCGTTCAAAAGGGCTAACTCCTACCCTTTCACAAATCGCCTAACGAAAGCATAAATATTGGTGGTTGAGAGGACCCTGGATCTTTGATCCCAATCTCCAATCCGTTCAACTCAATGCGGGGGAAAACCAATGATTCAGTCAAACTTTGAGTCATGTAGACTCTAACATGACTATGTACTTTTCCACACATGAAAACCCAATCTAGGCCCTCGATCACACGAGTAGCCAAATTTGATTGAATTAGCAGAAAAAGAGGCCTTATCCCTTCTTGATGGGATAGATAAATGCTCATCTAGATCACCATATCATAGGCTCTGACTGTCATGATTTAGACATAGAATTGATTGTGGGTAAATCATTCGATAATTCCGTTGGTATAAATAACATGCGCGCTATTGCTCGGCTAAAGGAATATAATCACAATCTCCGTGGGGCCCAATGAGACATTAGAGAGATCCAAAATTCAAAGTCCACACCAATGGAGGCCGAACGCCCACCATTGAAACCATCTTTGAGCCTATAAAAGTTTTGGAGTAGTCTTCTACATGTGTTTTCACTTCTTAGGTGGGGGAGTCACCACTTAAATGAGCTTAATGACATATAGGACGGAGATTAGGTGGTGTGGCGTGTTGATATGTTGTGCATCGTGGGACCTAACATGATGTGTGTGTTATATCCATGTCGTCCATCAATTTTTCCAACTCATTTTAGGGCATGAACCCAAAAATGAAGTAGATCCTGAGCTCAAAGTGGACCACACCATAGGAATGAGTGGGGATAATGACACCCACCGTTTGAAAACTTTCCAAGGCCCTCACTCAAAACATGATGAAAGGAAAAACTAAATATTTTAAAACATTTGTGGCTCCTAATAATTTCTTAATGGTGAGCATAATTCAATCGCTACCTTTTCTTATAGCATGGTCCACTTGAGCTTCATTTTTGGGTTCATGCCCTAAAATGAGGGGGCAAAAAATGATGAACAACGTGGATATAAAACACATACATCGCATTGGGCCTCACAACACCTAACATATTGGTACACCACCACTTGTAACCCATCCATTTGATCCACGTGGGGACCATACATCATGTTGTGTTGGCACTTGATCCGCGTGGGGACCCCACATACATCCAATCATATAAACATCACGGTGGGTCCTAGTATGGTTTCAATGGTCATGTGGTGTGGTCCACTTTAGTTTTGGATCTCCCTCATGTATGGGTTCGTGTCCAAAATGAGCTAGTGAAGCGGGCGGATGAAGTATGCAACACAACATCACTGTGGGCCCCATGGAGGCTGTGGTTTGGGAACATGACTTAGGGCTTGTTTGTTAACAATGATAAAAATCATGGAATACTAAACTTAGAAAGCGCTTTGCATTAAATGATGTTTGTTAACGCAAAACCTAGAAAGCGCTCTGTGATTTTTACATTTTTTTTTATGAGGGAGGTCTGGCTTAATGGTGAATATGGAATGCGCTCTGCAAATTCTTCTTAAAAAATTAAAATTTGCTTATAAATTTTCCTCTACATGCATTGCGAAGGAGTTTTCTCTCTCTAAAGTAGATCGTGTAATATACAACCCAACTTTTAACTTGTAGAACTTCTTTGGCCCCACTATGATTTATGTGTTAGATCCACACCGTCCATTAACTTTTCTAGATAGTTCTAGAGCATGAGCCCAAAAATTGAGGCACATTAAAAGTTCAAGTGGACCACACCATCGAAAAGCAGTGTGCATTGAAGGACTATTGTTGAAACCTTCCTAAGGTCCACTGTGAGGTTTATTTGTCATATAACCTCTTCATAAGGTCATGCAGACTTGAATGAAAGGAAAACACAAATATTAGCCTGTTCAGAGACTTCTGTGAGCTAAAGAATTTTTAATTAGGTGCCCAATTCCACTGTTTCCCGCAGTGTGGCCCACTTGAGTTTTTGGATCCTTCTCATTTTTTGTTTCTCGTCCTACAATGAGGATGCAAAATGAATGGATAGATCAAATTCCCATAAACATCATGGTGGGCTGCACCCAACATCCTAGCACATGAAGTTTATGCAAAAAGGCTTTAACTGGAAATCCATTTTGTATAATGCAACCATTATTGGAACCAAATTACATGGTGTGCCACAAACCACCAACCTGACGTCACCAAGTTATGTAGGCCACACCATAATGCATGTGTTATATCAAAATGTTCATCCATTTTGTAAGTTCATATTAGTGCATAAAACCAAAAAAAAAAAAAAAAAAATGCAAATCCAAATCTCAAGTGGACCACACCACAAGAAACACAATGGTGATTTAATGCTCACCATTAAAAACTTCTTATGACCCATTGTAGTGTTAATTTACCATCCAATTTGTTGATTAGGGCACACATACTTGGATGAAGCAAAAACACAAATATTAGCTTAATCAGAGCCATCTATGGGGCTAAGAAGTTTTCAATAGAAGGCACCCAAATCACTTTATTTCCTATAGTGTGGCCCAGTTGCGCCTTAGATATGTCTCATTTATGGTCTCATGCCTTAAAATAGTATGGGAAAATGGATGGACAATGTGGATAAAACATATACATCAAGGTAGGCCCCATAGAGCCCCTATAGGATTGTTCATTTATGGTCTCATTTAAAGCATGTTTGGATGCAATATCAAATTGGATCACAATAAATTTTCCTGTAAAGTTTATGATTGGCATTGTATTCACATTGATTTTCTAACTCCCAATTGCAACTCGACTATTACAAGTTTGATGACTTGAAGGCACGTAGCTACAATGTGAGAACTACTTACAGACGAAACATCATTAGGTTTTACTGTTTTCTTCTTGTTTGAACTGAATTTTCACAATTCAATTTTCTTATACAACCAAACATAGCTGTAAAATTCTAAAATGAAAAATGCGTAATGATACATTCAGCTATTGGGAAAAGCTATGTTGGGGACTGTTCCATTTCTAGTACTAAGGGAGGTGTAACCTGATATACAGTTTGCATTAGATACCCCCAAAAACCTGCTCTTTGTTTGATAATCTCCTGCTCATGATGGCCTTCTCCTTCGATGATAGCGCTGTTTTTAGTTGTTTTATATGTTGTGCATGAGTGGTGTAAAAATAGACAGTGGCTTAGACGAGTTGATTTATCAAGGCAGTAATGGTATCATTATTATAATTTCTTTTTTTGATAGATTGTTGCAGCTTTTTTTTCTATTTATTTTTACTTTTTTTCCATTTATTTGTTTGTTTTAATAAGTTGTTACAGCTTCATCTTCCCATGAATCAATCCCTACCGTAAATTGGATTGGCCATTGAAAGTCACTGGATATGCCCCATGTAGGTTTCGGATTGGAATTTGACCCTATTGCTTATAGTAAATTGGCCCCTCCTTTCATTGACTTATATGGGAACGAACACATTCTTACTAGGGCGTTGATTGTCATAGGATATGCTATCTAAATCACATGAAATGGTTGAAATGTAATTAATTTATTTTTATTATTTTGTCTTGCAGGTTGCAGGCCCAGACAGATGATATATAGTTGGATGGAGGAATTTCTTTTATATGTATTCATAACATTTTCAACACATTATTGTAAATATTATATGTTTTTCATGGTAAAGTAATATAATTTATTTAGTATTCAATTTTAATCGTGTTTTATAATATTTTTTAGGTTCTAAATATTTAAAAATGATATAGGTTCCAATTAAATATAAGCAATCGAATGGATTAAGAAAAAATTAACTTGCGGTCAGCACAAGCAGTCGGCAATTTTTACTTGTGTATATTTAAAGGTTTTCCGTGACATATGTTGGCGTTTCATGACATTTGAATTATATCTGGCTTGTCGGGAGCCTTTTATTGATGCTTTAGTAGATTTGTGCAGATGTATACTGACGCTTTGATATGTCTAAATGACACTTTGGCACGATTTTTCCGGCATTTTTGCATATCTTTCCTGGTGTTTTGGTAATCTTATTGCGGCGGTCAAAAATACTTTTACTGGCGCTTTGATATGTCTAAACAACTTTTCGTCAGGCCTTTATTGACATTTTTGCATTTTTTTTCCCAGCGTTATGGCAACCTTATGTGGCGCTTTTTTCAACTTTTACTCTTTTTTCATCTTTTAGTGACGCTTTCAATAGATTTACCGGCGCTTTTCTATCTCTTAACGGAACTTGTAACGGTTTAACCGACATTAGCGGCGTTCTTATAGATTTTAGCGGCAGTTTTCAGTTTTTATCAGCGCTTTACTCCTTTATCAGCGCTGTGTACAGTTTTAGCCGCGCTTTTATAATTTTAGCGGTAGTCACCAAAAGCGCCGCTAAAAGTCTTGTTTGGCAACGGTCATACGACCGGCGGTAATTCCTTTACCGACGGTTTTTAGACCTTCAGGGGCGTTTTGGGCCGCCTATAAAGCCCAAATTTCTTGTAGTGGTGGGTTCCGGATGAGAGAGGATTAGGAGCAACCTCACCCAAGACTATGGTTGCACCTTGATATATGTATTATGTATCTATGCAGTCCATGCATTTTTTTTCCGTATCATTTTATGGCATCATCCAAAAAGTGAAGCAATTCCAATTATTAGGTGGACTATATCATAAGAAACAACCATGATTTACCATCCTACCACTAAAAATTTCTTAGGATACACATTAATGTTTTCTTAGTGTTTATTTACCATCCAATCTATTGATAAAGTCATGTAAGCCTATGAATTGAAAAAAACAGATATCAGATTGATCCAAAACTTTTGTGGCCCATTAATGATCAATCAACACTATTTCTTATAGTATGGTCCACTTGGTAATTGGATTTATTTCATTTTTTTGATAACATCGTAGAATAATATGGAAAAATGGATTTTGTGACCTAAATGAAGAGACCACACAAATATCAGCTTGATCCAAAACTTTGCTCATGAGAAGTTTTTAATAGTTGATTAACATTATTTCCTATTGTATGGTCCACCTGAGATTTGGATTTGCTTAATTTTTTAAGATTATACCCTAAAATGAGTTTTCAAAACGGATAGACGGTATGGATATGAGGCACATACATCATAGTGGGCCCTATAGTCATGAATCCTACCCCAAGTACGAAGGTCAGTGCTTGATCCAAAATTTATGTGCACCCGGTGAGTTTTAATGGCAAGCATTCAATCACCACGGTTTCCTATGATGTGTTCTACTTAGGATTTGGATATGTCTAATTATTAAGCTAATGCTGTAAAATGAGCTAAAAATATATGGATGGACGGCATGTACAAAACACAGTGGGCCCACAGCATCTACCAATAAGGTGTATTGTTTCCACTTGAGAGTTTGGCTGGGGAAACGGATTGGCAACTTCCCCTGCCACCATCCCGGTGTCTAGTGGTTGGTGCTCTGTGGGCCCCACCATGATATATGTTTTTCATCCATTCCGTTCATCCATTTTTGCAGATAATTTTATTTCTTGATCCTGAAAATGAGAGGGATATAAATCTCAGGTGGACCACACCACAGGAAAACAATAGTGATTGGATATCCACCATTAAAATCCTCCTAAGGCCCACTGTACTGTTTATTTGACATCCAATATGTTGATTAGTTCATACAGGCCCAGATGAAGAGAAAAAACAAAGATCAGCTTGATCCAAAACTTTTATGCCCCAAAAGGTTTTTAATGGTCAACACTCTTTTAACATGGTTTCATGTAATGTGGTCCACTTGAGATTGGGATATACCGCATTTTTTGTCTCATTTTATAAAATGATCTGAAAAAATACATGGATGGCATGGATGAAACACATACATCATGGTGGGGCCAACAGAACACCAACCATCAGCCATTGGCTGTGGCAGAAGAATAGACAATCCGTTTCCTTTGGCTGGCTACTAAGGACCAGTCAGCTAGCAGGGTCAAAACCCTGCGGACACCACCATGATGTATGTCATTTATCATGACATCCATCCACTTTTCCTGCTTTTTTTTTTTTTTTTTTTTACACATGCACACACACCCCACACACTCACGCTAGTGGAATTTCACCACCTATGGGCACTCGATCCCTTGACTGGGAGTTGAAACTCCTGAGAGTCTATCACCCAATCAAGAGTAAGGACCCATCCATTTTTCCTGCTCATTGTAGGACTTGAGTCAAAAAATAAGAAGGTCCAAAACTTAGGACCATGCAGGAGACAGTGGGTTGAACGCATGCTATTGATGGACGTTCAATCAACATTATTTTCCAAAGGTGGGGTAGGGTGAGGTCTACCTGATTTTGGATTGGCTTCTTTTTGGGCTCATTTTCTAAAATACACTAGCAAAATGGATGAACGGCCTGGATAAAACACATACATCCTGATAGGTCCACGGAGCTTTGACAGCAAGCTGGGCTGGTGTTAGGGTCACTGCCTATCAGCGTTCGTTTCTTCTCGGATTGGGTGGGGACTCCAAAACCCTCCAGGTGGCTGGTGGAAAAGCTCTGTTACCATGATATATGTGTTTTATCTGTGCCGTCCATTTGGATCTAAAAAACCATACAGATCCAAATCTACCGACAAAACAATAGGAAACAGTGGGGACTGAATGCCATTGAAAATATTTTGAGGCCCACGGCAGTATTTATTTGCCATCTAACCTGTTCATAAAGTCATATAACCGTGGATGAAGAGAAAATGCATATCAGCTTGATCCAAAGTGGCCCTAGGAAGTCTTCAACCGTATGAGTTCAACCTCCATTATTTCTTTTGATGTGATCATCTCAAGTTATAAATCTAACTCGATTTTCTACTCATGCCCTAAAATGAACTGAAAAAAAAAAATGTATGAACGGCTTGGATAAAACACATACATCATGATGGGCCCACAGAACTTTTCCACCATCCAGCTGGGTGATTCTGAGTCACCACCCAATCCGAGTCAGGGGGTCTTAGGAGGACGCAGATTAATTTCCTATCGCAGGAAGTTCCTGCGCACGATTCTGGGTGGGGCCCAACATTTGTGAGAAATCCAACCCATCCATCAAATTTTCAACCTAATTTTAGGATATTCATCCAAATATAAGGTGGATTTAAAATTCAAATATAAGGTGGATCTAAAATTCAAATGGGCCACGAGTGAGGAAACAGTGGGTATTTAGCGACCATTGTTGAAACATTTATATGGCCACAAAAGTTTTGTATCAGTCTAGTTTCCGGTGTTTTCACTTCAGCTCAGTGAAAATGACTTTATAAATGGTTTGGATTAGGGCTGAAAGTTGGGCGGGTTCAACCCGACCGACCCTTGACCGACCCGATATTAGGTTGGGCTTGGGCAAGATATTTTGGGTCCGATCTTAAGCTTGGGCTATACAAACACCAACCCGATAAAACTTGGGTTGGGCTCGGGTTGAGGTCTCGGGTTGCCCAACCCAACCCGAACCGATCAATATATAAGTTACTTATAAATTATAATTGAGTGTGGATCGTTTGTGTCGAAGGCACACTAGTGATGTTGAGTCTCATTTGTCCACGTCATTTCCAAAGACTCAAGCTAACAACATATGCCAGATTTCTCTCTCCCAAATAGGCTTCATGCTATGCTACATGACTTTTAAAGGAGTAGTTGTCTTATATTTTAGCTTGTTTTTTAAAGAAAAAAATGAAATTCTTTATAATAAATAATCACATATATAATTAATAAAATTATAGATACAAAAAACAAGTCCTATATTGAAATATAATAAATAATGTAATAATGAAAATATTAGCATGTACATACCCGATCAACCCGACCGAGCCCGCTTGGGTTGGGTTTGGGTTGAGAATTCCAAACCCGAGATTGGGTTGGGTTAGGTTAGGGTTAAGTTATAGGAACCTTGGGTTGGGTTAGGGTTGAGCACCAACCCAACCCAACCCAACTCAACCCAACCCGCTCGACTTTCAGCCCTAGTTTGGATGGCATATAAACATCTAGTTGGAGCCTAGGAAGGTTTCAACGGTAGGCATTCCTTTCCCCACTGTTTCATCACGTATGGCCCACTTGAGTCTTAGATCATCCTAATTTTTGGCCGCATGTCCTAAAATTAGCTTAAAAAATTGATGGACATGTTGGATTTCTCACAAAAATCGCAATGGGCCCCACCCAAAATCCTTGCGCATGAACTTCACGGGAAAGGCTTTCGCAGGAATTCGGCCGTCCGTTTTATAAGGGAACCAAGTGGGGCCACTGTCATGTTTGTGAGAAATCCTCTCAGTCCTTCCTTTTTTAGTTCATTTTATGATATAAGGGCAAAAATGAGCGGTATCCAATGCTCAAGTGGGCCAAAAAGTGATAATTGAACGTCCATAGTTGAAATATCCGTGGGGTCAAAATTTTTTTGAATTATACTATTATTTGTGTTTTCAGTTCATCCCAGTACAAATGACGTTATTAACGGTATAGATGGCATGTAAACATCACTTTAGAACCCCTAAAGAGGTTTCAACGGTAGAAGTTTCCCTAACCACCCTTTCCTTTACTACAGCCCACTTGAGTCTTGTATCCTACTCAAGTTTGATTTCATCTTCTAAAATTAGCTCACAAAACGTATGGACGGAGTGGATTTCTGAAAAACATGACGGTGAAGCCCACCTAAGTTTCAAGTACAGGAACTTCCTGAGAAACCTGAAATCCGCGTAGGATGGATTCGCAAGCCGCCTCCGAATAATATGGAAGAGAGAAGAGGCAATTACGTTTACGTGCAATGCAATATCGTGCCGGCGGTGGTGGGGACTGCACGTTCAGACGCTAGGGTTTCGAGTTCGAACCGTTTCTTTTTGAAATTTAGTGTTTTTCAGAAACGTCCATCTCCCCCTCCTCACATGGTAAGCATCTCCTTCTCTCAAAGCCGAGGCTTCTTTCAGCCATTGAAGTCGAACTGTAATCTCATCATATCATCTTCTTTTCCTATACAGATTCATCATCTATGCAGTTCCAATCCAACACAACTCTTTATTTTCTTTATTGAATTTTCTCTCTCTCAACATTCGATTCATGTTAATTACACTATGTACAGTGCAACCAATATTGATATGATTGTCCATCATGTATGACCCACCTTGATCACGGAGGCGGATTGCATACTGAGTAACTCGGTTCTGAGTAAACTCTGTGGGGCCCACCATGATGTACATGTCTTATCGCTGTCCATCCATTTTTCCAGATCATTTTAGGGTATGAGACCAAAATTGAAGCATAATCAAAGCTCAAGTGGACTACACTACTGAGAACAGTTTGAATTGAATGCCTACCATTGAAAACTTCTTGGGGTCCACAGAAGTGTTTGATCAAGCTGATATTTGTGTTTGCTCTTCATCCATATCTTTTTGATCGTGTGAACAGGTTGGATGACAAATAAACATCACTGTGGGCCGTAGGAAGGTTTCAATGGCAGACGTCATTATCCCCACTGTTTCTTGTGGTGTGGTCTACTTGAACTTTGGATATGCTTCAATTTTAGGTTCATGCCCTATAATGAAATGAAAAAATGGATGGACAGGGTGGATAAGAGTCTACGACGCATACATTCATGGTGCCCCACAGAGTTTGCTCATTACGCTTAAGTGTACTGAGTTAGTACTTAATCGGTTTCCCTTTATCGGATGATTTTCAGCAGGCCATCAATAACTATGAAAATAGACGGCCCATATTGATTATATGAGAGAACCTTGGATTATTGATCATGCTGAGTCGTTGACCTTGGTGTCGGGTCTACCTTGTATTGCTCATCTGTTTCGAAAATTGCTTTTATTGGATGATCTCAACCATATGATCAGTGGTTAGGAAAATGAACTTTCCATATTGAGTACTTGGAAAGGTCCAATTGGTTAAGACCGTCCATCACATGGGGCCCACCTTTCTTTTTTCATCCCTCACAAAAATCACTTTTCATTGACCCTAGCCATCAACTCAATGGCTTGGAAAAGGAAGATCATAATTTTATACTATAAAAGGTTCAATAAGAGGTCTAAACTATCCATCATGTGGGCCCACTTTGGTTACCTATCTCTCCCCAGAATCCACGTAGGTCAAATGATTCTAACCATCCTATCAATGTCTAGGAAATTTAAGGTCTATAGTTATTATAGTAGAAGAAGGTCTGATCTGATCACGTGGGCCCACCTTTGATTGCCATATGGTCTCAAACATCACTTGATTGAATGATGCTAAGCAAAGCTTGGAAAATGGATATTGCATATTGATACCATACTATAGATAATGTGGGATTCACTTTTGGTTGTCCATCCCTCTCAAAAGTCATTTGATTGTATTTAACCATTCCATCAATGGCTTGGGAAATGGATGTTTCGTGGATGACTTGCCAAAATTTACCCCCAGTGGAACTTGGGGAATATGTTTCCTTACTTTTAGTTGGGCTCTCGTTGTGAAATATTATAACGAACTTTTTGGGTGGGACCAATCTCATTTTAAGTTGAAGTTTAAGAGAAGCTTAGTGTTGATGCAGTTTTTTGATGGACCCCTCCTTAGACCCTTGGACACCTGCACACAAGAGACAAAGGATGAAAGGAAGACCCTGGCTAACACAGGAGACCTTCCGATGCTAAAGTCAAAGATTTGGAGTCTTTCTAGACAATGGTTCAAAGGAAAAGAGTCACCAGTCTTTTCAGGTGTATGTGTCATATACATTTCACCGTCTAGGGCCTTCCCTATTTATATGAGAGGGAATATTACACGGTCGAAAGATCTTCTCTGTTAGAGGGAAGATCACACTGTTGGAGATCTTTTCCGTTTGGGACTTTTGATATGTCAGAGATCCTTATATTATGGATGTTCGAAATCTCTGAGATTCTGACCTTATCTCCCGAGATCTTCGGGCCGTTTGCTTTGGATAAAACTAGACATTAGTTGATAGGCTCATCCGACTTTTAGGTAAGACTGGAAAGTAGATAAGCCTTGAAGGCAGGAGGTAGTATCAAGCTATCGGTAGATCGGTATTATCCCAACGTTGAGTAACCCTTAGCTTCCTTTGTCAAGCCTAACAGTTCGTTCCGGGAAGTTCGTTGAAGGTCATGTTGACCTATGGTTGGACTGACCTATCTTATGGTCGTGTCGACCTATAGTGATGCCGACCTATCTTATGGTCAGCTCTTCCCTGCCAGTAGTTCTCTTTCGGGTAGTTTGACTAAGTTGGTTCGTGATGGTTGTTGGTTCGAGCTCATTCCACGGACTACCCGATCTTTCCCATAACACTTAGCAAGAAGTGCTTCCATGGAAAACAAACATGCTAGTAAAATGTTACAAAGTAAATGCCTTGTAGATTCTTTCACATTAGGTGATAATAGTCCCAAATGCAATGAAGGTGAAAAAAGATGAACATAAAAATCGATAAATGAAAAGATGAACGGTAGTCCTACTTTGAGGTGGATGGCCTCCTAGGGATCAGGCACAGAGAAGAATCTCATTGTCCATTATGTTCCACTTACACCCCATTGTATGACTCTCTGTCGAGGGACCTAAGCATGTCCTTAAATTGCTAGTTGGGGCGCTTTGTAATGTACTTCCCTAGCTACCTTAAATGGTTTGCTAGGTGAACAGCTAAGGTGAAGAAATCCTTGTACCTTGGGCAAGCCACTTAGTGGTTAGGAGTAGTGTCTGAAATATTGGTATCGCGCTATGTATCCCACCCTTGGGATACAGATACGTATCGGTTATCACATGGGATATATCATTTGTATCGTATAATTTATCGTACTTTTTGGGAAATATTGGGGAAATGGTTAAATTTATCAATGAAACTTTAGGGATTGTTAAAAAAAAAAAAAAAAACTTAATACACACTTTTAAATCATAACATCTCAAATAAAAAATGTGTGCATAATAAATTTCCTCCATACAGAGTCCTAAACTTTGTGATATTTGATTGAACTAAGGCAACTATATTCAAATATGATGCATAACATTTATAAATATATTAAGATATGTATGAAAACATGACAAATGCGTTCAAAAGCAAGAGACATTGACTGATCATATCAACAGGTCAGATGACAAATAAACATTCAGGTGGCCCCCATGAAGTTTTTAATGGTGGGGATTTAATTACAACTATTTCATGTGGTATGGTCCACCTAGGATTCTGATATGCTTCATTTTTAGCATCATGCCCTAAAATGAATTGTCAAAATAGATGGACCATGTGGATGTAAGGCATATACATCATAGTAAGCCTCACAATGTCATCTGTTGTCTAGGTTTGGAGAGCGGATAAGGTGAGACCTCGACCTCACCTAAGAGGGTGTGGCCCTTATCGTGGGGCCTACCTTGATGTATGTAATACGTATCCATATCGTCCATCTGATTTTCTAAATCATTTCAAGGCATTATCTAAAAAATGAAGCAAATCCAATTATGAGGTGGACCATACCATAAGAAACAATGGTGATTGACTGTCCTACCATTAAAACTTCTTTGGGCACACCTTAATGTTTCCTTAGTGGTTATTTACCATCCAATTTGTTAATAAGGTCACATGTGCCTGGATGAATGGAAAAAACAAATTTCAACTTGATCCAAAACTTTTGTAGCACATCAACGGTCAATCAAAACTTATTCTTATGGTCCACGTAATGATTGAATTTGCTTCAATTCCGGAATAATGCCCTAAAATGATCTAGAAAATTGGATGGACATTGTGGATACATACATACATCAAGGTGGGCCTCAAGGAAGTTATTCACTGGAAGTCCTTGTGTTAGGATGCTAGGTGGGGCACACCGTTATGTTTGTGAGAAATTCACTCCATTCATCTGTTTTTCCTAATAATTTTAGGACATTAGACTAAAAATCAGGTAGATCCAAAACTAAAGGCAGCTATACCAGAGGAAACAATGGGAATTAAGTGACCACCGTTGAAACATTTGTATAGCCACAAAAGTTCACTTCATCGAGTGGGAGTTTGGATGGCACGTAAACATCAAGTAGAGCCCAAGAAAGTTTCAACTATAAGTATATCTTTCCTCAGTTTCCCTTTCGTATAGATGCTTTGAGTTTTAGATCCACTTATTTTTTATCTCATATCCAAAAATAATCTAGAAAAAATGAATAGACGAAAAGGATCTCTCACAAACATGACAGGGCGCCCCACCAAGCATCCTGGCACGGGAACTTGCCGTAAGAGGCTTTGGTAAAAAGCCCATATGTGAATTTTTCCGCATTTACATAATAGTGGGCCCTACAGAGCCCTTGACAGGACTTGAGATAACCATTCGCGCGGTAAAAAGGGGCTCTGACAGTGATTTCAGAAGCCAAAGACGGCGGACGCGAATTAGCTAATGGACCTGACGGCAGCGAGTTGGCTAATGAAGTGACGTCACCACGTTCTTTGGGCCCCACCATGATGTATGTACTGTATCCACACCATCCATTCACTTGGAGAGACCGTTTTAGTTCATGAGCCAAAGAACGAGGCATATCCAAAGCTCAAGTGAACCCCATCACAAAAAAAAACTAAGAGACAGTGATGCCCACCGTTGAATCTTTCTAGGGCCCACCGTGATATTTATTTGAGATCCAACCTTTTTATAATTTAACACAGACATGGAATAATGGAAAACAATCGAAACACTTCTGCGGCCCAAAGAAGTTTTTAATCGTAGGCATTCAATCCCACTGTTTTATGTGGTGGGGTCCACTTGAACTTTGGATCTGCCTCTTTCTTCGGTTCATGCCATAAAATGATCTCTCCGAATGGATGGACGGTGTGGATACAACACATCCATCATGGTGGGCCCACAGAACGTGGTGACGTCACTTCGGTAGTGAGACTCGCGGAAGTTGCGTCATACCCCCGGTAATCCGTCCGGGCAGAACTCTGTGGGGGCTACGTTATGCAAAATTCTTATCCACGCCGTCCATCCATATTTACAGATTATTATAAGGTAAGAAACCAAAAATTAGGCAGAACCAAGGCTTAAGTGGGCCACAAAGTGGGGATTGAAGGCCTACCATAAAAAAATTCTTGGGAGCTGCAGAACTTTTGGATCAAGCTGATATTTGTGGTTTCACTTCATGAAGTCTACATGACCTTATGAATAGGGTGGATGGTAAAAAAAACATCACAGTGGCCCTTAGAGAGGTATCAATGGTGGGTGTCATTATCACCACTGCTAACTTTGGTGTGGTCCACTGGAGATCTGGACCTGCTTCAGTTTTTGGATTATAACATAAAATGATCTTTTAATAGGTATGGACGGCGTGGATAAGACGTTTACATCAAGATGGTCCCCGCAGAGCTCCGCCCGGGTGTAGGACGCAATCCGCTTCCGAGACTCGCTACTGTCGAGTTCAGTAGCTAATCCGTGTCCAAAGAGGGTTCCGGACTTAAAACCCCAAAATACCTCCCAAATCTCAGTACTTTTTCGAATATCTCTGGATTTTTTCAAAGCGCGATACCTTCATCACTTGCGTTTCGATTGGGTTTTCTTGAGACGAACTCGGAGATTCCGTTTGCACTCACCTACGCAACACTTCGATTGAATGGCCACCAAATGAAGCTTCCTCTTCTACAGGTACCGAATCCACCTTGTTGAACGTTTTTCTCTTTTTAAATTATTATTATTATTATTTTTTCGATTTTTTTCGGATATTTACGTTATCCCTAGTACACCGGGATCACAATATCGTCTATATCGCTGATTAATATCATTATTATTATTATTATTATTAAATTTCTTAGTCTCTCCGAAGGTTTCGCATCGCTGGATTAGTATCGATATTGCGAACACTGGTTAGGAGTAAGTGAAGCTTAACCTCCCATTGTTTCTGGCATACCTGAGATTAGCCACTGGAGGTAACAAAGGTGGAAAAACCAACCGCTCACCCCCCATTGTATGACTTTTGCAATGATCACTCAAACCTCTTCATGGCACCAACAAATCAGCATCTTTGGGTGCACATAACTAGTTGATGTATACAATTATGAAAATACCTTGGATAATTGGATATAAATCAGCAATTTTGGACTGAAAAGCAGTTTTGTAAGTATTTACCACTGCACTGGGCGGTCTTTGGAGAAAAATCAAAGAGAAGCTTCCATACATTGACTACCTCAGTCTGGTTGTTCGTTCGGGAATGATTCACTAGGGTTGATTAACTACATCAGTCGTGTTGTTCATTTGGGGATGATACACTAGCGCTACAACTTGGGTTTGGGTAAACCCGAACCCGATTGACCCAACCTGAGTTTGTGTTGGGCTGGGTTGAGGTCTTCGAGTTGGTTTTGGGTTGCAAATGGCAACCTGATTTGAAATTGTGTTAGGTTTGGGTTGAACAAATTCGGGTCGTATTAGGTTGGTTAGGGAATAATCGCATGTATTTGGGTTGGGTCAAGTGCAGAGGAATTCGGGTTGGGTTCAGGGTGGGTCGGGCTTGGTTTGACCCTCAACTCGACCACCTGACCTGCCCAAGTTGCACCCATATGATGCATTGAACTCATTTTAAGCTCAGGTCCTTGAGGCATAACAAGTTCTTGCTGAAATGCACTTGTAAGGACTTGGTCTTTGTCTCTTATAATTGACACCGGTATGTGCCACAGATTGGATAGCTGTATGTATACCTGTTTTCTGTTTCTGTTAACTAACATCCGTCTGAAAAGCAGTTATGTAGCTTGATTTATAAGTGTTTAAACTGTTGAGTCGCTAATCTGTGTTCTTTGTTTGTAGATCCTTTGGCTTTGGTCAGCGGTAACTTGTAGCCGACGTTCTTGGGTAGTTTTACTTGTATTGATCACGCATGTGCATTTTTTTTCCAGCTCAATTGATGACACGTTTACATTTCAAAGATGGTCTGGTGTAAGCATTGTGCAGAAGACCATCCTACAATACGTGATTACGACAATGGTTATGTGTAAGTAGCTATCTGTCTTGCTGTTTTGTTCTTTGGATGTATTATGAAGCATATGAACTTGGTTTTTGGAGAAGCTGTTTGCTAAGATTATGACACTTTGGTTTATACCAAGGCAGGCTACAATTGCAAACTTGAAAATTTGGGTTTATTTATTTATAATCTATTGGGTGTTGCTGTAGTGGCTGTAGTGGCACACGTGATGCATAAATTCCAACATGTCCATCATATGCACGTCATCCCCAGGGACCTAAAAACAGGCTGATTTGTGAATCATTTGGGTCACACCACATGGAACAAGTTGGGAGGGAACATCCACTATTGATTTGCGTGGAGGGCCCACCTTATTGTATATATGAAATCCAGGCCATTCAGGCCCTTCATTGGATTAGGACGAAGTGTCAGGCCGAAAATTAGGCTGTTTTAAAATTCAGATGGGCCCCTGTGAAATTAAGGGTGGGCATCCCCTCTCACATCGACACCTGTTTCGTGGCCTACTTGAGTATTAGATCAGGCTGATTTTTGGCATCTGGGGTTAATATCAGGTGATGCATCTGAGGGGCGGGTATGATGGCCTTAATTCATCATGTGGGCCCCGTATCTTGTACCACTGTAAGCTTATGGAGGTACTGGCAACACTTGAGCAAGCCCCTTTTTTTTATTGCCTGTTTTGAAGTTACAGTTTATGCCAAATTCCTATATAATGCCATATTCCCATCAAATACCCTTGAAAAATGCTTGTTTAGTCTTTTCCGCAACCATCTTGCAGACCACACTGCACTTTTGGTTCTGAGATGATAACTGACCCTCTCCCTCTTTCTCGCTTTTATTTTTCTCAGATGTTGTAGCGGTTGTGGAAGGGTTATTGATCAGGATGTCTTTGTTAATGATGTTAGCTTTGTTAAAACTGCTGGGGGGCAGGTTTGTTGATTTTGTTATATGTTCTAGTCCATATCACATGGTTTCATTTCCTTCCAGTAGGTAGAGGATATTTCTTGTTTATGCGCCTTTTTTTACCAGACGATATGGATTGCCAGCTTCTCAAATGCCGAATTGAAGCAGATGCAATGTTGTGCCTGAGATTTTCATTTTAATTTTTTTTCCCATTGCTATTATTATTTTTGCAGAGTCAGTTGGCAGGTAGTTTTATAAGAAGTGTTCAGAGTGAATATTCTGTATCACATGAGAGGACATTGATGAAGGGTAAGTTTTGATCATAGTTTCTTATTGCTTGTACAAAATCCTATACATAGAATGAAAACTGCTTGAATCCTCGTTGTGCTGGATTATGTAGTTACATGGAGTAGTACAGGCAATGCTATATATTCGCTGCATGCAGTGAAGACTACACCACTGATCTGTGAATACTACAGTAGTAGGATAAGCATTATGTTCCATTATCCTTGAGCCAAGGGGATTCTGTGTATCTGTATGAAAGCATTGAAATACTGATGGTTGTAACTATTTTTGAATGATAAATTTCTCCCTACGTATTTGTGGTGTTTGGTTAGTTGTTATGTTTGAGATTCATAGACGTTCACTAGTTTATGAAGTTGCTACAGTAATTAGCAATTTTCAGGAAGTTGCATTGATATACAAAATGTTCCACAAGTTGTAAGTGGTTAGTAAACTTCAATTGGATAAGCATGTTAATGAGTGTTAAAAGCATTGAATGTCATATGGCTGGCCTGTTTGGGCTTTATTGTACAAGTTATTTGAGCTGTTGGGATTTTCATGTTGGTTGGTGTTTAGCCCCATAGGAATAGTCTCTATTACATTAATTGGCACTGAATGGGTGATGCCAGGAACTGTGGTTGAGCTTTTATGGGCTTGGCATGGTGGGGGGTTGGAAAATTGGAAAAAGAGCTGTGGAGATTGTTAATCATGGCTATCTTCTGGGTGATTTGGGGGGAATAGGGATATCTCAATTGAGGATTGTATTAAGAAGATTAAGCACAATATTTTGGGTTGGACTTCGTATGTTAAGACAGTTAATTCTGATGATCTTCATTCAATTTTCAATTTGTGGTTTTGTCTGTATTCTTTTCTTGTCTTTGGAAGGCTTCTTAATAAATTATTATTCTCTCTCAAAGGAAAAAAGGAGGCATTATTGTATTTCCAGATATCATTTGGTGCAACCCTAATAAAACTAAAGAGAATTTTTTGGGTGGGGGGGAGATGTAGTTAGTGGTCCCTAATCACTAGGAGAAGTGTTTGGACCTTTGTTTAATGCGTCCATAACATTCGTAAAGTTGAATGGGAAGAATTATCTTCACTAGGTTAAATATGTTGAAGTATTTCTCTTAACCCAGGAAAAGAATCTATTCCTTATGGAATCTAAACTGGAGGAATCTGATCTTAGATATAGATGGTGGATGTGTGATGATCAAGGTGTTCCGTATCCATTACGATATGCTTGTAAAGGCTGATACGTATAGGTAACGGCCATGACCGTTACGCGAAACGAGGGTGACAAGGGGCAGTTAGTTTTTTGAGACTGTATCAGCCGTTACGGTGGCTGTAAAGACCGTTACGGGGCATAATGATCGTTACTCCCGTAACAATCGAAAAAAGATAACTTTTTTTTTTTTTTTCTATTTAAATTCATTTTTCTCATCTTTTTCACTTTTCTCATTCCAAAAACTCTCTTATATCATTTTACAATAGATTTCGACCACTCTTACTATAGCTTTTAAAATTAAAACTGTGGATTGAAGTGATTTGAACGAATAGAATCTCTGAGGGCCTTTTTTTTCAAAAAATTGAAAAAGAAGTATTTATGCCTTTTTCTGATTTCTAGTTCTAATGCTTGATTGTGATGTGTAAACATTGGAGACATAATCATATTAAACAATTCACTAGATAGCCTGATAAAACACTCTCACCAAAGAGTGGACCGTTACACTACCAGAAATATGTTCAAAACAAAAAATGAATACATATTTGAAATATTTACATTATTTTTGATTTTCTAAATATTTTTTCAGAATTTTTCGGGCAAAAAAAATTTCAACTGTTACGGGGGTTGTAACGGTCGTTACGCCCCCGTATCGGTAATGGTGGTGACCGTTAGGGCCACCGTTACCGATACGGAATACCTTGATGATGATTCTCGGATTAGATTTTGGTTATGGAATAGCATGGAACTCGAGGTAAGTTCTAATTTGGTGTTCTTGAACACTGCATAGATGTTTGTTATATTGTGAACAAGATGTATTCCTGATGTAGGACACATGATTTAATGTTAGCATGCAACGTGGAGATTATGAAAGAGTCCATAAAGTAATTCAATTAACAAAAGATGCTAACCCACCACTTAATTAAGAGTAAACAATAGAAATAAAACTTGATTTAATTTAAATTACATGCCCACATGCTAAGAAATTACATAAATCAATTAAAACTAGGCCCGATGGAAGGACATAACTTTGTAGCATAGGCACATTCCACACTCAAGGGATTGACTCGTAGGTTCTATGATTAGGGTTAGGAAGGGGAAATATGAAAATTGGAAAATTAGGGTTCATTAGAATTGGAGATTTTGGAATTAGGTTTTTTTAGAATTTGAGGAAAAGGTGAAATTAGGGCCAATACACGTATCGGTTTTGGTGGGCCCTGATATGCCTACCGAAACTAATGCGAGACACCTTGGCAGTTATGAGAATTCTCAGGTATTTAAAGGGCACACCTGGGAAAGATATCCTATATAGATCTCATGGTCATCTCCAATTGGTTATCTTGACATAGATTATGCAAGGTTGAGATACGACACACAATTGACTACAGGTTAATTGTACCTTCTTTGGTCGCAATGTGATTACTAGGAAAAGTAAGAAGCAGAATGTGGTTGCCATGTCAAATGTTAAGGTGGAATATAGGTCAATGGCACACATAACCTGTGAACTTGTTTGGCTTAAATCCCTTCTTAAAGAATTGGAGTTGTTCAAGGTTCAATACCTTTACATTGTGATAATCAAGCTACCACGCATATTGCCAAAAATCCAGTATTTCATGAGAGATCAGAGCGTGTAGAAGTCGACTGCCACTTCATTTGAGATAAGGTCTCTCAAAAGGAAATGCACACTCCGTATATCTCCTCCCATGATCAGGTTGCAAATTTATTCTCCAAAAAGCTCTTGAGAAGTCTCAATTCGAAAAGCTTATATCCAAGTTGGGCATATATGATATTTATACTCCTGTTTTAGGGGGTGTGTTAAAAGTGTTGAATGTCATACGATTGTTGTACATGTTATTTGAGCTATTGGGCTTTATTTTTCATGTTGGGTTTAAGCCAAGGTGTCCCATGTCAGTATCAGTTGGCGTAACGGTGCCCTTTGAAACCGATACGGATACGGGGGTGTAACGGCGATACGGGGGCATAACGGCCCGTAATGGCGCAATTTTTTTTTTGCTAAAAAAATATGGATTAAATTCGGAATATTTTGAGCATTCCAAATATGCATTCATTTATAAATTGGAACATGTTTATGGTGTTGTAACGGTCCACTCTTTGGTGAGAAGTTGTATGAGTATTGGACTGTCTGATTAATTTTTTAACCAGGTAACTTGAAATTGACTACAAAATTCATATATTTAATTTTCTAAATATGTAATTTATATACTTAACAACTTGATATCATTTCTCCCAATAGTTCTTTAAAAAAATTAAATTAAATTCAGGTAGATGGCGTTGCCAATTTGGGGCTAACTTGGAGGACCAATCTATTCTCCAAATCAGCCTCAAATTCATGCCATTTATTGTCATTATCCCACTTATAAATTGGTGGACATTTATTGGATAGTGAATCATAAAAAAATAAATCAAAAGGCCCTATTTAAAAAAAATAAAAGTCCACAAATTAACAATTAAAACTATTCAAATAATTTGATTTTGGCATTGTGAGTTAGCAATTGCAGTCCATAATTTAATTACCAAATTTTAAGTTAATATATGTCTCGTGTACAATTTTTTAAGGATTGAATTAGGAGGGACTCGGATTGTAAAGTGCAGCACACGTGTCAAAGTTGTTTGGGCCCCACCTGTGATGAATGTGTTATATCCACACCATCCATCCATTTTGCCAAATAATTTTAGGGCATGAGCCCAAAAATGAGAGCATCCAAAGCTCAGGTGGACTGCACCATAAGAAACAACAATAATTAAACGTTCACCATTAAAAATTTATTGGGGGCTAGAAAAGTTTTAGATCAAGCTGACATGTGTGTTTTCCCTTCATCCACGTTGTTGTGACCCAATTAATAGGTTAGATTGAAAATAAACATTACAGTGGACCTTAAGAAATTTGTAATGGTGAGCATTATATAACCACTATTTCCTATGGTGTGGTCCACCTGAGATTTGGATATTACTAATTTTTTAGATCCTAACCTAAAATGACGTGGCAAAATGGATGGACGATATGGATAAAATACATACATCATGGTGGGGCCCACTCGGGTTTGATCAGATTGGATGGAAAATAAATGTTACCGTGCGCCCTACGAATTGTTTAACCGTGAAAATCATTATCTCCGCTGGTATTTTTGGTGTGGTCCAGATGATCTCTGGATATAATTCATTTTTTGGGTGGTGCTCTGAAATGATCTCTAAAAATAGATGAACGGTGTAGATGTAATAAATACATCACTGTGGAGCCCATATAACTTTGATCTCCTTTGAACCGTTTGTACAACTCCGTCTTTGCGTGACACGTACCTACAATAGCTAGTTGCTGCAAATAAAAAAAAAATGGAGAGAGGGAAACCGAAAAGAAAAAAAGAGGGAAAGAAGAGAGAAGAAAAAAGAGCGAAAGGGGGAAAGAAGAGATTGAGAGAGAGAGAGAGAGAGAGAGAGAGAGAGAGAGAGAGAGAGAGAGAGAGAGAGAGAGAGAGAGAAGAAGAAGAAGAAGAAGAAGAAGAAGAAGAAGAAGAACAGGGAGAAGTCGCGAGCCATGTAGCAATGCCTCGAAAGAAGAAGAAGAAGAAAGAAAGAAAGAAGAAGAAAAGAAAGGAAAAAGGTAAGGTTTTTTTTTTTTTTTTTTTTTTTGTTTTTGTTTTTTTTGTTTTTTTCGTTTTTTCAGCCGTTATGGCCGTAATATGCCATAACGGCTTACGGGCCCCGTTTGGAAATTTCAGATATTGTTTGGAGCAACCCTAATTGAATGCGGGGGTTTTTACTCTCTCTCCCTTCTTCTTTACTCTTCTTTTTTTCCCTTCTTTTATGTTAAATCCTTCCCATTCACACATTTTCACAGTGAGCTTTTGCGATACTTAAATTGTCCAACTTGGTATCAGAGTCAGGCTTAAGAAAAAGCGAATTAAAGTTTTTTCTTTTAAAAGGATAAAATAGGAGAATAGGTAATGCGGGGGCATTTTCACACCGGGCTCGAGTGGGGTGGTCTGTGGGATGAGGGGGCACACTTGGGGTGTGCGGCCCGTGGAACCCATGGATTTGGGGCCCGTGTGACGTGAAACTCATGGATTTGGGGTCCACGAGGAGGGTTCGGTCGAGGACCTAACCCATGGATTTGGGGCTTGAGCTATGAGATAAGGGATTAATTCACCGTGCTCTATCAGTTCAAGCTTTTAGAGCAAGTGGTTAATTGTCTTGCATCAATAGGAGATTTATTAAACAGGGAAAAAACTACAAAGAGCCAAATAAAGAAGAACAAAATGGTGTGCTGTAAAGGCCGTTATGTGGGGGTGGGGTTAGGTGTAACCGTATCCCCCTTCTTCTCTTTCTTCTTCTTTTGACTTCTTTTTTCCTTCATTTTTGCTAAATCCTTTCCCTTCACACGTTTTCACAGTGAGCTTTGGCAACACTTAATTTGTCTTTCTTGGTATCAAAGCCAGGCTCAAGTAAAAGAGAATCAAATGGAATTTTCTTTTTCTTTTTTAAGGATAAAAATACGAGATTTTATTAAGCAGGAAAAAAGCTACAAAGAGCTAAACAAAGAAGAACAAAATGGTGTGCTGTAAAGGCCATTACATAAAGGTAATGCAACCATACCCCCCTTCTTCTCTCCCTTCTTATTTTCTCTTCTTTCTTTTTTGTGAAATCCTTTGCCTTCACACATTTTCACTGTGAGCTTCGGCAACACTTAATTTATCTAATTTGGTGTCAAAGCCAGGCTTAAGAAAAAGAGAATCAAATGGGGTTTTCTTTTTATTTTTTAAGGGTAAAATACAAGATTTTATTAAACAGGAAAAAAGCTACAAAGAGCCAAACAAAGAAGAACAAAATCGTGTGTTGTAAAGCCTGTTACATAAAGGTAATGGTGGCTGGCAACTGTTACACTTTTTGGGGTTGTAACGTCCATAACAACTGTTATAGAAAAAATGACCTGTAAATGTCGTTAATGGCCCGTTACATCCCCTTTAATGGCCGTAACAACCTTGTAATGGCCTGTTACGGGACAAATATAGGTTTTTCGGATATTTTTTTTTCAACATTACGATAGAAATACAGAATTTTCAGATTTTTTTCTTTCAATAAAAAAAGAGATCATAACTGCCGTTATGGGGGCTGTAATAGTTGTTTTGACCCATAGCTTAAAGGTAATGGTGGCGGCCATTATGGCCATCGTTACCGTTACGGAATACCTTGAGAACAAAAATAGAAAAATGAACAGGGGAATGAAGATAAATGGAAAGAGACACAGCATGAACACCTGCTTTTGCTAACGCATCTTCCTTATCATTTGCATCCCTACTAATTCTAGAGAAAACCACCGCCTGGTCATTTACTAAGATAATTTCCCAATTACGAACAGGAGTTATCCCTTGTTGATGTCATGTGGTCATATGACCTATTTCATCATCCATATGGGTCCCCTAGTTCTTTCCAATTGTTTGAAAATCATGTGTTTCTTTCGTTGGGATTGGATTTCTAGGATTTTTGCAGTCTTTTATTATCTTTGTTGAAGTTGTTGAAGTGATATTTGCTCTGTAAAAAAATGGTCTGGAAAAATTCAGGAAAATTGTTAGCTTTGATTTTGTGTTTGTATCTAGAGGTGTTTATATAGGATGGTGAAGGGGAACTTTTATAGGATGGCTATAAGATCAACCATGCTTTATAGGACATAATGTTGGGAAGTTAAGGAACAACTTGTTCATGGGATGAGTGTAACTGAAATGAGGATGTTGGGATGGATTAGTGATAAGATAAGGAAGGGTAGAATTAGAAATGAATGCATTTGAGGGAATTTTGGAGTAGCAGCAGTAGGTTACATGATGAGGGAAAGTAGAATTAAATGGTTTAACAATATGCAATGGAGACCAAGAATTGTGCTGGTCAGAGGGAGTGAGCTTGTACAAGTTGAAGGCTCTAAAAGGGCAAGGGGAAGGCCCAGAAGGACGTGAGTGGAGGTAATAAGAAAGACTTGATGACCTATGGTCTAACTGAAGTCATGGCCCTTAACAGAGTGGAATGGAGGAAAAGGATTCATGCAGCTGACCCCTATTAGTTAAGATGAGGCTCAGATGATGATGATGATTTCTGATCGGCAATCTTTTTCGTCCATTTTTCTATTATTTTATATATTCTTTCCTTTTATATATATATATATATGTATATATTAGTATGCGATTGTATGGGCTGTTATGGGAGCTGTCTTTATGAACCTCAAACTTATATATATATATATATATATATATATATATATGATATATATATATATATATATATATATTAGTATGATAGTTTGTCTTTATGAACCTCAAACTTGTCCGGTTTTGGGCATATGGTCTTATTTGATAGGTGACCCATTAGTTGATGGTTTGACCATTACTTCCCTAATGGCATTGCTGTAATGCTAAGCTTGTTGATGTAGATGATTCTAAAGAGAAATTTTAAAGTAAAAAGAGGGAAAGAGCTTGTAGGGTCAGGATTTTGTACATGTGGAGTCCATGGTTCAGTGATCCAATATATCAACCTGATGGGCCCCACTTTTGATTGGGGAATGCTTCAGGGATCTCCAGTTGGAAGATTCTGACCCTTAGATTGGTGGAAAACAGAAACAATCCACATTCATTGGAAAGGACTGAACATCGAAGGTTTGGTATCTTCTGATAATAGAGATTTTTGGGTATCTGACATCCACAATGGGGCTCATCAAATCAATTGTCTGGATCACTGAACCAGGCACCTGCAGATGTATGGGTTCTGTGACTTTCCATGATTACCCTGAGGAAGTTTGATGATCTGAAAGCCATGTTCTCTATGATGTACTTCTTATCAAGCTTTGTGCCCCAATCCAATTATTGGGATTTGAACAGTTGGTTGTTGAAGTCAGAGATGAACTCGAAGAAGCCAGGAGATCCCCTGTAGGTATTATTTATGCCAATTGTTGCGCTGATTGTTACATGTTTGTTGCCCTCATGATGGGAACACACAGTGATTGGTTCCACCTTGGGTTTTTGTACTTTCACTACCCATTTGGACATGCAATCTTGGCGCTACTATTTTGGGATTTTATTCATAGAGGTGAATGTTGATTAGTTTTGCATTTCGGTCTTCTGAGATTCTCATTTATCACATGCCGTTCTGCTATTGTATTGTAGGAAGAGAAGAAATTAGCGATATGGTTGGCAGTCTATGCGTGAGCGGTGGAGATTCTATAATAAATCAGGCTCATGCTTTTTATACGGTGTGCTTCTTTAGCTTCACTCTTGATTTTGTTACCTGTTGTGTATCAACTAGTGAATGTTTGAACCTGCTTCACTTTCATGAAGATAGCGGTTGAGCGGAGTTTCACCAGGGGGCGTAGGACAGCACTTGTTGCAGCTTCGTGCCTTTACATTGCTTGCCGGTTAGCACTGACCCTTAGATGGCTTTCTTTCTTCTTCTTCTTTCTTTTGTACATGTTTAGTAAAAGGTTTATCGAGATTAGACTTTAAGGTGCTTTTGCTTTGGTTAGCCTGATGAACGGCACACTCTCAGTTGACCACCCAAAACTAAAAGTGGTTGTGTCTGTAAGGATATTCGCTGTGGTATTTATCCATTAGTTTGCTGGTAAACATTAAGTGTGGCACTTTTCAAAAGAAAAAAGAGAGGAAAAGTTTGGCTGATGAACAAAATCAAAGTGCACTTGTTTTTTCTATACATGTTTATCTTGATATGCATATTTCCAGAAAAATCTTGCATTTATGTTATGGTTCTTCTATGATAACTATGAACTGAGTTCGTTACAGTTGCTTATTCACTCATCAACAAGTCATTTGTGTTAATTTTTTAATTTTCATGAAGCATTGATATTATTGACAAAGTAAAAGCCTGGTCTTGGAATCTAAGCTGTTCCAGCTATTCATTCAGATTCTGTGTCTTGGGTACAAGTTATTCTGAACTAGTGACTTATTTGTATCTTTGGAAAAGATTACAAACAAAACTGATCAACTAAGAGTCCTATGAAGTCACTTTAGTGCACTTTCCAAGGGACTTGGCAGCCCACATGTGCCAATCCGGCATTCGTGTGCGATATCCCAGGTCGTTGTTGGAAAACATTGTGGTCAACTCATCAGTTAGGCCATACATGCAAGAGAATGAATGTCAACAAAAAAAAGAAGAAAAAAGAAGAAAAAAGAGGAAACAAAAAAGAAAGAGAAAAAAGAGGAGTTTAATACATGTGCAAATCTCACTTAATGAGTGGACTAATCTGGTTTTTGAGTCGGGGCATCTATGGGTTGGGGCCCTCTTGACAAGCAACTTAGATCTGTCTCATGCGTGGCACACTGGTACTTATTGCCGCAGGTCACTTCGAAAGTGCACCAGGCAAGTTCACTAAGCATTTCTCAGCAACTAATACTAGTTTCCATGCTTTGTTTCAGGCAAAATGAGAAGGCATATCTCCTCATTGATTTTTCAGAGTACTTGCAGATAAATGTGTAAGGATATGTAATATGTTTTGCATTAACTTCAACTCTCCTTTAAAACTAAATGACTATCTTATGCTGTGGTTCAGTTCATGAATTGCCAACTTGACTGAGTCTGATGTTACTTGTCTGAGTTGACTCAGATTTTGTCAAGTCCAATCTGGTTCAGTACCATGAGTCACGGCCCCAATATACCCAACTCGTCCTGACTAAGATGAGTCACTCCCTTGACTTGCACGCATCCCTACTCAACTTAGGATTGGATGGGTTGGTCGGAGTTGCCAAGTCAGCAAAACAATGGTTCAGTTGCAGCTCTTTATGTAGATGATTTGTTAGACTCTCATCTGAAATTCGTCTCAGTTATGTGCTAGGTGCTGTATTTCTGCAGCTTTGCAAGTTGCTAAGGCTTGAAGAACATCCCATAGTTCAAAAACCTGTTGATCCTAGCCTTTTTATACATCGATTCACAGAACGTAAGCATTTCTGATCCTTAACCTTTCGTATTGTTCACTTTGTTGCTTTTATCAGAAAGCATGCTGTGATACCTGTTGAATTTTGTTGGTTTATACATACTTTAATTTAATTAATAATTGAAAGTGAGATGCGTGTCTCCGTACAGCTTGAAGGGCCTCTAAAGACACATAGTTCAGCCATACACTGTGGATCCCACTTGTCATATGCATTTGATCTTGCTTGCCTGCACATGTCACATTGTTTGAAGGGGTGAAATTGTCAAAATACTGGAGTTTTTGGATCATTCCTCTTTCATAATTAACCGTGCCTTGATGAATGGAGTAGTTTGATTGTTCTTGCTAGGGCTGTCAATGGGCTGGGCCTGGGGTTGGTCTCGGCCTGGAGTTTGAACTGTTTTGGGGCCGGCCCCTATTCAAAATTTCGATTGTGCCAGGCCCTAGCCCGGCCCATTGATGCCTTTAGTTCTTGCAGTATGATTATTAACTGTGGTAGTCTAGACCGTCCAGGTTGCAGAGTTGCAGACCCTATTGTGGATAGAGCATAACCAGAAAATTGCACTTTGAAGATAATGTTAATCATCCCATTGTCCCTTCGAATATGGAGCACTCACTATTAATTGGAAAGTTGGAGCTATTTCTTCCACTGGTTATGTTGTTAGGATTGCGAAGAGCAGGCGGTGGTTGGTCGACGGTTGAGATGAGGGGTGGCGGAGTTTTGGTGGTTATGTAGAGGGGGAGAGGAAGAAACGAGCTTGAGAGAAGGTAGCTGAAGATGAAGAAAAGAGAGGGAGGGAGATTGATGCAGGACAATCAACCACTTGCTCTAAAAGCTCGAACTGTTAGAGTATGGTGAATTAATCCCTTTATCTCATAGCCCAGGCCCCACATCGCATGGGTTAGGACCTCGGCCGAACCCCCTTCGTGGGCCTCAAATCACATGGGCCGCCCACCCCGAGTGTGTCTCCGCATCCCACTGGCTACCCCACTCAAGCCCGGTGTGAAATGCGCATTAATCACCCCCGGTGAGGAGTCTCGAACACGAGACCTCCTCCGTGGGCTGCACCCATCCCGAGTGTGCCCCTGCATCCCACAAGCGACCCCACTCGAGCCCGGTGTGAAAATGCCCCTACATTAATCACCCTCAGTGAGGAGTCTCGAACACGAGACCTCCTGCTCTGATACCAATTTGATGTAGGACAATTAACCACTTGCTCTAAAGGCTCGAACTGTTAGAGTATGACAAATTAATCCCTTTATCTCATAGCCCAGGCCCCACATTGCATGGGTTAGGACCTCGGCCGAACCCCCTTCGTGGGCCCCAAATCACATGGGCCGCCCACCCCGAGTGTGTCCCCGCATCCCACGGGCTACCCCACTCGAGCCCGGTGTGAAATACACATTAATCACCCCTGGTGAGGAGTCTCGAACACGAGACCTCCTCCGTGGGCCGCACCCACCCCGAGTGTGCCCCTGCATCCCACAAGCGACCCCACTCAAGCCCGGTGTGAAAATGCCCCTGCATTAGAGATGGCTAGGATCTGCTGATTGGGCACCAGATGAACAGTCTAGATCACCCAACCACATGCCCCAACCTGTTCAAACTGAGAAACGTGAGGACCCTATGCATATGTGTGGGTCAAGGATCACACAGTTCCTCTTCACTGAGATGCTCATGTCACCTGTTGCATTAAGAGCAACTATCCAGGGCTCATGGATGCCTAAATCTGAAAGGAAAAAAAGTTCTGAAGTTCTTGTGATCTTTATAGTTATGTACTCTTGGAAGGCTAGGTCCATGTTTGGCTGCCTCATCAACGATTGTTTGGTTCTGATGAGCATCATGTTTGGCTGCCTCATCTTAATACGTTGCCTTTTCCTAGAAAGATGCGGCCTATGTTGGGAAGATGATGACTATATGCTTAGCATTTGAGCTTCTGTTTACTCAGTGTCCCTATCATATTCTGTTCTAAAGCCTACAATTCATCTTTCTTGGCTTGATGTCCTGATGACTACTTGTGTAATTGTATTATTGTTGGACTTCTAAACTGCAAATTGCTATTTGTTTTTTGTTTTTCCTTCATGAAGTCTGTTTCTCATTATTTGTACTTCTGTCATCAACGTGTGCTGAGTTATTCTTTTTGGACAGTATAGCTTGTTTCAAAGTTTTTTCAGGGTTTATGGCAGCTATTGTGCGTGCTTTTGTGAGATTCTGATGTTACAGATATTAAAATTGAGACTGAATATATAGAGTAACTAGTCTTTTAAGTTTCCCCCCACCCCCCAAACAACAACAACAACAGGTAGTTCAGATATTAAGAAATTATCCGTGTATAGGATTGAAGTAATTTAGTTGTGCAGGATAGCTGCTGAGATTACTGGAGTATTTTTTCCACTCAATGGAATGCCTTTTCTTCTTAAAGGTGTAAAAAACCACTTATTTTTCCCCCCCTTGGCCCCTCTCTGCTTTGCATGATTTCTTTCCTAGGTTCATCTTAATTATTCTTTTTTATATTTGCGCTTTTTGATCATTAACAATATCTACTATTGATTTGAAATGGAAGCTGAAATTAAAATCATCACAGTAGATTTCTGTGGTACTTGTTCGCATGTGGTTCTATCTGAAATCACATCCTGTTCTAGCAAGAAAGCATGATTTCTCATTTGTTTCTAGGTTTAATTGGAGAAAAGAACTTCAGAGTTTCTAAGACTGCATTGCAAATTATAGCTAGCATGAAGCGAGATTGGATGCAGGTAGATTATTCCTTTGCAACCTTTTTAACAAGATTTGCAGAGTCTGGATGGATACTTATTTTTCAGGAGATTATTTCAAACTCTCACTTAATATGGATCTGCAGACAGGGAGGAAACCTAGTGGGTTGTGCGGGGCAGCGCTCTACATATCTGCACTTTCTCATGGACTCAAATATTCCAAGTCAGATATTGTAAGTGAGACCAAAGTATTTATTGATATCCATTTTCTCAAGTTACATGTATCTGGATTTTCAAGGACATGGTTATGTAGTTTATCAGGTTACAAATTAGATAATGGATTTGGCTTTATTTCGAATCCATGCAATTTGGACTCTGTTTCACTGTTCATCACGTTGTATTGTTCTGTTTTGTTTTGGTATAATTATTTTGCTCTCTTCACTATAAAATAGACTATTTCTATTTTTGAACCATCATCATCTCCTGTTGAATCTTTCCTGCCATTCCATTGCAGTAATGGGCAACAGCCTGGCTTTCATTTTCAAACACCTCACATCTCACTGTCAGATCATATTATTCTATGTGTACTCCTCTAGGCTAAGGTTTCCTTAATGTAATGAAATAAGATCCTTGAATGAGAGATGCTTATAGTCAATGTGAAGGAACTGCTGTTTTTGAAGGATGACAACTTTGTTAAGAAAGACAGCAATGTCGGAAAGAATACAACCAGAAAAAGAAAAAAAAGAAAAAGAAAAATTAGCTCAACACAAAAAGCTTGAGCACAAACCTTAAGGAGATACAACATTAGCCCACTCTACAACAAATGAATGAGCAGAGAGGAAAACACTCCTAGGACTGTGACGTGGACATGTGGTGCACCCATTAGAGTGTACCAGAGGAGGAGGCTTCACCGATAGAGTACCAGAGCGGAGGAGTTGATGTGGATGGATGCCGGGTCCATCATACCCATTTTCTGACGCGCTGTGAGTGCAGGAGCAACATGACTGTACTTTGACTACAGACTTACGGGGTGGACTTTACACCCTGTCGCGCAAGTGTTTTAGTTTTAGGCGTTTTTTTGTTCTTTTGGCTTTAGTGCACTTTTTATTTTTTCCGTGGCTTATTTATACACCGTGAGAAACCCTATTTTATTATTGAATGAATGAGAATTCGTATACTTTCTTACTCTTTTACCAAAGAGATTAGGATTTCAAGATTGACCCTTAAGTATCGAGGATTCCACCTCGGTTTCCGATTTTCCTTCTTTCTAGATCTTCGAGGTGTAGGAAAAGGTAAATATCAACTGTCTTCTTTTTCTTTGATGCCCTAGAATCTGTACTCTCTTTCATCTCAAACCCATCTCTTATTTATCTATTTCGTTCTTCTCTGGATATTTCCTTTTGGTTTCAATAGAAAAAAGGGATGACTAGTCAGGAGAATTGGATCCAAACTTGACTGTGGACTGGCTTATGCTAGATCTGGGATATTCTCATATCCCTAGGTCTTCCCTTTTTACTGTTTACGTGATTTTATTCTAAGGGGCATGATTCTGACGAAATGATTTTATCTGTGTTGAGATTTGCTTAATCTCCTTCATTGAAAACAATTAGTTAATTAATTTTATTATTTGAGTATCTTCAACTTGATTAACATGCATTTAAAGTTAGGCCATCACATGTCCTTGCATCAGTTTTGGTATCAGAGACTGGTTTTTAGCGTAGGTCAGTCTATCGACAATGCCTCTTTGTGGTGAAAATTTACTAAAGAACCCTTTAACCCAAATCGTAAAAATCGTCGACCCACGTACTGACTTTGCGAAGGGGATATATTTTGTTGAGTTTAGTTAGCCATTTTCATAGGTTTTGTTGAGTCCCCATATAAATCTAGGCCATATAAGATAGGTGGATTGCATTGGTATCAACATTTATATTTTCAGGACCCTTCACTTTTCATTCCCTTTGCTCACCTAGATCTAGGACCCTTCACTTTTCATTCCTAGTGTATGCCCACATGCATTGGTCGTGGATTTGGTCTCCATTACACAATGGACTCTGATCAATTTGCCAAGGATATGGAGGGCCTAACTAAGAGAATTGATCAACAGTTTCTAACCTTTAGGGATGAGATCGCGCAACAGTTTGCGCATCGGGATAATAGGTTCACGCGTCTAGAGGAGAGAGTTATGCGCTTTGAGGTTGGTACTCCAACCGCTATTGTAGGTGGTGCCCAGGCGACCCCCGGATGATGAGGAGATCATTATCCCATACCTTGAGCCGGCTAGTGATGCCGAGGATGATACCGTGGAGACTACCCGCTTGCAGTGGTGAGGTGCGCCTTGACCCAGGTGAAGGAAAGTGAAGATTGGCGCATAACCACCATTTTCCACACTTACGTCGAGTGTGGAGAAAAGAGCTGTAAAGTGATTATAGACAACGGGAGCTGTGAGAATATAGTTTCCCCAGTTACTTTGAGTCGCCTGAGGTTGAAGCCAGTCCCTCACCTCAACCCATACAGCGTTTCTTGGGTGGATGTGATCCCTCCCTATGACCCAACAATGCTTTGTTTTGATTGAGTTTGGACCATACAAGGACAAGTTGTGGTCACAATGAACGTTGGTCATATAATCCTGCGAAGTTCATGGCTTTATGACAAAGATGTTACAATATTCGGGCGTACGAATAATTGTGTGTTCAAGCATGAAGGAAAGAAGCTTGGAGCCCGCTCCCTCCCAAATCGTCAACATGAGCGAAAGATGTTGCGTCCCCAGGCAGTTCTAACAGTCAAAGGGCGCCTCAGTCGAAGTCGCTTCACATTATTAGATGCTAAGGAGTTTGAGAGAGAGACCAAGGTGGGGACTATGGTGTACGACCTACTGGCTAGGGAGAGTACACCTGAGTTTGCTATGGGGATACCCTAGGTGGTTTGTCTAGTCCTAGAGGAGTTTCGGGATGTCTTTCCTGAGGACCTTCCAGACAAGCTTCTACTGATGCAAGACATTAAACATGTGATAGATCTCGTCCCAGGGGCAACCATACCAAACCTCCGTCACTACAGAATGAACCCCATCGAGCATGCTGAGTTGAAAAGGCAGGTGAATGATTGTTTAAAAAGGAATTCATTCATGAGAGTCTTAGCTGTGCACCATGCTCGTGCTTCTTACGCCGAATAAGATGGCACGTGGCGCATGTGTGTCGTTAATAGAGCCATAAACAAGATCACTGTCAAGTATCGATTTCCCATCTCGAGGCTTGATGATATGCTTGACATGATGACCGTCTCTACTATCTTTTCAAAAATTGACTTCAAGAGTGGTTATCACCAAATTCGTGTTTGCCCGGGAGATGAATGGAGGACTGCCTTCAAGACAAAGGGCGGGTTGTACGAGTGGCTGGTCATGCCATTCGGGTTAACCAATGCCCCAAGTACGTTTATGAGGGTGATGACCCAGGTGCTGCGACCCTTTATGGGCAAGTTTTTAGTTGTGTACTTCGATGATATCATCGTCTATAGTACGTATCCTAGCTAACACATCGAGCGCTTGAGGCAGGTTTGCAACACCTTGTGCATAGAAAAGCTCTATGCGAACCTTAAGAAGTGTTCCTTCTTGACCTCCCAAGTTATCTTCCCAGGGTTCGTTGTGTCGTTAGTAGAGGTGGGCACCGGATGACTCGATCCAGCTAACTCGACTCGTTCGACTTGTTCAGATCCGACTCGACCTGAACCGAATGGGTGAGTTGGTCCGAACTGAGTAGGCTTCGCCCAATCCGAACTCAAACCAAGTCGAGTTTGAGTTACCCAGTGACTTGACCTGAAACTCGATCCGGTTAGACCCGACTCGATTCGAAACCCGACTCTCTAACCCTACCAGCCGGACCTTAGCCTGACCCAATCCTAAAATCTCTCTCCCTCCCTCATCCTCCTCATCTTCCAAGCCCGACAACCACCCACCACCATCACCCTCCTCCTCCTCTTTCTCTCCTCTCCACTCTCTCGGTCTCTCCCTCCCTCATCTCTCAATCCGACTCGGTGCCAACTCGACCCGACTCGGTACTTCTGACCGGATCAGTCCAGGCCAGACCGGACTCGGATTGAGTTAGGCATGTTGGATTCAGTATTGAGTCGAATCGAGTTCGGGTCAGGCCTATTTCAAAACTGGATCGAGTTGAGTCAGCCCTAATTTGGTTTGACTTGACTCGATGCCCAGCTTTAGTCGTCAGAGGATATGTTTGCAGACCTTGAGAAAATCAAGGCCATTATCAGTTGGTTTGAGCCGCGTACCATACACGATGTGCAGAGTTCTCATGGCTTAACTACGTTCTATCGACGGTTCATCCGTGGATTTAGCTTGATTATGGCTCCCATACAGATTGCATACGAAAAGGGGAGTTTCAACGGACTAAAGCCACGATGCAGGCTTTCTTAGAAATTAAAAAGAAGATGACGGAAGCGCTAGTCATGCGTCTACTTGACTTTGCCAAAGTATTTGAGGTAGCATGTGACGTGTCAAGAATTGTCGTAAGTGGAGTCTTAAGCCAAGAGGGACATCCTTATGACAAGGCTCAAGCGCGTCTACTTGATGCTTTTTCAGTGAGAAGTTTAACAAGGCTAAACAACGCCACTCCACTTATGACAAGGAGTTCTATGCGGTTGTGCAATCATTGTGCCGTTGGCGGCGCTATTTATTACCTCAAGAATTTGTCTTGTTCTCTGATCATGAAGCCTTGAAATATTTGAGCTCTCAAAAGAAGTTGAGCCCTAGGCATGCCAAGTGGGCACAATTTCTTCAAGAGTACATATTTGTGCTTAAGCACGAGGCCGGAAAAGAGAATAAAGTTGCTGACACGTTTAGCCATCGTGTCATGATGCTGCGGTCCATGAGCATTGAAGTTACAGGCTTTGAGCAACTCAATGGTGAGTATTCAAACTGTTCTGATTTTGGGATCATTTATGCGTCAGTCTAGTGACTCTCTCTCGAAGAGTGCAGAGTTCGTCCTTACAGATGAATATCTTTTTAGAGGGGACAAGCTTTGTATCCCACGCACATCCCTTCGTGATTTTGTAGTTTGGGAGCTGCATGCTGGAGGGATGGCAGGTCACTTTGGTCGAGATAAAATAGTTACCCTTGTGTCTGATCGTTTCCATTGTCCTAATCTCTAGCGAGATGTGGCTAAGATTGTAAGACAATGTCGGACATGTTAACTAGTGAAATAAATGAAGCAAAATACAGGTTTATATACTTCTTTGCCAGTTTCACATGCCCTGTGACAAGATGTCAGTATGGACTTCGTGCTTGGGCTTGCTAAGACTATTTGTAAGCACGATTCCATATTCGTGGTTGTTGATCGGTTTTCTAAGATGACTTATTTCCTACCCTATTATAAGACCTTGGATGCCTCCTACATTGCTAAGTTATTCTTTCAGGAGGTCGTGCGACTTCATGGAGTACCTAGATCCATCGTGTTTGACATAGATATTAGGTTCACTAGTTATTTTTGGAAGACTCTTTGGCATCTTTTGGGTATGAGGCTCCAGTTTTCTTTAGCATATCATCTCTAGTTTGATGGTCAAACAAAGGTAGTGAACCGTTGCATAGGGAATTTGTTGACATGTCTGATTAGAGACCACCACAGGACCTAGGACACTGTTCTTCCCACAACAGAGTTTGTGTATAATTCTTCAGTAAACAGGTTCACAGGAATGAGCCATTTTGAAATTGTTTTAGGTCTTAGACCCCGAGCCCCAATAGATTTAATCTCCATGGCTACCCCACAACGTACTTCAGAGTTAGGAGAGTCCTTTGCCCAGCATATAAATGAATTGCATGGCGAGATCAGGAGGAAGATTAATTCAAGTAATGAACGTTATAAACTTTCTGCTGACACTCACATGAGATTTAGGGAAATTTCAACCTGGAGATGACGTCATAGTTCGTATTAGGTTTGATCGGTTTCTACCTGAATCTGTGAAGAAGCTTCATGCTCGTAACATAGGCTCACATAAAATTGTGAAAAGGTTGGGGTCTAATGCTTATGTTGTTGATGTCCCTACTACCATGAGCATCAGTTCCACATTTAATGTGGAAGATCTAGTTCCCTATCATAGGCCATCACTTTTATCTGCTGGTTCTCCTGTTTCTTCCCAGATCCCGCTATATATGGACCTTGGCCACAGCCTAACCTTCCTGTACTCATCTTTCCTTCTCTTCCACTTGCACCAAGAATAGTTGAGATAGAGGAAATTTTGGACTCCGAGGCGGTTTCCACTTGCTCCGGGGGTTTCTAGAAATTCCTACTCAAATGGAGGAACAGGCCCGTTAGGCCGTTACAGATAACTCTTGGATTACAGAGATAGAGATGCAACGCATTGACCCCAATTTGCTTAAGAGATACAATAGCTCACTTTCACTAGTGGCGAATTCTTTCTACCTGGGGAGAATTGATGTGGACATTGGTGGTGCACCCATTAGAGTGTACCAGAGGATGAGGCGTCGTTGACAAAGTATCGGAGCGGAGAAGTTGATGTGGATGGACACCGGGTCTATCAGTCCCATTTTTTGACACGCTATAAGTGCATGCGCGACATACCGCAGGCCCACGGGGTGGACTTCATACCTTGTCGCGCGGATGTTTTAGTTTTAAGTGTCTTTTTGTTATTTTCCTTGTTTTTAGGGGCTTTAGTTCACTTTTTTTTTTTTTTTCCCGGTAGCTTATATATACATCATGAGAAACCGTATTTTATTATCGAATGAATGAGAATTCGTATGCTTTCTTACTCTTTTTGCCAAAGAGGTTAGGGTTTCAGGATTGACCCTTGGGTGTTGAGGATTCCACCCCCGGTTTCAGATTTTCATTCTTTTTAGATTTTTGAGGTGCCGGAAATGGTAAGAATCAACCATCTTCTTTTCTTTGATGTTATCGAATCCGTACTTTCTTTCATCTCGAACCCATCTCTTCTTCATCTCTTTTGTTCCTCTCTGGATATTGCCTTTTGGTTTGAACGGAAAAGAGGGATGGCTAGTCAGGATAATTGGATCCAAACTAAACTATGGACTGACTTATGCTAGATTTGAGATATCCTCATATCCCCAAGTTCTTCATTTTTTATTGTTTATGTGATTTTATGCTAAAGGGGCATAATCCTGACGGAACGATTTCATCTCTGTGTTGAGATTTGCTTAATTCACTTGATTGAAAATAATTAGTTGATTAATTTTATTATTTGAATATGTTCAACCTAATTATACATGCCTTTAGGGTTAGGCCATCACGTCCCTGCATCAGACCGCTGCACCTATGTTGGAAGCACCTATTATTTCTTTCAGATCAGATAGCCCACAAAACTGCCAAAATGAATTAGCTCCATTTCCCCATTTCCAGTGAAACCAGCCCAACTCCGTGCCATTGATTAAAAAACTCAGCAATCAAATGCGGTATCACCCAGCTCACTCCAAAAAGATCTAGGAAACTACTACTTACCTTGCTGGAAAACGAGCAATGAATAAAGAGATGGTCCACTGTTTCTTCATCTCCCCAACGTAATGAACACATATTTACTAAATCGAGACCCATTTTCTACAAGTTATCGATGGTGAGAATCCTATTCCACCCTGCTAGCCATGCAAACGCTACCACCTTGGATGGAGCACCATAATCCCAAATACAGTAAGTGTGAGCTTTGACGTCGCCCTGAGATCCGCCTGAGATTCGGAAGTAAAGAGATCTGACCGAGAACTTACCTGACTTTGAATCGGTCCAACAAACCGAGTTCCTCTCATCAGAAAGAGACACACCCGATAGATGTTCCAATAAGGCCAACAGTTCTTGAAACTCATCATCGTGGAGATCTCTTCGAGGAGGGAACCATGATCCTCCAGAAATATGTGGGACAAAACATTGATTTACAGGAAGGTCTGGATCCAACGCCACTTGAACCAGCCAAGGATACATCTTTTTCCAGTTTTCTTCCTCCCAACCATGTATCTTTCCAAAATCTGACCTTAGAACCTACGTCCACCACAAAACCCACTACTTTGAGAACCTGGTCCTTCATACTCACGATAGACCGCCTCCTAAGTCTGCTGCTTTTGGAAGGTTGGTTGGAAGGAAAAAGATCCTAACAATTGACAACCTCTGGAAAAGATCAATGACCACCCGAACATTTGCCTCCTTTGCATGAGTGATGAGGAGCCTATCGATCATCTCTTCATGCATTGTCCTTTTGCAAGCTCTATTTGGGCAGATATTTTGAAGTGTTTTCAGATTCTTTGGACCTTCCCTAAGACAGTGGACGATCTTATTCTTGCTGGCAATGGCGCCTCTTTCGGGAAGACAAAGAAGACACTATGGAGGATGTCCCTCTTGGCTGTTTGGGAGGAAAGGAATGCAAGCTGCTTCTCAAATGATTCCAAGTCGATGGAGTGAACCTCCCAAAGAGCAAGGCTCCTAGTGATTGAATGGGCTTCTGGTCTTCCATGTCTTAAGGGATGTAATTTTCTTTTTCTTGGGATGTAGTTGGGTCGCTGTCTCGGTGCCTCTGCCTACTGTTTTTTTTTTTTTTTTCCTTCTCTTTTAATAAAAGTTCATTATTTTTCAAAAATAATTATTGAAATGTCTCTGATACATTGGCGATACAAACAACACTTGGAATTTACACAGTTGAAAATATTGGCGATATCGATACATTGGTGATGCAAGCGACTCGTGGAATTTACACAGTAAAAAATATTGGTGATATCGATACATTGGTGATACTTAGCGACACATAACTGATACCTGGAATTTCTAATACTACCAGTATTATCAATATCGCTACCAGTGTTATCAGTATTGCTGAGCTGGAGATATAGATAATATTGGGGATATTTTGATAATATCAGGGATATTCAATGCTAATGTATGCATGTAAAATGATTTAGTCCTATAGTTGACAGCTACACTTTTCTAAATCCTAGCTTACTAACTTCTCATGCCTGAACATTACTTAAATAAACACCCATAAATTAGGAACTCTATAGTAAGACACCAAGACTGTCCTAAACTTGGACTCGAACAAAATCCTTCCATGTATCTCCAAATCTAATGCTTTCCTATTTTAGGTTTTTTTTTTTTTTTTTTTTTTTTTTTTTTTTTGGGTTGAAAGGTCTCTTAATGATGATCATTGTCCATCCTGTGGGTTCCTATTTTAGGTTGTTAGAAATCCTAGGCATTGACTTTTCAAAAAAAGAGGGAAATCCAAGGCATTACGTGGATCCCATGTAACTGTCAACTTTTACCAGAAGTTGCTCCAATCTCTGTGTTAAGTCTGGAAAGTCTTATACCTACTTAATAATAGGTGTTAAACCCTTTCGGCAATAAACTTGATTTACACACAAAAGAAAAACCCATTAGTCTGTCACGATGTGGTGTCCCCTGAAAGGCTAGAAAAACTAGAGTTCATGCTAGTGGATTTAAGGCTTTGCACTTTTGCCTACTTCACTTTTGTAGACAACAGTGTAAGTTCTTGAAGGCAGCGAAAATTCTCTATGCCATTTTCATTTGCTAACTCTGAGTGTATATTCAGAATGATTTGTAAATGTCTTTTTTTTTTAGTCTGTCAAGACGTGGTGTCCCCTGAAAGGCTAGAAAGACTAGAGTTCATGCTAGTGGATTTAGGGCTTTACTTGCACTTTTGCCTACTTCACTTTTGTAGACAACAGTGTAAGTTCTTGAAGGCAGCGAAAATTCTCTATGCCATTTTCGTTTGCTAACTCTGAGTGTATTGTCAGAATGACTTGTAAATGTCTTTTTTTTTTTTTTTTTGAAGTTCTTCCCTTTTCAAGTGGGGCATGTTATATTCTAAAGAAGTATCTATCATAAGGACAAGCACCCCAAAATAATCATATACTATACTATAGCCGCTAGTCGAATTGTATATGTGGCACAATTGTCCACAATCTGGAATATATGGTGGATCCCTCTCTGGATCAACAAAATTCCAACTTCATGATCTGAACCATCTGATTCGTGACCTACAAAGGGATGGTAGAAAAGAGTACTGGCAGTATGCAGTGAACAGGAAAAGGTTCACTAATTGGTTGTGTAGAATCTTCCAATCTGTGAGGCTTGCATGCGGTGGTCCAAGCATGATGGGATCCACCCTATAAACATGTCCAGATATAGAATGTTGCCCCAGACACATTCTTGTATCAATGTGCTTCATTCAAGTTAGTAATCCTCTATTCTGTAACCTTCCTAATTGGCAAATCTGCCTTTTCTTTCTAGCCTTCTTCATAATTGTTTCTATGACTTGTTTAATTTTCCTCAGGTAAGTGTTGTGCACATCTGCGAAGCGACATTGACAAAACGTCTAATTGAGTTTGAGAATACAGAATCAGGCAGTTTAACGGTAAGCTTCTTTGTGCCAGGACTCAACTGTGTCAAGAAACTTGATCTTGCAATAGAAATTGGCCATATTTTAAAATTGCCATTGCTATTCCATGTCATATTTTGATTCTTAGAGCTTTATCAAATCATGCCTCTATTTATTTTATATGATAAAGCACAACAATATAAGAGGGTTCATCCATTAAATACAATGTCTATAGTTGGGCATACAAACATATAGGATCCTACATGTGAGCTATTTATTTGGAAATTGTAGTTACTCGGATTAGTCAGAGCATGGTGGAAAACAAGGTTTTCTATTTTGATATCTTCAGCTGGTAGCGATGTGCCAGCTGGTTGCAAAACTTTTGCCAAGCAATCATCAGAAAGATGCCTCGAAAAGCTGGGACAGCACTAAGATGATTATAAAAAGAAAAGAAAAGAAATCAAAACTATAATGATTACCCAATGATGCCCAAGATTTCCATGAGGCATGGATTCCCATGGATTCCATTTTTGGGGGCTTTATTTGGATAGGAATTGAAAATCTCTTTCACATTGGTTACCTCGTGTCTTGTGCATGAGATTTTGATTATGGTGTTTGCGTAATGATTGCTTTTTGAATCCAATATTCCTTATTATCTAAACATTGTTAAACATCCCATCACAGGAAAAACCATGTATTTTCTTTTCTTTTCATTTCCCATTATCCAAACAGGCCCTAAATATGAAAGTTTATAGCTGTAGAGGGTCAGTCCACCTAGTCCCTTTGGTCCTCTAGTATCAAGCAATAGTCCCTTTGGTCCTCGAGTATCAAGCAATAGACTTCAATACGAAGTTGTTTACAATCGATCAGATATTGCATTAATATCTCCAGGCATGACATTCTGATCACAAAACAATCGTGTTGGCGTGAAACTGCGATCCTAATCTGTCCATTTGCATGTTATTTAAGATCTATAGATTTGGTTGTTATTTTTCAACTTTCTAAGTTTCATGCTTGTTGTCTTGTGTAACCTTTGATCTCTGTACCACATGATTAGAATTAAGGTTTGATTCCTAAATTTTCTGTTGATCAGATTGAAGAATTCATTATGAAGTCAAGTGAGCTTGAAGGAGAGCTTCCATCAAAACAGCAACCAAGTTGTGGGTCTAAAACATCTGGGATCACGGAAGTGCTTTGTGAACACAAGGACCGTGGAGAGCCTCATTTTGCTCATGGACTCTGTAGAAAGTGCTACGATGATGTAACCTCTTGCTTACTTTTCTTCCAATTGTCTGTTTTCACTAATTTTTCTTGTTTGAAATACTTGATGCTTCTATTTGTTGGTGCAGTTTGTAGAACTTTCTGGAGGGCTTCAAGGAGGATCTGAACCTCCTGCATTCCAACGTGCTGAAAGGCAGAGAATGGCTGACGCATCATCTAAAGAAAAGTCAACAGAGCAATGTCTTGGTACCATGCCTTCCCAAAGCAAAATTCATCATAAACAAGTAATGAGCTCTTGACAATATTGATTATTATGCTAATAGATTCTCATAGGGCTTTCCTGGCTTGCTGCTATTTCACCAAGTTTTTCTATTAAATTATGCATCATATGAAACTTCTTATGCTTGCATTTGGTCACATCTATGAATGGAGAAGCAAAATTGGGCTTTCCTGGCTTGCCACTATTTTACCAAGTTTTTCTATTAAATTATGCATCCAACCAGTCTTCTCATGCTTTTGCTTGGGGGAAGACTTTCCTCACACGAACTTATGAATTTTGTTAAAGTTTGCTGCCATTGTTTGTCGATACTTTCAATGTTTTGAGTTACAAAGCTAACTAATACTTGTCAAGACAACGTGGAATGAAATATTGAACTCTATACATTGGAGAAATAAAATATGAACAGTTCCCTGTTTCTACGACCAGGATTTTCTTGAAAGAAACCCATGCATCAGTTATTTGAATATGCTTGTCTGAAAGGGTGTGTGTGTGTGGAGTTTGTCAGTGTGATCATCCAATAATGGTGGTGTAACCCTTAGGACATGTTTAAAAATGGGTAATTGAAAATTTGCATTTTGAAGCACTTGCTAGGTTCTTGCAAGCTGTCTTTACACAATGGATCATATGTGGTGATTTAAATATCGATAGTATCAACCAATACTATCAATATCGCATGCGCCGAGATACAGGGGGAGTTATTAAATTTCCCTGTATTCACAAAAAAATGCAATGCATCACTGGTATATCCGGATATGTTGATATGTTGTGTTATTTTGCCAAAAACCCTTCATAGAAGTCACCCATATTGTTGATACATGCAATACATTCCCTCGCTGGAAATTTGAAAAAACATCACAAAAAACTGCACAAAAATTCATTTTCTCCCAAATTTGTTTGGGGGAGTCTGTTTGCAAACTTGTATTGTATTATTTATGAATTATATGAACCCATTTGGATATAATTACACCACTTCTGTCAGACCACATTGTTTAGGACCTCATACAAATGGAACTTGTTGTGCATACTTGTTTTTGTGATCTTTTGGGTCCTAGTGTCTAATCATGCCTCTTTCAACATATCCCGAGGTTCTATTGAAAACTTCCATCATATCCCAATGCTCCCCTCAAACAGTGATGCATTCTCTGATATATGCAATATTTCCCATGGATGCTGCCAGAATGTTCCGTATCCTAAGGGTGCGATACATGCATCAATACTGATATTTAAATCATTTGTCTGTGAGCACCAACTCATGGTGCGTATGTGGATTGAAGTCATGCCCCATATATTTATATATGTTTGCTTACTGAGATATGGATTTTTCTTTGCGCCCATCCTGCTGAAGTATAAATGAAATTCAGGTATCATGTTTTCGACGATTTCCAACTTCGATTGGTAGTGATTGTACTTGCTGGTCCCAGCTTGTGTAAAGGAGGAGAGTTGCTATTAGGTGTAAAGCTGTTCCCAGATAGCTTGGACATGGCTGTGATGACAATGCAGTGGTCTGTGTGCTCGTGCATGTCTGTGTGTGTATACAACTCTTGTAAATTGTAATACAATGGGGAAGATTCCTCCTAGATTTATATTTAAAAGGATTCTTTCAGAATATTCGTTTTAATTTGAAGGGGAAATTACTTGTACCATATAACATTTGTTTGTGATAATTCTCGTATACAGATACATAAATACGTATATACATGTGTGTGTATATGGGTGTTGTTACACTTCACTGTGTTGGTGAAAAAAGTCAATCTTCAGTGGTCTTTAACCAGCCCTTGCCGTTGAATATGCCAATTGAGCCATCCATTAGCATAGCAACCTCTTGGATAGGCTATTGCCCCAAAACAATATTTTCAACCATTCCAAAGTAGCCAATACAATTCTAGCTATTCTTTTCAACCTTTTGGGCCCAAATTTTATTCACCATCCAATTAATGGATATTGTAGGATGATTTTTGCATGGTTATAACTTCAGATCATCCAACTGGTCTAGGTTTCAAGTAGTGGCCTACCCGATCAGTAATTGTTCTACTGAACAACTTGAATCAATGAGCACATTCAAGTAGTGGCCTTCCCCGTGGATGCGAGTGTCCATGTGTGTGGGTGCTTGTGCATCTTAAAATTTACTTAGTAGAAAGTAGATAAGTGAAAAAGTAAAAACAATGCATACCATATATATCAAATACGCCTCAGTTATATGGATATAACCGGCTATGAAACATGCAAATGTTGGTAATATATACTCCTTTATTGGATTTTTGTCATTGTGTGTAAATGGAAATTGGCATTTGAATTGTTCTTTGAATGCATCTTGTGTTGTGCGCTACCGCCACACTTAGGCGTAGAAGCAACCTTTGAATGAATCAAACACGCATCAGAGAAATGAAAATTTTGGGCAATCACAGAGAACACAACGATTTTACGTGGAAAACAATGACATCAACAAACAAAGAATCCACCATGAACAGAAAGTAACAAGAGATGGACAACTTACATTTTTGAAACCCTCGTCTTCTCAGACGAATTCCCCTTCTCAAAACCCTAGCTCTCTCTCTAGCACAATGTGAGATTAACACTAATCCTACAATAACATGGTTTATATAACCCGGTTACAGAATTAGAAACAAAACCGCACACTTACGCAGAAGTTGCGCGCACCATCGATCGAACCATCGATCAATTGACTCCGAGTGATGACCTTCGATCGATTGAACATGCTCAAAAGTGTCCAGAGAGCAAACCCATATACCCATATTTTCGAAATTATCTTGATCGATCGAGCCTTGATGATCGATCAATCGAATGGGTTCAAAACTGTCCAGAGACAAGTGTCGTCGATCGATCGAAAATCCTGTATCTGCATTAGATTGAAGCCATTCAATCAACAATCTTCACCATGGCTTCAATCTTACATCTTCACAAGCTGCTATCACAATCTCTAAATTTCTTCATAGCCCCATCATCACTTAATGTGCACACTTGTCTGCATTCATCCTTTGTCAAGCCCAGAGAAGAGCAAAACCTGAACTTCTTTGTAGGAATCACTTTCGTAAGCATATCCATCGGATTTTCGCTGGTGTGAATCTTCTCAAGAGTAACAATGCCTTCTTTTGACATTTGTCGGATAACGTGATGACGCACATCAATATGTTTAGTCTAGGAATGGTATACCGAGTTATTTGCCAACTTGATCATGTGTCCACTATTACAATGCACATGTATGGCTTCCTGCTAAAGCCCCAATTCATTCATTATACCTCTCAACCAAACTGCTTTCCTAAATGCTTCTGTCACTACCATATACTTAGCTTTGGTTGTGGAAAGAGTAATCACATATTGAAGTTTCGACATCCAATTAATCGCTCCACCTGCTAACACAAACGAGTAACCATAAGTCGGCCTTCTATTGTCCACGTTACCAGCACAATCAACGTCCACGTAACCTACCAGTTTCTGATCAGATTTTTTGAATGACAAGACGTAGTCCATCATATTTCGTATGTAACGAAGTAGCCATTTCACTGCCTTCCAGTGTTGCTTACTGGGGTTTGACATGCATCTGCTCACAACACCCACTGCATGTGAAATATCCGGTCTCGTATAAACCATGGTATACATAAGACTGCCAACTATGCTTGAGTAAGGCACACGAGACATACTGATTTTCTTCCTCTGAAGTATGACATTGTTTTGAAAAAAGCCAAAAGTGAGCGACATGGGGTGTGCTAACCGTTTTAGCCTTATTAAGTCCGAACTTGACCAAAGACCTCGAGATTCTTCTCTTGAGACAACCATATAGCCTGCTCCTTTCATTGTTTTTGTGTAAGTCAATGTTGAGAATCCTTTTCGCAACACCCATATCTTTTATCTCGAATGTCCTAAATAGTTGAGCCTTTAATATATTGATTTTGGAAATGCTGTGGCTGGTGATAAGTATATCATCAACATACAATACCAGAATTATGAATTCCCCATCACTTAGTGATCCGAAATAGATACAGTGATCGAACTCACTTCTGATAGACTGTTCGCTCAATATGAAATAATCAAACTTTTTAGACCATTGCCTAGGTGATTGTTTCAGGCTGTACAATGGCCTCTTCAACCTACAAACCTTATTCTCTGCTCCCTGTACCTCGAACCCTTTAGGTCGCTTCATGTAGATTTGTTCTTCTAGTTCCCCATGTAGAAAAACAGTCTTCACATCCAACTGTTTTAATTTCAAAATGTATTGAGCAACCAACGCCGATACAAATATGATAGATACTTGCTTGACCACAGACGCGAATATCTCACTGAAGTTGACGCCTTCTTTCTGAGCGTAGCTATTCACAACCAATCTTGCCTTGTACCTATCCAGTTCTTGCGGAAAATTCACTTATAACTGATCATTTTCCTTACAACAGGTATCTCTATCAACTCCCATGTTTCATTCTTGTACAAAGAATTCATCTCATCATGCATCGCCGCTATCCACTTCTCAGCATCTCGGTCATCTAATGCTTTCTGGAAGGTAGACGGATCTCCTTCATCCGTAATGAGGGCAAATACAACTTTTGAAGCATCCTTGTATCTCATGATTCTCATCGGTAATCTGCGATTTCTCGGTAGATTTTTCCTGACAGGTGGTGTTACCACCTCTTCATGTAGCTCTTCTTGCGGTTCATCTATTTCAGGTGTTTCAACATTAACAACCGATTTGTCGTTTACCTTGTGCTCATCCTTACAATATAAGGAACCTTTATCAAATTTGACATCACAACTAAATATGATTTTATATGAAACCCAGTTATACAGTCTGTACCCTTTCACTCCATCATTATACCCGATAAAATGTTCACTTTTTCGCCATTTGGTTTAGCTTATCTCTCTTAACTGACGGTACATGAGAGTAAACATTGTAATCAAATATCCGCAGCCCCGAGTAGTCAACTTCCTAACCACTCCATACTTCTGGAATTTTGCAATCAATCGGCGTAGACGGGGAATGATTCACTAAATAACAAGCCGTGTTAACAACCTCAGGCCATAGCTCATTTCCTAACGCAACATAACTTAGCATACTTCAGACTCTTTCCAAAAGAGTCTGATTCATATGCTTCGCCACACCATTATGCTTTGGTATATGCCTAACTGTGTTATGTCTCATGATCCTCTCGTTCTTATAAAATTAATTAAATTCTTTTGAAGTAAACTCTCCGCCATTATCTGTGCTTGGAACTTTTAGTTTCCACCCTGATCGTTTTTCAACCATAACCTTCCATGACTTGAAAGTAGCAAACACATCGGATTTATGTTTTAGAAAATAAACCCACACTTTTCTAAAGAAGTCGTCAGTGAATATTACAAATAATGACGACTCTCCTCTAGAAATAACGAGTGATGGCCCCCACATATCAAAATGCACATAGTCAAGCTGTCCTTTATTAATATGCTTCCCAGTTTTAAATGACAATCTTGATTGTTTACCGTATATGCAGTGCTCACGTACATCTAAAAGTAAGAATTAAACCACGATTAATTAGTACCTTCACATCGCCCCTTGCTCATGTAGCTTAGGCGCGCATGTCACACATGTGCTAACATGAATTCTGCTACAAATGTTGTAGCTCTACTCGATATAGTGCTCTCGATCAACCTGTAAAGGTTTCCTCTCCTCTGTGCCTTCATAATCATGAGTGCCCCCTTCGAGACTTTCAGGACACCTTCATACCCTGCGAATTTACATTCGAGTGCTTCAAGAGCTCCTAGATATATCATATTCTTCTTCAGGTCCGGAATGTGCGTCACATTCATCAGAGTACACTCCACCCCATTGAACATTCTTACACGAACTGATCCAATTCCAATCATCTTATAGGCATTATTGTTGCCCATAAGAACCAGTCCACCATCATGCTCGTTGTACGTGACGAACCAACGCCGATGAGGACACATGTGATATTCGATGCCCCCATATCCAAAATCTACTCGTTATACAAGTGTCCAACCTTGGACATAGACAATACGTCGCAGCCACTTGTCTCCTCACTGGATTCTGCTGAATTAGCCTCCTTCGGTGAATTATCTGAATTCTCATCTTTGTGGGTTTTGGGATTTGTGCAGCCCTTCATATGTCCTATCCTGCTACAATTCTAGCAGTTCAACTTCCCTTTGCCCTTCGACTTGGACCTCAATCGCAACTTACCCTTTTCTTCTTTAGACGGTCTACCCCTTGTAATCAGTGCCCCTGCAGAAGTACCTTCTCCACCGTTATTCCTTCTCTGTTGATTCGACTGAAGGGCATAGATAACAGTATGAAGGTCAATGTTTGAATTATCTTCGATATTATCAAAGTATCTTCGATAATATTTTTATCTCCAGGTCAGTGATACCGATAACGCTGGTAGTATCAGAAATTTTAGGTATCTCTAAGTATCACCAACGTATCAATATCACTAATGTAATCGCCAATATTTTCAACTACGTAAATTCTAGGTGTCACTTGTATTGCCAATGCATCAATATCGCCAATGTATCACCAATATTTTTGACTATGTAAATTCTAGATAATGCTTGTATCATAATCGTATCGAAGATATTTCAATAATATCGCTAACGTATTGATATCATCAAAATTTTGTTTATTAGAAAAAAATATTTCATTTTTTTTTTCTTTTTTCATGGGCACATGGTTGTATATAGTATTCAATTTGTCATTTATAATATTGATAATATCTCGATATTATCGATACCGCAACATGCGCAATATTGAGACCACAATCTTTCGTTTCCTTTCCAATTGTTGATGATTTCTTGGTGAAATAACATGTGTTGTTGATATTTTGCAGTATCAATGGATGTTTGGATGGAATGTTGGATGGGTAAATAGGCCGGATGGGATGGTTGGATTGATTTCTTACAATAACACATGCTTTTAAGGCCCCATTAAATGGAAACTTGTTATATATGCATTCTTTTTTGCAAATTTTTTTATTTTTAAATATGCAAGTATGTACATTTTAACACATCCTAAAGTTTCGCTGAAAATTCCACCGTTTTTCCCATGTTTCCCCACATTTCTAGTTATTAGTGATATTGATATTGTTTCCATATCCCTGGCCAGCGAAATTTGTAGTGATACCGATACTTCGAATACTAATCCCTACCATGACACGGAGTATCCACCAGATTCTTGTAGGAATCCGGAAGGGACGTCAACAATATTAGGGCTTTGTATTCTTCATCGATCTTCACCTCAACACTTGTCAGTTTGCAAACTGGTTTGTTGAAGACGTTGATGTGTTCTGAGAGACTCGACCCTTCCGCCATCTTTAGAGTGTACAACTGTCTCTTCAGATATAGGCGATTGGAGAGCAACTTCGTCATGTAGATGCTCTCCAACCTCTCCCATAGGCCCGCGGTAGTCATCTCATTAATAGCATTATTAATGACTTCATCGGCTAAGCACAATTGAATTGCGTTAAATCGCCCTTTGATCAAGTTCATCCCAATCCTCTTCTTTCATCGATTTGGGATGTTTCGCTTTGCCAATGAGTGCCTGCGACACCCTTTGCTGAATTTTGAGGGCTTTCATCTTTAATCGAAGTTATTTTTACCTATAAACTTCTCCGTTTCGAACTTCACATTCGGATCCATTCGATCCCATTCTAAGATTTTATCTAAACAACCCAACGTAAAACCTACGCTTTGATACCACTTATTGTGTTTAACTACCACACATTAGGCGCGGAAGCAACCTTTGAGCGAATCAAACACGCACCAAAGAAACAAAAAATTCGAGCAATCACGGAGGACAATGATTTTACGTGGAAAAACCCTTGCAGGAAAAAATCATAGCACCAAGTGACAACGAATCCACAATGAACAGAAAGTTACAAGAGATGGACAACTTACATATTTAAAACCCTTGTCTTCTCAGACGAATTCCCCTTCTCAAAACTTCAGCTCTCTCTAGCACAACATGAGATAAACCCTAATCCTGTAATAACATGGTTTATATAACCCGGTTACAGAATTAGAAATAAAATTGCACACTTACGCAGAAGTTGCGCGCACCGTCGATCGATCAATGCCACATGTTCGATTTGATCAAATATGCTCGAAAGTGTCCAGAGAGCAAACTCATATTTTTGGAATTATCTCGATCGATCGAGCCTTGATGATCAATCAATCGAGTAGGTCTAAAACTGGGAAATTCGAGATTTTCTTGATTCGATCAAAACTGTTGTCGATCGATTGAAAATCCTGTATCTGCATCAGATTGAAGTCACTCAATCAACATCTTGTAGAAGCTCATGATCTCTGGAATGTCTCCCGCCATTTTAGTTAAGTTGTGATTAGACTTTAAACCCAAATCCATTAGGGGTGCTAGGAGTTTGTTAACCTCATATGGTTGTAATTTGTAAAGAGCAATCAAGGCAAGACCCGTAATGGGCATTGCAGAAGGTCAGCCTAAATTGATTTGGATCCCCATGAGACTGTTGAAACCCGAGGTGAAACTTTGGGGACCGATCTTAAAAGATGAGATGAATCGTAATGTTTTGAGTTTGTAGAAGATGTCTTAGCCAACCCCTCTTGAGATTTGAGTGTAACCTAAAAAAAAGTTGTAGATGCTCTCTACATTGAAAGTGAACAAGATGCTATAACAAAATGTAAAAGAAACAATTTGATACCAAAACATGAAGATCATAAGAAAAGAATATAATGCAAGGGCATTTCACACCGGGCTCGAGTGGGGTAGCCTGTGGGATGATGCTGGGACACACTTGGGGTGGGCGGCCTATGTGCTTTGGGGTCCATGAGCCCACGAGGGGGGTTCGGCGAAGGTCTTAACCCATGAGATGTGGGGCCTGGGCTATGAGATAAAGAGATTAATTCACCATACTCTAACAGTTCGAGCTTTTAGAGCAAGTGGTTAATTGTCCTGCATCAAATTGGTAGCAGAGCGGGAGGTATTGTGTTCGAGACTCTTCACCGGGAGTGATTAATTCAGGGGCATTTTCATATCGAGCTCGAGTGGGGTAGCTGGTGGGATGCGGGGACACACTCGTGGTGGGTGACCTATGTGATTTGGGGCTCACGGGGGAGGTCTCGTGTGCGAGACTCCTCAATGGGGGTGATTATTGCAAGGGCATTTCACACCGGGCTCGAGGAGGGTAGCTTGTGGGATGCGGGGACACACTCGGGGTGGGCGGCTCATGTGATTTGGGGCCCACGAGCCTACGAGGGGGGTTCGGCCGAGGTCCTAACCCATTAGATGTGGGGCCTGGGCTATGAGATAAAGGGATTAATTCGCCATACTCTAACAGTTCGAGCTTTTATAGCAAGTGGGTCTTGCATCAGAATATCACCCACCAATAGCAAAAAGCAACATAGAAATGCTACATTATTTTCATCATATTTACTCATGAATTGATGGGGAAGCGAGTTGTGGCTGTTTATCGTCCTAAAATTATGCATTAAGGCCCCCAACATGTTTCCATTCACTTTAGATTGGAAGTATGTATTGCATTTTCAAGCCCATTAATTGGATCACCATATTAACTTGAAATGCATTGAGGTGATTCTGCATATCAGAGTAGGTTGTTGTCTTAAGCAGCCGGGAGATGTACCAAGAAGTATCTATGTCATTGAGATGTAAATAGAAGCTATGAGGATCATATTCAAGAGAGGAGACACTCATACCATAATGTTTGCTATTTGGTGGTGTATTTACATGAAATCGTTGTTTGGTTCTCATGACTATCAGGATATTTTAGACGACATCATACTTGGAGAGCTTGTTTGGCGTTGCATGCTTTAGAACTTAATTATTTGAAAATTGCAATAGTTTGCCTAAAAGTTGAATATTGGGCATTATCGTGTTGGCATGTGAGCGGTATTTGGTAAACATTCATCATGAGCTTCTTGCTACTTGTTGCAGCCAACTACTTGAGCATTCCTTACCACTTTTGGTTGGATGGTGGTTCATATGCATCTCTTGGTGCCAATATGAGTGCACGCATTTATTATTTGATACAATGGGCCTGCGACCGTAGAAATTTTGCCTATAGACCATTTAAAACTGATCCCAATTTGTTGGAGAAAGGCTGGGATGATATTAGTGATGGTTAACTAAAGCCTCACATCTATAACTATTCCTAGTAAAGTCATATTCCAAATATCTGTTTGGGGTGTGCTAAGTTTTAGACCTCTACACTCTAGAGCTTTCCTCCAAACCTCCTGTTCAACATCACCCCATTTCTGTTGTCTTCGACTAGCACCACAAGGGACATTTTCTTGAACATTGGCAGTTAATTCATTATTCAAAAGTTAAGAAGAGTAGAGGGATCAAAGATCAATTTGCTAAGGGCCCGTTTGGCCGGGCGGATTGGAAGGGATTGGATGGTATTGGAAGGGATTGGAAGTTAAATCCCGAGATTGGCAGGGCGTGCCAAATAGACCGGGTAATCTGATCCCAGGATATAGCAATCCCATGGATCTTAAGACAATCCACTGACAACACCATCATTACCTTTAAATCCCATCCAATCCACTCTAATCCATTCAAATTTGCCTGAGACGTGTTTGGTTCGAGGGATTGGAAGGGATGAGAAGGTTTAATCCCGGGATTGGCTGGGCGTGCCAAACAGACTCGATATAGCAATCCTAGGATATGGCAATTCCATGGATCTTCAGACAATCCATTGACAACACCATCATTACCTTGAAATCCATGCCATCCACCCTAATACCATTCAATCCCTTCCAATCCACCCGGCCAAACGGGCCCTAAATCTTCTTCTAATCCTTTTCTGGTCTTATACAGAAGTTTTGATAACCCTCTCTCAACAAGATAGGGCAGCCATGCCTTTCTAGCATAAATTGCCTCTAGGAATGTCCACAACAAATCCATCTGTCACTTCTCTAGACCTTCAACCATCAAGCATCACTCCTGCCTTTGTATTTTGTCTGTGCTTGACCATTTTGGCACCCTGATGGTACTTGTGAGAAAATAGGAGTGTGGTCACGTGTTGTATAAATGTTCTTGATGGGGAAAACGTTAAGTTTGTGAAGAGTAGTATTTGAGATTTATTTCATTGAAACTGCACTTTATTCCATTGCAAGGATGCTGTCATTGGATGTTCTGAACTAATCAAGGAGGAATCACATTCCGAACACGTTGTTAGAACTGAAAAGGCTAGATGACTCTGAAGTTTTCTTAGCAGGAGTGGACTTTCTAGATGGAAAGCATGGATTGAATGAGCTGTTTGATGGCCGGTTCAAGAGATGAATAGTAGCCTTGGGGTATTCAAAGCCAAAACTGATGATCAGTGCTAAGCATGATTTGTAGGGCCATTTGGGGAAGGCTTTTGTGGGCAAGGTGAAGTTCCAAGGTGTTTCAACAATGTATATAAATCTCTGTGCTTTTTTTTTTTTTTTTTTTTTTCTATTTATCCATGGATCTGGGAAAAAAAAAAAGAACGCTAACTGGAATACCCCTCTTACATTTGTAATTCTGTTTTACCTGGAATCCTGCTTTTCCAAAAGTTCTTTCATGTTTAAACATAATGTTGAATCGATGGCGAAATAGAATCCTAACTCCATTATGTTGTTTTCGTAATTTCCTGTTCATATTTCTTATGTGATATTAATCAAGAGTCAATAAGTTAGTGACATCTTTCCCTTTTTTCATCCTTTATGCATGTATAGATTCATATCATTGTCACCATGTTCTCATGAGATCATTTGAGCCCTTAGTTATCTGCACTTTTCTCTTATTTAAGTCCCAGATTTCATTCATTTACAGAATTACTGACGTTTCTATCATCTGTCTGAGTTCATCTAGCTATTCTTCATTATGCCTTATTGTGGCATGCGTTTGAAATGCTTCGTACATTTGTTGCTACGTATAATGGAAATATTAAAATTAGAATAACCAATCACCTTTTTCCTCATTGATTTCTCTTCCTTTTATAGAATGAGAAAGAAGTGGAGTCTTCCAAGCTTCAACAAGATGTGATCAAGAACAAATTAGACACCTCTTCGAAGTCTGAAGGTATCGGCGTATTACATAGTTCTACAGTTCATGATGGACAATCTCATGTAAAAGGTTCAAAATGATGTGTTATTTAATAGTAGAAATTTTCAAGACTGTATGAGAATACGTCCTCTTTCAGGGGCTGCAAAAATAAAACAGGCAGTTAATGGCGTTGCTTCTGACCAATCACAAGCACATCAGGACACTGGCAGCATAGGAGTTGATGAATCAGAAAGCCTTTCTGATATTGATGATGTCGAGGTATGCAATCTAACCATATCAACAGCTTTCTACAACTTTACCTTCCCATCCAAGGTGAAAATTGCTTTCGTTTCATGGATGTATAACTCAGTATAATTACATAACCTATTTTGCTACTTTCTCTACTCCATCCGCTAGGCATAGGCTATTCAAATTTGTTGTCTTCATGCATATGCTTGCACTCAGTACATGCATGCATAAATTCATGCTGCCCTTAAAGCGATTAAGGTGGCATCTATTTTTAGCTTCTTCCTGGTAATTGTGGAAGGAAATTCTTTCAATGCTATATGCTGGGTGAGTTCCAAATTGGGCCTTTGGAGAATGGCCAGAATTACTGGGGAATTATCTGACCTGGCAAACACCCATCCTGTGGTTTTTCCTAGAGTCAGCAGGGAGATGAATATGTGGCAGACGTGTTAGCAAAAGCTGGGGTATATGCTGTTTTGTTGTTCACTGTAGACAGGAGATGGATCTCTTGTACCCTGTATTTTATGTCTTTCTGTTACCCTTTTGTTAGGAATCTTTGTAGTTTTCCCTCTTTTAATAAGTTTTATAATGGCATTATGTGCCTAAACATGAGTTTATGAGTTATGACACAAACCATTGAAGCTGAATAGGTTGATGGGTACCTTCACAATGAGGAGGAGAAGCGTTATAAAAAGATTATCTGGGAAGAAATGAACAAAGAGTATCTTGAGGTAACTATCATTTGCTCCATGGTCAGTAAGCATTGATCATCCATGTTATTTTAGGATGTGCTAGAATGTAGGTAAAGTGGTAACATGTTACAGGAACAGGCAGTGAAGGAAGCTGCCGCTGCGGCGGCTAGGGAAGCTTATGCTGCCAATTTTGAGAACTGTTCCGGAGATATGCTTGCTGCACAGGAACTTGCCGCAGCAGCCGCAGCAGCTGTTGCAAAATCGAGAAAGGTAATAGTGTGAGCTTATCATCTCCTGATCATTTAAATATTTGTAGCTCGTGGTTTATTTTGGCAGGAAAATTCTTATATTCATATATTGTTTTCCAACATATTTTATTGATAGATTTGGACCACTATATTTGTATGTGTAATCCTCTTTCCAGGGGCCACTTCTTGATTTGTTTTATTGGATGCATCCAGAGAGGGATGTTTTCTAACACAGAATTGAAAATGTGTCATTGGTGTTTGATATTGTTGTTTATTTCAAAAAATTGTTTAGTTGTAAATATTATTCGTTATTGCAGAGCTAATTTATTTATGAAATGAGGGGCAGTTTAGGATTTTTTTTTATTTTTTATTTTTTTCGTGGTTGTCTTGCCTTTTCCATGGAGGCCAGGGCTTTGAACTAGTTGGAAGAAGTTATTACCATTGTTCAGAGTATCCCGATATTATCCCCATCTCCAGCTCGGCGATACCAATAACATCAGTAGTCCGAGAATTTTCAGGTATCGGCAATGTATCGCTAAGCATCACCAATGTATTGATATCGCCAATATTTTTTTACTGTGTAAATTCCAGATGTTGCTTGTATAACCACTATATTGGCGATATTTCGATAATATTGCCAATGTATCAATATTGCCGAAAATATGTTTATTAAAAAACTTTCCATTTCAAATTTTTTATGGGTGCATGGTTATATGCGGTGTTCAAATTGTCGACGATAATACCGATCATATCGCAATATGGGAAATATCAAGACCACAATCTTTATTTTCCTTTCCAGTTATTGACGATTTCTCAATGAAATATTGTGTTGTTGATATTGTGAAATATCGACAGATATTTGGATGGAAAGGATGGTTGGACTGGTTTCTTATGATAGCATATGCTTTTATGCCCCCACTAAATGGAAACTTATTATGTGTGCATTCTTTTTCGTAAATTTTTTATTCCTAAATATTCAAATATGTATATTTTAATGTCTCCTGAAGTTTCACTAAAAAGATCCACCATTTTCCCCATGTTTCCCCACATTTCCGGTTATCGACGTCATTGATATTGTTTCCATATCCCCAACCAGCGAAACTTGTAGCGATTCTGATTCTTTGAACACTGGTTATTATGTAATGAGTTTTTTGCTGAATGCACATGCATCTCTGCACATGATAATATTAACTTCTCTGCACTTAATACATAAGGGCCTGTTTGGCAAACACCTAAAAGGAGATCATCTTACTTTATTTTGTTGTAATTACGTATTACGGATCATGATTGTTTGTTATCAAGATTATTTGTAATCCTTTCCAGAAAGAATATGATCTCTAATATATAATTGCAATCAAATAAAATGAGCCGAACTCATTTTTAGGCGTTTACCAAACGGGCCTTAAGAGTTTCTTCAAAACTTTTACCATCTAATGATCTTTTAACCAGTGTTTTAAATAGCGAATAGTGTGCATCATAGTGTTCATCCCTCTAAAGCGTGAGGCTAAGCTACATAGCGTGTAGCATAAGCTACATGCCACTCCTAGATTTTTATCAAGGTTGCGCTTGGTTGCACCAATTTCATGGGTATTATGCACCAAATTAGACTGATTAATAATGAAATTTAACAAAATTTCACGATATTTGGTGCAGCCAAAGGCAACCTAAAGTAGTAGGAAAGGCCAATTATGAAGTAAAAAGGTAAAGAAAGAGCGACAAAACTGATTTGAGACTGTTACTTATATTATTTTACTAAAAGCATTGAAAAGATTAACTAATTTTTACTAAAAATAAGAAAATGTAATAAATTATTGAAAGCATCAATTGATTTTAATGTTGTAGTGAAAAATAACTTGAAATGTGAGCTATGTAGCGTGTAGCATATGCAAATTATCATATAGTGTAGGCTACACATGACTTTAGGCTATTTCAAAAGCTACATAGCGTTAGGGCTGTTCATGAGTCGAGCGAGCTTTCTACTATATCGGGTGAGTCCAAATTGGGATTGACTCGGCCAGAATTGAAAGGCCGACTCCGGGCGAGTCAAGCTTGTTTTCTAAAGCTCGAGTTGAGTTCGAGCCGAGTTCGACCATGGTGCATTTCAACTCGAACTCGACTTGACTTGAAGAATATATATATATATATATATATATATATATATATATATATATATATATATATATATATATATATATCTAAAGTTAGTTAAAACTTAAAAGTTTTTTACTTTTACTAAAAAACCCACCCGACCCTACCCATCTCCATACCCTCTCTTTGAGTCCCTATACCTTTACCAAGCACTAGCAGATACCTTCACGTAGGCCGCACCTAGCACGGCAGCCCGACTGCTCGAGACTCTCTGCCCAATCGACTGCCCCCTTCTATCTCTCTCTCCCTCTCATTATCCTGATTTCTCCAAGCAACCTGCGCAGCCCACTCGTCGACTTCGAGCAACTTGCGCCCAATCCATGACATATGAACAAGCTTGACTCGACTCGACTTGAACCACTAGCTCGACTCGAACTCGACTCAATAGCTTTGGTAAACAAGCCAAGCTTCAATGTTGAGCTCGAGCTTGAACTCGAGTATAGCATGGACGAGTTGAGCCGAGCTTGGCCCACCTCGACTCGACTCGGCTCGATGTACAGCCCTACATAGTGTTAAGGCTAAGCTATGCTATGTAGCGTAAGCTACATACTACATAGCATAGCTATTTAAAACACTTCTTCTAACCATTTTCTTTTGGTGAAAAGTGCTGAGGCAACTTGCTTGAGCCGTTGAAGAGGTTATTTGGCGCACGTGTGCCAACGAGACACACATGATGAGGACCACTTATCAGTTGGGTGCCACCATGAAAATATACTGGCCCAAAACTGAAGGTCTCAGTCACCATGTGGGCCATTATCTCGTACAAGTGGCCCACCTAATTAGTGGACGAACTTGATTTTTCAATTAGGTCATGTCCATTTTAGCCTCCTGGTGAATGCTTGAATACATGCTCTTTGCACGAATGGCCATAGCATGCATCTTCTTTTGTAGTTACTGTTGTAAGGTATGTGTACATTTGCATTTATCTCTAGTTCTCCAATATTGTTGAGGTTTCAGCTATTGGTACCAACGATCAATTTTTTAGTTTGATTTTTACTAAATGGTGAATCGAAAATTCTATACCTTAATGACTTCTATTAAAATATAAAAGTAGCATTTCAATCTATTGAAATTCCCTGTGAAAACGAGGTGGCAATAGTTCTGATTTTCCAATCTGTGATGATTAAATCATTACCTTGTTAAATAAATTGCTAATACGAATTCTTGATGGATGTAGTTTTGAATCGATTCAGAGAACAACTATCAATTTTTACCTTAAAACACTGGAAGGAAAATCCACCACCATTAGTTTCCTAAGCAAACCATCTTGTCAGGTGTCAAGAAATGCCTTACTAGTTTTGTTTTGTAAAAATCTACTTATATCATTCCTGCTAACATGTGCCACTTGTGAGGACAGCAATACCACACAAGTGGAAGCCCCACCATGAAGATGTCTTATTTGAATATCAGGCTGATCCACTCATTAGATGTTCATCTGTATGTTGAGTCAGATGGTTAGTTGTCCACTGATTCCAATGGTATGGTCCACCAATGAGTGGACCAGCCTGATTTGTGTGCCAGATGATATTTCATGTTGAGCCCTGCCATCTTCTTGGTACGGATGTCCTACACAAATGCCATGTTGGTGGGAAAGATGTATCTACATGCCCAGTTACCATGTTCTTGCTTCTAGGTGATTAGCTCCCATTTGGAATTATGTTACTTCAAATTGGAATTGGAAGATGCTGACCACTATTTCAGGCTACTTTCTGCTTATTAGTGATTAGTTCTCATTTGGAATTATGTTACTTCAAGTTGGAGTTGAAAGACGCTGACCACTATTTCAGGCTACTTTCTGCTTATAGTGAAATAGTATCATGTCAGGCAGGTATAACTGATTGTTCGGTCTGCATGCATGTGCGTTTGTTGTTGGCAATAGAGAGTGAACTTACAGGAAATCTCAGGCTGGCCCGGTGGCAATTTTGTAATTTTTGGTTTGAAGTGAGTTCAGTAATTTGCAGTATAGTTGTCTATTTCGTGCAAGTTGTATCGGAAAAAAAAAATGGACAAGGGGAGAGATGAGGAAGAAAAGAAAAGAGGAGAAACCATTTTGGAAAATGAATGTGTTAGTGTTTGGCAATAAACGGTTGAGATTTCACCTGCTTGGGTGAATGGACTGCACAGATTTAATAGGGTTTTGAAGGGATTCCCAATCCCTAACTCTTCCTCTCTTTGGGGGGGGGGGGGCCACTAGATCTGATTAACTCGATCTCTTTCCAATCAATCTTTCCTTCTCTCTCGATCTCTTCATTTCTCTGTCTCCTAGAAGAAAAAGATTAACAAGAGGAAAAAGAAGAGGAAGATATTGTTAAGATTTTTTCTTTATTTTATTTTTTTCATTTTTTGGGTGTATTATTATTATTCAATTATTATCTGATTTTGGGGTTTTCTGGCTATTTGATTTTGGGTTATGACTCATCCATTATGTACCACCAATTTCGCACGTCTGACTTGAGATGTATGGTTCCACTGTTTGGAATGTTTTATTTGGTTTATGTGAGTATGCATTCTTTTTTTTCTTTTCCTTTTTTCTGGTTTTGTGGATTTTGGCTGTTGGATTCCATCTGTTGTGGATAGTTTGATTTGTTTGATTTCTATTATGTGGTTCATGGTTTAATTTGTGTTATATGGTCCATCCTATGTCGAGGCACCCCAGATTGATGGCTCAACAGTATTGGTTGCATCCTTACCCTCCGAAATGATTTTCTACCCAATGGTTTAACTCTCCCTTCTTCTGTGCACATGCATTGCACATGACTCCCCCTAGTGTGAATAACTGGGGAATTTTTAGTTAGAATGTAAGAGAACATATTTACCACTGTCAAATTTATAAATTACATTCAATGTCCAAAGAGATCAGGAAGTCCATGCGATTGTCAAAAACAAATTGCGAGGCCGAAAAGTGTCCAAAGCTGTCGGGGTTATATATGGTAGATATTTTTGCCCATTGATTTCCATCCATCTTCTTCCTCTTTTCCCCTTTTGTATTGCATGGTAACCAATTGAAGGCATTGATAACGGAGATTTTAGTGGACCAAAAGAATGGTCGAACCTGCAACCTGAACCTACATTCTTATCTTGTCTGTTTGTGGAGATGATCATAGGTATTGTCAAGTCTCATCTATTCCTACGGTTTTGGAGATTCTTTTTCCAAAAATGATTCATCATTTAGAAAACCATGCAATGCCATTACTTTTTGTCATTTCCTTGTGATTAAACTGAATGTTTACAATTCAATTCGCTTGTGCATCCGAAAGTGATTGTTGATGTTGATCAATTTTAGCTCTTGACATTTCTTTGCACTATAGCCATCTGACATATTGTTACTTAGCATCGTATTTAAATCTTGCAGGAAAAGAAACAAAAGCGAGCTGAAGAAGCAAAGAACTCAAAACCCGCTCAAACTGCTGCTGAAGCAGCACGCAATATGCTAACAAAGAAGGTAACTCTTCTTGCATACTTGGCTGCCAAACTAATTTAGGAGCAGAAATTTATAAAAGTTTCTCAATTCCCATTGGGTCTTGTGGTACCGTCTTCAAGATCCAGCCCACTCATCTGGCAAGCCCCACCACATATGGGTCATGCACAAAAATCTGGCTAGTTGGATGGTTTTGTTGGTTTCTAAAAGGAGATTGGATTCACCTTTTAGTACGGATAGGTTTCATTGTGCATTTTATAATTTATGAGTTGCACTCCTGTACTGAAGGTAGGGCAAATGACAAATTCGCCATTTTGTGAATTTTTTAGAAAGAGATTGGTTCACATAGGTTTTGTCTTTGAAAACCTTTTGGTGCAGACAATGTTTTCAGTATCGACAATATCAACCAATATATCCCACGATATATTATGTATCCCACTTGTGCAATAGGAAATGCACAGATAGTGCCAATATATCCCACCTGTTCAATCCAATGAGCATTTTCTATTTTCGATCCTTTTTTTGTTATAAATATGTTAAATTAGTGTCAAATGGTTACAAATCCATAATTCTTCATGTTTTGAATGAAAAGTCATGAATTTGGAGCTTCGATATCAAGATTTGGGAGAGATGGGCTGAGCTGTGAAAATTTGGAAAAAAGCGAAATTTCCCAATTTCTCACAAATCAGTTGCAATATTTGTGTCCAAACACAAAATCAAGCATGTATGTAACATGATCTGGTGATTCTTGATAATTTGGGGATGCTTTAGAATTTAAAAAAAGAAAAAACACGTATATATATATATATATATATATATATATTCTACTTCAATCTGTGGTCAATTGGCCCTCATTTTAGAGTGTCATACACTCTAATTTTGGGATTTAGGGAAAGATGGGCCCGATTTGTGAAAAATTCAAATTTTTTTCTAAATTTCCTCAAATTGGAGAGGATGAGTATCAGCGTTATGTTAGAGAGTATCTTCAGCCCTGTACCATTTTTGATTATCACCCGGATGTACACAAATGCCATGTTGGTGGGAAAGATGTACATTACTATGCCAAACCCTGTCGAGATAGAGATGATGATTTTGAGCCACCGTGCAACTCTATGTGGGGTTTGAGCCACAACCACACACATTACTCACATGTATATTTTTTTGTTTTGTACTTTTTTTGTTTTTAATATATTATTTGTGTTTCCTTACATGTCTTCTTACATTTATAAATTATATGAATAGACATTGAATATACTTGCATCAGTTCAATCAAACAACGTATAGATTAGGACCCCATACAAATGAAACATATTATGTGCACTTGTTTTTTGTGATGTTTTGATTTCTAAGTGTGTGTTGATGTCTTTTTGTCAATCACGTGCAAGTTTCATTGAAAAAAAACTAATGGACAAGGGGAGTTTCCCCATGGTTCTCAATAATAGCAACACATTACGCGATACAACCGATATATCCCATGCAATAACTGATATGTATCCATATCCCAATGATGCAATAACGACCTGCTTGGGTGAAAGGGCAACATCTCTTAGTCCATCTTTTGAAGGGATCTCATCTTATCCTCTTTGGCTCCAAACAGTGGAACCATACATCTCAAGTCGGACATGCGAAATTGGTGGTACACGATATGGGGCCATATCGAGTCGTGTCCCTTTTTCACACGTAAAAACGGCTTTTATCAGATAATAATTGAATAATAATAATACACCCAAAAATTACGGGCCTTAAAAAATAGAAAAAAAAAAAATACACTAACATTTTTTTTTTTCTTCTTCTTCTGCATTCTTCTTCCTCTTCTTCTTCTTCTTCTCAGGTTTTGTGGATTTTGGCTGTTGGATTCCATCTGTTGTGGATAGTTTGATTTGTTCTTCTTTTCTTCTTATGTCTTCTCTCTCTCTCTCTCTCTCTCTCTCTCTCTCTCTCTCTTTTTCTTTTCTCTCTCTTCTCTCCCTCTCTCGGTGATGGCTCAACAGTCTTCGGTTTCATCTCCCTCTCTCGGTTTTCCGTCTCAATTTCCCTCTCTCTTTCCCTCTCTCCACTCTTTTTTTTTTTTTTTTTTCATTTTTTGAGGCGACTCCCTAGTGTGAATAACTGGGAGTATTTTCGGCTTAAGACGTAGCGCCGAACATATTTCGAGCCAGTTGTCAAATTTCAAAGGAGATCAAAGTTACGTGGGCTCCATAGTGATGTATTTGTTATATCTACACCGTTCATTTATTTTTAAATATCATTTTAGAGCATTAGCCAAAAAATGAATCGTATCCAAAGATCGTGTGGACCACACCAAAAATAGCAGTATGATGATGATTTTCACCATTAAAAATTCATAGGCCACCGTAACGTTTATTTTCCATCCAATTTGTTTGCAAAAGGTCAAAAAGGCCTTAATGAAGAGGAAAAACAAATTTCATATTGATCCAAAAGTCCTGTGATCCCAAAAAGGTTTCAATGGTGGACGTTCAATCCCCCATTCTTATCTTGTCTGTTTGTGGTCCACTTGATAATTAGATCTCATTATTTTTCGTACGGCCTTAAGACGAGCTCCAAATGAATCATCGGTTTAGATATAACACATACCTCATGATCAGACCCATTTGACTTGCTTGTGATTAAATGAGTGAACTAGTATGCCTAAAGTGATTGTTGAACAATTTTAATAAATGTATGTGTGCTCATGGGCCCACCATATGTATTTTATCTATGCCATCCATTTTGCCACATCATTTTAGGTTATGATTCAAAAAATTAGTAAGATCAAAATCTCAAAGTGAACCACAACACAGAAAAAACTGGTTATAGAATGCTCACCATTAAAAATTTCTTAAGGTCCACCGTAATATTTATTTTCCATCTAACTTATTAATAGGTCACACTAACGTGGATGAAGGGAAAACATACGTCAACTGATCCAAAACTTTTGTAGCCTTGATAAAGTTTTAATGATAGTTTCTTTAATTATTATTGTTTCTTATGTGCGTCCACGAGCTTCGGATCTGCCCATTTTTGGGCTCATGCCCTAAAATTATTTGGCAAAAAATGGATGAACGTTGGATATAACACATTCATCACGTTGGGGTCTAAAAAACTTTGACACTCATGTGCTACACTTCACAATCTCAGAATGGAGACCTAATTTGGGTCCTTAAAAAATTGTATCTTCACATGTATTAACTTAAAATTTACCAATTAAATTATGGATTGTAATTGCTAACTTAAAATGTCAAAATCAAATTGTTTAAATAGTTTTAATTGTTAATTTGTGGACGCTTATTTTAAATCGGCCTTTTGATTTTTTTTCATGATCCACTATCCAATGAATGTCCACCAATTCATAAGTGGGATAATGCCAATAAATTGCATGAATTTGAGGTATATTTTTGTGTTGGATTGTCCTCTTAAGTTAGCCCCAAATTAGAATAGACGTGATCTATACTTGAATTTAATTTCATTTTTAAAAGAACTATTGGGAGAAATGATATCAACTTGTTAAGTATATAAATTGGATATTTATAAAATTAAATATATGAATTTTGTAGTCAAATTCGTGTGTTATCTTTTCATAAATTCATTAGAAGTTTGATACAACTTCTCACCAATAAGTGGACAATTACACCACCATAAACATGTTCCAATTTATAAATGAATGCATATTTGGAATGCTTAGAATATTCCGGATTTAATTCATATTTTTCATATTTTTTGGCAAAAAAATTTTTTATGCGATAACGTTACACCCCGATCCGTATCGGTTTTCGAGGGTAACCGTTACGCCAACCGATACCGATACGGGACACCTTGATCTTATCTCTCATTTTGTATGTTTTAACTATCATTATAGGACAGAAAAAAAGAGAGACAGAAATTCCCTAATTAATCCATCACAATATCTAATAATCCATCAGTAAAAAAAGGTTGTTATTGTCAGTTTGAAAAAATTTCCAGAATCCTTTTTAAAAAAATGGTAACAAAGGGTTTTTGGTTGCAAGAAATCTTTTACTGAAAGGTGAATCCTTTTTTTTTTTTCTCGAAAGGTAGGACATGAGGGCAAAGCCGTCCTCTGCCATCCCATCCATGTGATACAAGTGCTATTTTCATATATTACTACACGAGAGGTTTTTCTGTTTTTTCCCCCCTCAAAAGTCTCATTAACTTGATCTTTTTCATAAAATCTCTATAGATTTTTGCATGCCTTTGTTTCTTAGATTTACTGATAATTGTCATCGTTTGGTTGCAGAGGCTTAGCTCAAAAATCAACTTTGATGTGTTAGACAAACTATTTGATGACTCGGTGAGTTTTCTTCAGTTTCAAACTGTTATGCATTTAATTGGGGGGTGTTAACTTTCTAGTTCCACTCGAACTTTTTGCTCAAACCATACCCTTCTTTGTTCTTAAAACAAATGAAAGGGTTGTTTTGGTCATTTCAGTAAAATTTAGCTTAAGCCACCCAGATATCGGTTCTCTTTTCTTTATGGGTATATTGCGAAAGTGACCAAGATCCTCTGCTTCTCCTTTGATGAGACAGTTGTCACCAATCATAGTACCAAATTCAGTGCTCCAACAGGAACCGTAAAGGAAACAACAATCAAACTCTAAAAATGATAGGGACCCATCTTTATATTGTGGCCCACAACAGAATACAGGTGGGTCCCATTATTTTGGCTGTGGAGTCACCATTTGGGCACACCTGATCCTTTTCCACCACATACGTTTTTCTTTAATTTCATTGTCGAACTCCTTATCTTTGTTCATGTTGGCGTTCTTTCAGACCAATGCAGAGAATGCAAAGAAACAGCGTGTCGAGTCAGATATCAGCAATAAAGCAGATGGCCAATACAAAAAGAAAGCAGGTGAATCAGAGGCAGTGGAAAATGATGACTATGGTCCGGAGTATGGATATGGTGAAGATTATGATGCTGGGGGAGGCTATGGCAACGACTACTCATATTATGGAAATCAAGACGATGGATATGGTTATGATCAAGGTTACGGTTCTGATTATTGAATCAGAAGCTTCTTGATTCCCAACTCATTCAAATGAGCTTTCTAGGCTTCCGAAGGTATCCTATGGTGAGCATCGGTTTCAACCCGTGCGGAAAGCCACGGCAAACCGATTTGAGGAATTTATATTTTTTTCCTTTTCTTTTCTTTTCTTTTCTTTCTCCATCCTTTTTTTTTGTTCTCCCCCTTTTGTTCATTCTCTTTCATTCTTTTGATAGATGGGAGGCACAGACATGTTAAGACATGCTGTTTTTATGGTCGAGATCCTTCGAGCAATGTCGCAATTGCATGGCTTTATTAGGGTGTTTTTTTTTTTTTTTAAAAACACACACACACACACACACACACACACCCCGACTCACGCCGTAGTGGGATTCCACCACCCATGGGTACTCGAACCCTCGACCAGGTGTTGAAACTCCCAAGAGTCTACCACCTGAGCAAGAGCAAGGACCCGCATGGCTTTATTAGTTATGCTTGTTAGGGATGTATTTCATTCTTATCATTCAAACAAAAAATCAGGTCAATTGAACTCAGGTGGGCCACACTGTAGGAATACACACACACACACACACACACACACAAACACCCCACCCCAAAACACACACACACACACACCACCCAAAACCCTCCCAAGTTTATTCTTGTGTGATTATTAGATCAGCCGAATTAATGGTTTATATGTAAGTAATGGTTTGATGAACCTGTGGACGTGTTGTGTCATAAACCTATAACTTTTTTTTTTTTTTTTAATAGATGAGAATGTCTTAGTCATTTCACAGGCCATGAGGAGCTCAAACTGGAAACTCAGTCTCTTGGAAACTCGGTTCTGGGTCTTTGGTCTGACTCAGTCCCAACTCTATCATTTGGTCAACTCGACTCAGTCACTCACACATAACGAGGCGCTCTTAGCCAAAGCACCAGCTAACAATCCCATGGCAACGTTTCTGTTTCAAATTTACTCAAATGGTTTTTATTTTTGACATCCATTGCCATTGGTATGAGCACTGGTACCCCTGTATAACTAGTGCCGCAGGGGAGTTGTGTTAGCAAAATGGGAGGGATCTCAGGGTGGACCCCACCTTGATTTGTATGCTGACCATCTCATGCATCATCCAGTGTTTGGCCTAGTATCCAAAAATCAGGCTCAATCATGATTCATGTGGGCCACATGATTGGGAACAGTTTACAGGGAGATGTTACTCTCCTAACTGTTCCCCTTGGTGTGGCCCACCTGAGATACGGTTGGGCCTGATTTTTGGGTCCCATCCCTAACTTTTGGTGAGACATCGGATGGTGGGAGTGGATTTCAGATACACATCAAGGTGGTGTCTGTAAAAAATCAAGGGTGGGTCCCTTTTTCCAATTGTTTTCTTTGGTGTGGCTGACTTGAATCATGAATCGGCCGTATTTTTTGGCCCTGGGCCCAACATGGGATGATGCATCGGATGGTTGGATTGAAGTTTACATAAACATCACGGTGGCCACCCAAAAAAAATAAGTGTGGGTGACCTCCTCCCAACTGTTTCCTTTGGTGTGGCGCAGCTGAATCGCAAATCGGCCTGATTTTTTATCCTCAGTCCTAACATTGGGTCAAGCACCTGATGGTTGGAGTGGATTTTAGAAAAAACATCAGGGTGGCTCCGTACCCTTTGCTCCCACGAATGTCACCTGCAGACCATCTCTCCCATTGGTATGCATAGTCTTTATAATGCATAATACCTAATTTGTGAAACTTCAGATGTAGCTCTTTCAAGTATATTTCCGAAGACAAACATAATGCCTAACTTGTGAAATTCAAATGAAAATCTAAAACAGTACACAAAATCTGTGGACAAAAATTAAGCGGCCAAATATTTAAAATGAGTGATTTTCTTTTTTCTAAGCTAATTCGAGCTTTTTTCCGTCATATGCCTAGAAAGAAATCCTTTCTATTAGGTTAAAAATTAGCTTTAGTTGATTTAGTGTTCATGTGATGGACCCAATTAAATTCAAGTTAGTTCGGGTTTTGTCCAACTATGTTTAATAATAAACTTATATATTTAAATTTTTAAGGAAAAATTATATATATTTAATATACATAGATTATCCTGATAAGAGAAATGATGTTTCTAAGCCATACATATGTAAGAGAACTTTTTGTTTTGTTTTTTTTTGGTTTAGCTTGTTAGTACACACCCATGTCAGTACACACTCTCCATGTTAGCCACCCCCACTAGGGATCGATACCAAGACCTCAAGTGTTGAAACGAGGTATATCCACTCAGTTTGCCAGTTGAGCTATGGATCTGGGTGTATATGTAAGAGAACTTGTTTACACACCATGAGTGGGTCAAAGTGGTGCATGTGTGTGTGGTTTCATACATCCATTGTGTAAGCCTACCCACATAATGCTCTTAACTGTCCCGAACCCAACTTGAAACCTAGATCTAAAGACCTGACAAGTACCCAATAGATGCCCAAACCTGATCAGATGTGGGTTTTGGTCTCTAAGATCTAGACTTCGGCCGGACAAGATTCGAACTCCGGTTAGCTTGGGTATGAGTACTATAAGAATTAACTCGAACCCAACCCGTTGACAACCTTATGCTTTAGGGTATGTTGGAGTTAAACGTTTGAATTTAGGTCATCCTCCAGTGATCCAAAATTGTTTATATGAAGGGTCTCGCATTTGACTAGACATATATAAAAGGCAAAATATCTTATATCCAAATAATTTCTCTTTAATCATTTAACTCCTTTATTGTTAATTTGGATGATCATCATGACCCCATACCATCAAAGGGTTGGTATACTTCAATCATAAAGTTATTTCAGAAGTCCCCTATCCTTTGTCTATGATTAAGCCTATTATATAGGTGGTTTTAATTATTGAATGGGTCTTAGATCCAACGATTGATGTCTTTATGCATCTAATAAGGTGTTTGTGGACGATGGAGGGCGGATTTCTCGAAGAGATGGGAGATCGACTCTTGATTTCCACTGGTTGCCCACTCGAGGGCTTTCATTAAAGGGGTAAAATGGTGTAACATTTGACTATAGTCGCCACTAACCAATTATTACGATTCTACAGTCGTTTAGACCCCATAGAAATGCTTAAAATCGAGGACTTAAAGATCATTAACCTTAAGATGACTCATGAGTTTGCATTCAAGAGATTCCAAGTAAGGGACCGCAGTTACAGAAAGGAAAGATTTTACGCACCCACTTTACTCGTACGGACGTACGGTCTTTACTTCATAAGATTTGACTAATTTTTAAAGAATAAAATTAATTCTCACGTACAGAAAATGTAATACGATACAATGACAATCGTGATTGACCAATCCAAATTTCTAATGGGTAGAATCCGACTATATCGGCAAACCGTAGAGCATACGTTCGAAACGATCAAGTGCAAGGTGCAAAGTATGTATGTATGAGATGTTTGATGTTGTATGGATGTTTATAATAAAACAATGGCCAACCGGCTAAGGTTTTTGGTGGACTTGCTCCGATTATATCGACAGGCCTCAGAGCATACAGCCGCTAGCCTAATACAAGAAAACGATGGAATGCAGTGTATATGCTAAAGCGACGGCTAACTGGTTAAGGTTTTTAGTGGGTAAGATCCGATTATATTGGCAAGCCTCAGAGCATATGCCCGCTAGTCAGATGTAAGAAAATGATGAAATGCACTATGATGCTGATGTATATGTGAAGCATAGGGGTTAAGAAGGGAATGAATGTTGCACGATGCTAATGCTCAAGTTTGATGAAACAGATACAAGCTTGAATGGTTGGATGAACGGTGTGGTCACAAGGCTAAATTTAGTGGCTCAGATTTGAACTTTAGTGCTCAGGAGGCTAGAAATCTGGCTAGGCTAGGCTACATCAAGGTTGGGCGCTTACTCTCCTTGGTGGAAGAATGACTAAATGGCTAAGGTTAAGGTTAAGAGATCTCTTATGGAATCTTAGACGGGGGTGAGTGAGTGCTTGAAATGAGAAGGGAATGAGGCTATTTATAGCTTCCAAACAGGTTTTCTTGTAATTTCTGGTAATCTTAGGGGCAAAAGGTAGTTAAATAGCTAGAATTGAAGATTACCACATAACATCATCTCATGAGTTGGATGAGGTGGTAAAAGGATAATTTTGGGTAAGAAGGCAAAAATTGGAGTAAATGCACCTCATCCACACACTCAAGGTTTGAAAAATGAGAGTTCCATATGCTTAAGGAACATTGCCCCAAAGAGGGGGAGTCCCCACATGGACTCCATGCTTTGGCAGGCAACATCTACCAAGCATGTGGAGGTTCTACTATGAATGTTGCTGCTTTAAGGTTTCGACCATTTCTCCAATTAAGCTTGGTTTTGGGCTTAACTAGGTGGGTTGACTGGGTTAGCAGGGGGTAGGCTGACTGGGTGAGTTGACTCGCCGAGCTAACTCAAGGTTTTAGGGTTTTGGGTTCAGGATTAGCCTGTTAAGTTGACTAGGTTGAATGGGCTGAGTTTAGGGTTTAGGACTTGGGTTCCTAGGATTTAGTCTTCTAGAGTTATGGTTTAAGATTGGACTTGGGTTCCTAGGGTTCCTATTCCTAGGGTTCCTAGGGTTTAGTCTTCTAGAGTTCGGTTGTCCATCCATCAGTTCAAACTCAATCAACTTACCAGCCTGAGGTGGGGTGTCTACAATGTAACACTCTAAGAGAGTATTGAACAACTCCCCTTTTATGGTCCTTTCATGTAGAATAGGTTAAGACGACTTTATGGGCAACTTATATCAGAAAAAACTCAGCCTAAAAAGTTCATTATAGGGCAAAAAGGCCTAAATGCACTATGGTGACAAGTCATCAGATTCATGTGTAGTGTATCTTGTTCGAAAATTATTAATGAGCTATGTGTCCTTGTAAATCAACCATGGCTCATTGATCCATGAATCCATTACAAAGTTCAATTATTTTAGGAATCAATTTCGAGCCTGAAGTCAAATTTACTATTTTGAGTAAGTCACAATTTATGAAATTCATAGTTGTAAGATTCCAATTCTGGTCCAAAGTCTTGGCTCGAGTTATCTAAGGGTGGTTTATGAGTTTGTGTAGATTTATTATTCTTTGTAAGTTTACTATTTTAGGACGGTTTTCTAATTTGAGTTAAATTAGAGTTGTGGTCATTTTTACTTTTATAAGTTATATTAAGTGCATTGTAAAAAAATCCCATTCACTAATATCAATTTTATTATTGTGTTTAAAGTTTCTTTTATGAATTTATGCATTTTTGTTATAGGCACACACTCACACCCACATACACCACATGGGCACTCGACCCCATAACCTCAATGTTGAAACTTAGAGAGCCTACCATTGAACTTATTAATAGGGAGAAGACAATAATTGTATTCGTTTTCTACATGTGCTTCTATATTATTCCCTGTCCCATTCTCTATGTCATGCAACCATTTCCTCTCTTCATGTCTACTGCAGGTGCTATAGTAACAAATATTGTTCTTGAAATTTCTCAGCTTGGGAGCTGAAGATATTTTTAACTTTTAAGGATTTTCTATTGATATTTTTGAAAAAATCTTGCTAAAATAAAATTTTAAAAATATTTCTTATAAATTAATAAAAAAATTTATTATATAATTAGTTAGTTAACATTTTAAATAATGTTTTCATGTTAATATAGGGATAATTTCATGAAAAAAAAAAATGCAAAATGTAAATACTTGGAAAATATCATGATATTATGTCAATAATATCTTTCAATTTCTTTCTCTAAAAATATAGTGAGATTTTCATAATGTCTACCATCTTTCATTTGAAAGGGTTAAATTATATATGACTCCTCAAAACTAAATATGAATGGTGTTGTTATAAGGAAATCCTGACCACCCAAATTGCTAACGAAATCGTTGATTAAGCATAATTAATGAAATCGCATTGAATAAATAACATTAGTCATACAATTTTTTTATATGAATTTGGACCGCTAATGATTTTACTCTTAAACATCCATTTGATGGCTAGGCAACAATGTTTGCAGTATAGATCCGCCAATATTAGGAATATCGCATGTCAATGATACTAAACATGTATGGAGTATAGAAAATCATGCCTATCACATATTGTACTGAAATGCATGGCCAATATTGCAAAATATAGTGAAATGTCACCAATTTCTCCTTTGAAAAATTCTTTGGAACTCTATTGCCTCTGTTGCAAATTATCGCCAATATCACAAAATATCCTGACAGGAACTCTACTGCCTCTTACGAAAAACTCTCCGAACTTAAATTATTTTTTTTTTTTTTGTCATTTTTCTTGATTCTTCTCTAATTTAAACATATTATGAGTGGATTTTGGTCCATCCTTTGTAATCTTTTGGGAGGAAAATAGAAATTTAAAACCATAATCAAGATTTTTGTAGATTTAGTGCCGGTTTCATTCAGTGAGTGATTTTGCATTTCCATTCATATTTTTTATTCAAATCATATCAAATCAATGCCATTTAAAAAAAAATAAAAAATTCTCTATATTTTGAATAGAAAATCAATGATTTAAGCATTTGATTTTGAGATTTGAGGGTAGTGGTCAAATTTGGGAAAATTTTCAAAACTTTCCTAATTTCTCTCAAATTGATTGCAATTTTACACACCAAATATGAAATCAAACATATATAAGGCTTGATCTACTGATTCATGATGTTTTTTGTGATTTTTTGGAAAAAAAATATTTTTTACTTAAAAATTATTAAAATATGATTTCTTCAAAATTCCACTTCTAGTAGCGGGCAATTAAGTCCAATTTCACAACAGAATGTAGGAGTGTTTGATGAAGTCATCATCACACGCACACTCTAATTTCAAAATTGAGGGTAGGTGGTCCAGTTTGGAAAAATTGAAAAACATAAAAAATTCTCCAATTTCTTTCAAATTGGTTGCAATCTTACTCTCCAAACATGAAAATGATTACGAGCCCACCGCACACTTCCATGTGGGTCTAAGCCACAGCCAGACACATCATTCACATGTATAATTTAAAAATTTTATTTTTTCCTTTGCTTTTAAATATATTGGTTGCTTTTCCATAAATGTTTTCTTATATTTATAAATGCCATTAATTCACTTTAAATATAATTGTATCGATTTAGTTAGACAACGCATAGCTTAGGACCATATACAAAAGAAACCTATTATGTGCACTTTGTTTTTGTGATGTTATAATTTAAAATTGTATATTAATGTTTTTTATTTTTTATTTTTTAAATAATCTATGAAGTTTCATTAAAAAATTTGATTAATCCCCCATTGCTTTCCTATGTTTTCTAAAATGTGTGATGCATTACTCGATGCAAACGATATATCCCGTGCGATAACCAATACACACACACACTATGCGGTCGAGCTCATGGGAACTTCCCATGAGGTCGAGTTGTGTGGGCCCCACCGTGATGCGCGTTGAACATCAACACTGTGCATTTGATGGGTCCCCTTTAAATGACGGGACATCCCAAAAATCAGCCATATAAGGAACTCAAGTGGGCCATATCATCTAAAATAATGTGAAGATATGCTTAGAACATATAAAAGCACTTGGTCGGGCCCACCTAAAATTTGGATGCGTGTGAAACTTAGTTCGACCCCTCCTCCAAGTGGGACACACATAATGGATGGGATGGATTTGTGAACCACACCTCGGTGGGCCCAACAAATGATTATGAATATTTTAATGGGAGGATAACCCCTCTCAACTTTTGTATGTGGTGTGGCCCACAAAAGTCATGGATTTACTTGATTTTTAAGCACGAGGCCCACCATGGAATGTTGTATTTGACTGATGGGGTTGATGTTCGGCACATATCATGGTGGGGCCCACATAGCTCGACCTCATGGGAAGTTCCCATGAGCTCGACCTAATAGAACCATTTCCCTATATATATTCCAAGAGCATGATACATAACGTAATACCGATACGGTATATACTGATTAGTAAGATTACTTAATCTACGTGATATTAGAAATATAATTCATCCACAGTGCAGCCACAATTTAAGTTGCCTAGATAGCTATGCATATCCAATGGCTGAAATAAATGTGAGTATTTCGAGTTTGACCTAATCTGATATGAATTTGTTGAACTAGAACCCAACTCCAATTTAATTATGTTGGTGTTTTTTCAGTCCAAACTCAACCTAAAGACCCTGATAACCTGACCTAACTTGACCCAAACTTGGTTGGGTAAGTCGGAATTTGGATTTGGTGTAGCTTGGTCTCACCCAACACAATATGACCTTGACCATGGGTCCCACCTTGATGTATTTTTAGTATATCTATGCCGTTTATCCATTTTCTCCAAATTATGGCATGAGAATAAAATGAAGCATATCCAAATCTCATGTGGACCACAATACAGGAAACAATGGTCTAACCATTAAAAACTTTTTATGGGTAACAAAAGTTTTAGATCAAGCTGATGTTTGTTTTTTTTACTTTCATCCGGGTTTGTGTGACCCTATCAATGGATCAGATGACAAAAAAACATTACAATGCATTTACGCAATTTAATCAAATACAAGGGCACACATGTGGTTAAGGGCACGTATTCAAATTTTGTGTGTGATTATGATGTGCGGGTATGCTAAAGTCGTACTCGACTCAATGTTTGATTGAACGCTGGTGACCCCCGTACCAAAATGAATGCCAAGACCAGATTCAGAAATCTAACTATCGAGTCAGCACCGATTGTGATCAATGATCGGGTGATTTGTGAAAGGATAAGGGTTAGTCTTCTCTTATGGATTATATTTTACTTTACAACTTCATGACTTCTTTTTTTTCACCACTAATTGCGATTTAAATTCTCAAAGGAATAAAAATGGGCAAATAAATAAAAAGAAGGTTAAACAATGCTAATTTTCTTAATATTTAAATTCGTGGCTCATTATAATCGACATATTATTAACATAAACTAGAGAAATAAACAAACGAGAGATAAATACCTGATCTGTTTGTAAGAACAGTTGATCGACATAAATAGTTAGCAGGATGTGACCAGAGAGATGTGATTGTCTAAGTAAGAACTCTATTGATAGGAATCCAACAACTTAGAGTTGTAGACATTTAATCTAATCCTACGGTATTATAGCAGTAACGCTAGACAATAGTGATTTATGCTAAGATTAAGCTATGTTATGCTATGCTAGGATAAGCAAAAAGATAAATGTAAAGAAGATAGATTTGTATTTGGCGCAGGCCTTGAGCTCTTCTTTGCGTGCTCCTTTTATAGGTTGTCGGCGCGGCTAAACCCTCGCTAGGTTTCCTTTTTGATCATGGATTCTGCACTTTTATGGTATGCATTTCGAATAGGAAGGTTTCTATGTACATTTAGGACCATTAGCTCTTAGATCTTCTCACATAGATGGTCTCCTAAACAATGTGCTACATCTAAGAATATATCAATAAGAAGAACCTTTACTGTTGATCTCGGACTTAAAATCGATCATGGCCATGCATTGGAATGACCCAATCAAACCACATCCTACAATTTTTTTATTTTTTATATTTATTTATTTATTTATTTTTGGGTTAGCTTGTTAGTACACACCCATGTTAGTACACACACTCCATGTTAGCCACCTCCGCTAGGGATCGATACCAAGACCTCAAGTGTTGAAACGAGGTATCTCCACTCCTTACATGACTTTGAACTCTTTCTCCCATTTGATCATGGTCCTGGAGTGGTCGGATAAGCCATCGAACTCTCCCATTCTCTTAACTTTGATTGATGTACGAACAAAAGTCCGCTTTGCTTAGTATTGATCCTCTTCTGATTTAGGTCCGATTAATATCCGGATTTGCTTGAATATTAGTTTGATTTTCAGATATTCGGAATCTTTGTGATCTTCGCAAACTTTCTAATGATAGGATTCTTCCCTCATTAGGTCTTTATAGATGTCCCGGGCACCCTGTTTCATTAATCCCAGTCACATGGTATTTGTCGGTTCGCTCCTTTAAAGACATGCGTAAGAGTATGTACCACCACATTTAAAACAGAATGTGTATAGTTGAAAAAATACCAAACGGATATATCTTCGAGTGTGAGTATGATTTGATTTAGTTATTTTCTTGAATACTAAATCGTAATATTGTTGCTTGAGAGTTTTTCATTAGTTCACTTCACATCATGCACATAAAATGGGTGTAAGCACACTCGGCTTTGTCTCTTGGAGGTTTTTAGCAGAGGGCGTTCAATCACCACTGCCTGCGCAAGCATTAGGGATGCGTTTGGATGGATGCGGATTGGTTGGTGTACCTTACACTCGCTATATAGCTGTTGTATTGACGTCAGCAAGTTTTGTAGGTCCCATCATAAGGTATGTGTTATATCCAAACCGTCCATCCATTTGGCGAGCTCGTATTAAGGCTTGAGATGAAAAATGAGGCATATCGAACTATCAAGTGGACCATAGTGCAAAAAGTAGCGGGGGATTGAACGTCTACCATTGAAACCCTTCAGTGAGCACCGTTGAAGCATTTTTATAGCCATAAAAGTAGGGTTGTACATGAGCCAAGCTAGCTCGGCTTGGCCCGATCTAGGTCGACTTCGACTATACTCGAACGGCGATTCAAGGCAAGACAAGCTTCATATGACCTAACTCGTTTTGAAAACAAGCCAAGTTCGAACATAGTGGAGCTTGACTCGACTCGACTCGAACTTGGCTCAACTCGAAGCTCGAGTCGAGTTGATATTTATTTGAATAAGGTCGAGTTGAGGGCCTTATAAATAATGATATTTTAGTTTTCTATTAAGTATTTTAGTTTATTTGAATTAAATATAATAATCTTATTTTCATTTAATAAAAAATAATTTCTTTATGATGAAAAATATTTCCAAACAGGTGAGATAGGGGCAAATGTGTCAAATTAAATATTTCAGACATTTAAGATGTTTGTTAACAAACAATTGTTTCAAATTCAGTACTTAATTTTCAGACTTTAGCCATAATTATCAAACAAATTTTTTGACTTCAGGTTTCAGATTCAAGCTTCAAATTTCAGATTCGGTCTTTAGACTTGAGATTTAACAAACGGGCCTTAGAAGGCATATTGATTAAACTTAGTTGGGCCCACCTTGAATGTATGTGGTCTATCTACACCGTTCATCCGTTTTCCCAACAAAATTAAGAGATCGAGTCCAAAATGGAAGCATATCCAAAGATCAAGTGGATCATACCACAAGAAATGGTGGGGATAATGATTTCCACAGTTGAAACCTTTTTAGGCCCCACATTGATGTTTATTTGTTATGCAAGCTGTTCATTATATCCATACGGGCATGGATGAAGGAAAAACACAAATATAAGGTTGCTCCAAAACTTCCATGCCCCCAAGAAATTTCAAACTTTATACCTTTAATTCAACTGTTTTTTGTGGGTGTGGTCCATCCGAACATTCTGTATACTTCATTTTTGTGCTCAGGCCCTACAATTATCTGGTAAAATTGATGGATGGAGCGGATCAGATACATAAATCATAGTGGACCTCACAAATTTTAGTTACTATGCAATCCGCTTCCGTCGTACACCAGCCAATCTGCTTCCTGGATGTACCGTGGATCTTCTTTGAAGGCATTTCGCGTGAGGTTCTTGGGAAACCTAGCTGGGGCTCAACCTGATGTTTGTGAGAAATCCACCCCGTTCATACGTCTTATCAGCTCATTTTAGAATTTTATAACAAAACTTAATAGGATCCAGGACTCAAGTGGGCCCCACTAAAGGAGAAGGTAGGTATGGAAATTTCTACCGTTGAAACTTCCCTGGGATTAACAGTGATGTTTACATGCCATCCATACCGTTAACACCGTCATTCTTGTTGGGATGAACTGAAAACACAAATATTAATATGATTCAAAACTTCTGTAGTCCCACGAATATTTCAACTGTGGACGTTCAATCATCACCTTTTAGGCCAATTTGAATATTGGATACATTCATTTTTGGGCTAGTGTCTTAAAATGAGTTTACAGAGGGAATAGACCGGGTGGATTTCTCACAAAAGTCAGGGTGGGCCATATATGTTGCCAGCGCAAGAAACCTTTAGCAGGAAATCCGCGTCCGGATCTGGACGGATTTGAAAGCGGACTGGCTATTGTACCACACACCAGATATAGCTGATCTCTCATCATGAGGTATTTATTATATCCAAACCGTGAATAAATGTTTTGATCTCGTCTAAGTCTTGAGCCGAAAAATAAGACAGATCCAGAGATAAAGTGAATCACGGTGCAAAAAGCAACGGGGGATTGAATGTCTACCATTGAAACCCTTTGGGTCACAGAAGTTTCAGATCAAGTAGATATGATTCATTTTTTTTGCTAATGCTTTAAAATAATTTTGAAAATTTGATGAAATAATAAATGCATCATTGTAGGGCCATGTAACATTGATCTCGTTTGAACCGTTCGAGAGGAGTGACAGCGCTGCATCTTCATGTACCTGCACCAGCCATATAGCTGAACGCGGATCGCGTCCTACCCATAATCTGTACGGGTAGGGCTTTGTGGGGCCACCATGATGTAAGTGTGTTATCCACGTTGTCATTACTTTTCTCATATCATTTTAATTTTTGATCTTAAAAATTAGGCAGGTCCACAACTCTAGTGGACCCACCCACCATTGATGCCTTTCTCAAGGCCACCACGATGTTTTTTTTACCATACAACCTATTCACGAGGTCATGTAGGCCTTGGATCTGGCTAATTTTATGGATAATATCTTAAAATGATTTGAAGAAAACGATGAATAGCATGGATAAAATGCTTCCATCATGGTGGGCCCCACATGGCCCTGCCGGACAGATTACCAGCTGAGTGGGGTAGGACGCAATCCGCGTCCTATATAGCTGGTGTGTGGTACACCATGATGTATGTATTTTATTCATTTCGTTCATCCATTTTTACTGATCATTTTAGGGTTTCACACAAAATAGAGAGGGATATAAATCTCAAGTAAGCCACACCACAAGAAAACATAAAGCTTTCAGAAGAATTTTCTACAAATGAATTCTAGGTGGGTCGTGTTAGTGGCTTTGTAGGGCCTACGGTGATGTATATGATTTATTCACATGGTCTATCCGCTTTTTCATATCATTTGGTGGCATAAAATAAAAAAATGAGGTTCATATAAGACTCAAGTGAGTTGCATTGCAGGAAATAGTAAAAATTGTCGCCTACCATTGAAAATTTCTCAAGGTCATAAAAGGTCCTGATCATGTTGAAATTTGTATTTTTCCTTTTTCATTAAGGTACGTGTGATTTTATGAAGAGGTTATATGAGAAATAAACATCACATTGAATTTTAGGAAAGTTTCAACAATAATTTTATTCAATTTCCGTTGGTTTCTATGGCGTGGTCCACTTGAGTTTTACACGTACTTCATTTTTTGGTCTCATGCTCTAGAATGATCTGAAAAAGTTGATGGAGTGGATCAAACACATAAATCAGGTGGGGGCATAAAGAAGTTTCACATGTTAAAAGTTGATTTTGTATTGCATAAACAATTTAAATAGAAAAAATCCGCATTCACCATTAAGGGCTTGTTTGTTAAATATTCCATGTTTAGTAGTGTTTCTTAATGCATAAGAAGGAAAGTGCTCCACGAGTTTATGTTGAAAATGATGGGAGTCCTTTATGTTGAAATTTATCCAATTCTAAAATGGGGAAAAATTATTATTTTTTAATCCAAAATTATCCTTCGCACATAAATTTATACACATCCTGACTTTTAACATGGGGCACTTCTCTGAGCCCATCATGATGTATGTGTTTCATCAATTCCATTCATCCATTTTTAATGATCATTTTAGGGCTTGATACCAAAAATGAGAGAAATATAAGTCTCAAATGGACCACACAACAAGAAAACAATAGTAATTGGATATCCATCATTAAAATTCTCCTAAGGCCCAATGTACTGTTTATGTTGAAAATGATGGTCATATCCTTTATATGAATGGAAAAAATTTATCTAAAACTTTAATGGCCCCACAAAGTTTTTAATGGTTGACGTTCATTCAACGTTGTTTTCCTGTAATGTGGTCCCCTTGAGATTGGGATATACCTCATTTTTAGTCTCATGCCATAAAATGATTTAGAAACATAAATAGACGGCATGGATGAAACACATACATCATTTAGCACCGACCACCATATAATTTTTCCGCGTCCGGTTGAGCAGCGAGACTCACTACTTAAGTGACGTCACCAAGTTATGTGGGCCCCATCATGATGTATGTTTTGTATCCACGCCGTCCATCCATTTGGAAATATAATTTTAGGTAAAGATTTAAAGAATTAGTCAAATTCAAAGCTCGGATGGACCTCACCATATAAAACAGTGGGGAGAGTGACACCCACCATTAAAAACTTAAATAGGCCCAAAAGTTTTTGATCAACCTGATATTTGTTTTTTTTTTTTTTTTTTTTTTTCATATCTGTGTTAACTTAACTTGTGAACAGGTTGTATTTCAAATAAAAATCACGGTGAGCCTTAGGAAGGTTTCAACGATGGCCATCAATCTCCCTACTGTTTGTTGTGGTGGGGTCACCTACATATTTGGATCTGCCTCATTACTTAACTCATGCCCTAAAATTAAATCTCCAAATAAATGGACGGTGTGGATAAAACACATACATCATGATGGCACGTACATCATAGTGGGCCCACAAAACTTGGTGAGTCACTTCGGTAGGAAATCTCGCTATTCAACCTGGTGGGCCGCGTCTAACCGGAAACGGATTGGCTACTCCTGCCACCCGCCAATGGCTGATGGTCGGTGCTCTGTGAGCCCAGCATGATGTAAGTATTTCATCCATGCCGTCCATCTATTTTTCCAGATCATTTCACGGTATGAAACCAAAAAATGAGATATATCCCAATCTCAAGTGGACCACACTACAGGAAACAGCGTTGAATGAGCATCGACCATTAAAAACCTTTTGGGGGCCATAAAAGTTTTGGATCAAGCTGATATTTGTTTTATCCCTTTATCTGGGCCTGTATGGCCTAATAAACAGATTGGATGTCTAATAAACAGTACAGTGGGCCTTAGGAGAATTTTAATGGTGGATATCCAATCACTATTGTTTTCCTGTGGTGCGGTCCACCTGAGAATTATATCCCTTTCATTTTTCATGTAGAACCCTAAAATGATCCGTAAAAATGGATGAACGGAATGGATGAAACACATACATCATGGTGGGGCCCACGGAGCACCGACCACCAGTCACGAGGGTAGTTTAGTCATTTCCGTAATCCCTCGTAACTATAAATGCGAAAGAGGGGGTAGGGTTTTCACTTCCTGCATTTAGGGTTTCTGAGAGCGACCAAAATCCTCAGCCCCTCGTTCATCTTCGATCGGCAGCAATGGTAAGCCAAACTCTCTCTCTTTCCCTCTCTCCATATATCGGGCTTCTTGCAGCTGTTGAAGCGGAAGATCTTGTTTTTGGTCGTTTAAGAAATCATTATTATTGTTATTTTTTCATTTCTAGGTTCATCTTTTCATTTTCTTTTACGGTTAATGAGGTCTGGGTTGCGTTTTGGTGGTTTGTACTATTTCTTGTCGTAGATTTTTTCGCATTAGGGATGCGTTTGGATGCGCAAGATAACTGGATTGCGAACATTCTCTTTAATCAAAAGATGAAATCATCCCTCTATATATCAACGGCGATTGTGCTATTCACAATAAGGAAGTAGAAATTCAGCTCGAATGATAAGGAATCACAGTTTTGGTTGCTTATACCCTGTTGTAATTGCTATTTAAATTGACCTCTCATCCAAACGTGCCATAGATGTTTGTTCCTGTTGTTTTATTTCTCTTAATTTTGTCTTGTTCACTATCATTTTCGTTTACTGAAATTGTAATTGTTGTAGAATGTATTGAATCCTTAGTGTTCTATAACTGTTGCTATGATGTGTATTATAGCTTCAATTATTATGTCATCTTGATCGATTGTTAAGGTTTTTGGTGGTGATTGATAGTCCCAAACAGTACCCTGAAACGACACCTTTTTGGTGGTGATCGATTTGATAAGGGTACCCTGATACGATCAAAGTGTGATATGGTACCCTGATACGACCTGGATTTGACAGTGATTGATAGTCCGATAGGGTATACCTGTATCCCGATATCACCCGGTTTTGGTGGGGACTCAGATTGTGTAGTTCTCCCCACCTTATTGAACTTCTCTAACTTCCCTGAGACCAAGGCTTAGCTAGCAATAGACAATACGGAAACCCGATCCAGCAATATTGTGTGGGTGAAGAAGGGAAATGGTGCTTGTAAAGATCTTTTATCGAGTGCGCAAACATGATAGGAGTCGAGGAAGAAGTTGAAGTGCCAGTTGGCATTGCCTAAGTAACGTATGTTTCTGTTTGTGCGCTTCTCGCTATTGTTGAATCGGTGCTTATGTGTATCATATTTCGCCTGAGATGCTTGGGCAGGGGCTACTATGGTGCTACTACTGCCACACTAATATGGTAGAGTGGAGGTTCTTTTGCTTGTCACTAGTCTTTTTGTCTCACTATGCGTTTTTCTCTTCTAGCAAGCAAACTCAATGCTTCCTTATCAACAGATATAGGGGACATTCGATACAATATCAAACCTATTCTTCTTGGACACACTTCGAAAGTCTGATACTAGAACACAAAACTGACTTTTGCTTGTCACTAGTCTTTTTGTTTCACTATGCGTTTTGCTCTTCTAGCAAGCAAACTCAATGCTTCCTTATCAACAGATATAGGGGACATTCGATACAATATCAAACCTATTCTTCTTGGACACACTTCGAAAGTCTGATACTAGAACACAAAACTGATGTCGGTACTGTGTATACGTGGCAAAGCTTTGCCAGCCCCACCATGATGTATGCATTTATCCACATCATCTATCCATTTTGCCAGATCATTTTTGGTCATGAGCCCAAAAAGGAGGCAGATCCAAAGCTCAAGTAGACCATACCACAGGAAGCATGGGGACAATCTGCTCACTGTTGAAACCTTCCTAGGGCCCACCATGATGTTTATTTGCCATCCAATCTGTACATAAGGTCACAGGGACCTGGACGAAGGGAAAATACAAATATCAGCTTGATTGAAAACTTTTGTGGCCTCCAAAAAGTTTTCAATGGTAGTGTTTAATCCGCACTGCTTCCTGTGGTGTGGTCCGCTTGAGCTTTGGATCTGCCTAATTATTGGACTCGTGTCCTAAAATGATTTGGAAAAGGGATGGACGGTGTGGAAGTGGTGCTCACAGAGCTTTGCCACATGTACACAGTGCTGATGTCAGTGCTGTGTTCTACACTATGCAATCTGAGTCCTTTTGGTGGTGATTGGTAGTCTGATACGGTACGCGAAACCTATTTTTAATCCTTGATCTGGACTTGTTGGAAAAGTATAAATGGCGATTAAGGCTAGAGGAAAGTGTTAAATGCATACATCTAACTCGTATGTACTCGCTACTTCTTTCTTAAATTATTTTATTGTACTCTATAATCTATATATGTATAAGAACTTTGTTGATCTTACGTACTGAGAATTCTTTTTCTTTGGGATTAAAAAATTGTTACCTACTTAATTTGACATTGAATTTTCATTGAGGAGAGTTGATCGTCTGAGTTTTTTTTTTCTACTTAATCCAAGTCTGTAAACACTGATGTCATTTGAGGGAAGTTACTTGACTTCTACTGGAAGTAGATATCTAGATTGCTTGATGTGGTGAAGAGTAGTAGCAGTGGGCCGAAGCCGGTTTGGATTTTAGTTGTGCTTTGACTGGCTGGATTTTTTAACCAGGCCTTAAATATAGGCTTGGGATGGGCAGTTTGATACCAGATCTGTGCCTTCCTAGTAAAGTCATAAATGGGGTTAGGCTGGGCCTTAATAGGAAAAAAAATGCCAAGTGTTGCCCTGACCTGACCAATTTATTAATTGAAACTAAAATAAGGCCTGAGCGTGACTGTGGCTGTATATTACCGGTCCAAGCCAGATCTGTATCAGATCAGGGGCTACGCTCTGTTCCCAACCTTAATTGTGACATTACTCTCACACAATTTGACCCTGGGTTTTGTTGTAGTTGAATTCCAATCGTTGCTTTCTAATACCATTTGGATGTTGGGTTGTTTTTTTAGTAGGTAAATTGAACTTGAGTAAACACGTGTGTATCAGACTCCAGGCAACCATGGAAAAACAACTTTTTTTAAATAATTTTTTTCTTGTGAACCTTCTTTCCCTTCAACCCCATTTAGGTAGTCCTAGAAGATATTTTTGGGGTGATACATGTGTCTGAGAGCATGTTGGGAAGATCTGCATGATTTGTTTTATTTGAGAGAGAGGGAGGGGAGGGGTGATTAAATGCATGATTTCTCAATTTTTTTTATTGGAACATTGATTTGAAGATTTGCATACAATTGTGATGATTTAAACAGGTGAACGTGCCGAAAACAAAGAAGACCTACTGTAAGAACAAGGAGTGCAAGAAGCACACCCTGCATAAGGTTACACAGTATAAGAAGGGAAAGGACAGTCTTGCTGTTCAAGGAAAGCGTCGGTACGATCGGAAGCAGTCGGGTTATGGAGGACAGACCAAACCCGTTTTCCACAAGAAGGTATTAAAATCTCTTGATTTTTCCTCGCTTTCTTTAATGCTTTGCTTTGCCCCCAAACCTTGTAATGCCATTTTGTTAAAATCTATCTTATAGGCGAAAACTACGAAGAAGATTGTGCTGAGGCTGCAATGCCAGAGCTGCAAGCATGTCTCCCAACACCCAATTAAGGTTGGTTTCTCAGTTTGTTGTTTTTTTTTTTTTTTTTTTGGGGGGGGGGGGGGCAGGCAAGTTCAGCATTCCACTTGTCAGGTGGTCCCCACATTGTAAGGATTTTATTAGACTTTTGGCATGCAACTGGATGATTAAAATGCCATATAGCCAACCGTTCACATGCAACAGTAAAAGTCCACTGGTTGGATGGCTAGGATTGTGCAGCAGGGTTTTGTGTTTGTCCTTCCGGATGATCTGAATCCCTGAAAGTGGCCCAATGATCACGTCCAGCATTTGTGCAGAGCCCCTCAAAATTATTTCTTGATTTTTTACTTGAAATCTCCTAATTCTGTTACCTAATGCCCCTGTGTTTTTGCATGGATTGTGCAGAGGTGCAAGCACTTTGAGATAGGCGGAGATAAGAAGGGGAAGGGGACATCTCTCTTCTAGTCTGTCTTCTAGATGAAAGGCATTTAGCATTTTGGTACTGTTTTTGCTGTCTGTTTTTTATGGCTGAAGTAGATAGGCATGTGGCAGAGTTCTCAAAGTACTGATATATCCAGTGCCTTTTTTTTTTTTTTTTTTTTTTTTTTTAGGTTTTGCCAATGAATGCTTATTTGATTTTGAAGTAGTTCATTAAACACATGTTTGTTTGGGAAATATTTACAGTTTACTTAATCGGCTCCTTGAATGAAGAAACTGCCATCCAAGCTGCTATCTTGTTTGGGTTTCACAGATAGGATGGATGTTTCAGGGATTTTGGGGTATTGGGACGGCTTAAGAATAGGGTGCCTATGGTGTCAGCCATCTGATATGTGGTGGTGGTTGGTTAGTTCCTCCAATTAGAGAGTGAGTGCATACTGAGTTATGCTTCAGCGTCCTTAGTGAACTCTGTGGGGGCACAACTGTCATGATGCGTCTTATCCACATCCATCCATTTTACTGGATCATTTTAGGGCATCATCCCAAAATTGAAGAGCTCAAGTGGACTGCCCCACAGGAAACAGTGGGAATTAATCGCCTACCATTGAATTTCTTGAAGGCCACATTAGTTTTGGATTAAAGGTGATATTGTGTTTTCCATTCATCCATTTCTGTGTGAATAAACATCACTGTGGTCACTAGTAAAGTTTCAATTGTGGATGCTGCTCTCCTCCACTGTTTCCTGTGGTGTGGTTTACTTGAGCTTTGTATATGCCTCAATTTTGGGCTCATGCCCTAAAAGCCCTAAAAGGATGTGCAAAAAGTGTTGACAAGACAAATCATGGTAGCCCCCCACAGCTTACTCAGTATACAATCTGCTCTCCCACAATTATCACACGCCCAGCCATGGATGAACACCTTGCCCAAGAATCTTATCAGTCGGAGAACTCTGAATGGTTGGGAAGTAGGAACTAAAAATTATTAGGGGACGGTTTTTCAATCTTTCTGTCCGAGAGGCCAAAATGGGGACATGTTGGCATCATAGCTGTGCAAAATCAAGGATGGAGGCAGAAACCCTAAAAAGAAGTGGTTGAAAGGGATGGTAATTCACTTGAACTTTTTAAAGTTGTTTTTGTTATGGTGAGCTCTGGATTGGAATGAACTTGTTGAAGCAGATACTTGCAGGGGAGTATTGAGGGTGACAAGGGAACTGGTTTGGTTCAGGCACTGTCTCACCTATGTGTTTTTGTATAGGAGCCAACTTGGGCGGGTTGGGATGGTTTCACAAGTCCAACTGACCGTAAGAGGATCCAACATTCCAACCTGAATCAGGCAAAACCAACCCCAGTCCTTGTGTGACCCACTTAATTGAGTAGATATGACTTGTAAAATTCAGTAGTTATACAGGTTAGAAGAAGTTACTCACTGTGTGAACAGTAACTTGTAGTCCCAAACTGTTGATTTTTCTATACAACCGTGTCAAATAAAAGGTACACATGAAATGTATCGTCGTAGGATGTATTCATCACCTTAGTTTTCTCTTCAACTTCATTTTACCCTTGAGCTATTGAGCTGCTTCTACCACCTGGTGGTAGACACAGACCATGTGGGTTATGTGAAAAAAAGAAGAAAATGCCCATTTCCATCTTACTGAGCCATACCTTACCTAAAACTAGAGGAGGTAAATGGAAAAGATTCCATTGACTTAAAACACTTCTTTCTTTAAACAGGTATTTTTTTATGATGCTATCTCATTAATTTGGTATTTTCGTCTGATCTATTTTAATTAATTAATTTTTCCATCAAGCTACCTCATTAATTCAGCCAAATGTCATGGCTGTACTTTCCATTAGTTCTCTCTCTCTCTCTCTCTCTCTCTCTCTCTCTCTCTCTCTCTCTTCTATTTTACATAAATGATGAAAACGCCCCTCCTTATCACAACAAAATGCTTTTATCTCGTGGAACTTTTGTGAGATCCACCCCGTCCATCAAGTAGGTGGGTTCATGTCCGCCTTGGAACCCAAAAAGTTCATGACCGTCCGGAACTCAAGTAGGGCACACCCTAGGAAAAGGTTGGGATGGTATGGCCACCATTAATTTCGTGTAGGACCCACCATGGTGTTTATTTGCCACCTAATCCTGATGTGCATCATCGGGATGAAAGAAATACATGATATAGATTTTGAATTGGACGGATTGGATTGAGTAGATATATATCCACCATGTGATCTCTTCACACATTCCACGTGGTAGAGACTGAAGGGAGGCAAAGTTCCAGTGGAACGTAGCACCTGTGGGCGAGATCAAAGCCCTTAACCAGTGGGCCCCACCATGTACGATCGGCGGCGTGAAAACAAGCCTGCTTCGGTCTCATGGGGGCCAGAGAGGTGTGGGAAATATGGAGCCATTGATCTTTCAAATATAGTACAATGTTAGAAAATGATCCAAGCCATTCATCAGGCTCGTCCAAGCATCTAGACCCCTTGGCCCAATCATCAGGCTGGTCCGCTCATTAAGTGGACCACACATGTAAAAAAAAAAAAGGAGATGGAAAATGACTAACTATCCATATTTAATATACACGCTTGGCCTGTTTATCTTTTGGCTAGGTCATGTTCATGGACTGCAAGTAACGAATGTCTCATATTTCATCTAAGCATGCCGTGTTATTTATTTTAGTCATCAAGCATTCAATACTGTACACAGTGCAATTTTACAAGATCCATACCTTCCATTTGGTTGACCATACCTACTTATCAGAAGACCGTTGATGTTTACAGATGGATAGTTAGGGGAGTGTCCAACCAACAGCGTTTCATGCAGAAGTACTCCGATTGATGGTTAGGATCATCTGATTGGCGTGGTTTTTTTGAATGCTTTATTTATTCAGATATAAGCTTTTAGCATAGGTGGGCCCTACCATCTACTATGAAATAATATGCCCTAATCTCCTATAGAGGGACTGTTTTAGTCATTTAAGATATAAAGGAGGTGCCGCTATCCAAATAAAATGAATTGCTTATTATAAGAGGACGTCTCTTAAAGTCTAGATTCATATGATTTGGCATTTAATCTGATGAATAAACTTGAAATTATAGAAATGTGTTCGTCTTAGCGAGCTTGACGTCTATCGTAGGACATCGAGTCAAAGTCACATCTTGAATTGCTCAACTTGGACTCACAAGGTCAGTGAATGAGATGTGTGAATATTTTAAAAATTAATCAAAAACTTAAGTTAATTGTCTATATCCGGTCTTTACTAAAGTTGACTTTCGGACCGTTTGATTCTATCCAAATTTAGGGCAGTAACTTAAGTTAATACCTTGCACCTATTCCTATAGTCGCGGCCTCGATCGACGATAAGTGACTGTCGAACAAACTTCTAATTATACCCGTCGATCGACGTATCCAAATGGCGGCTGTTCACAACCCCAAGTGTAGGGTCGCGATGTAGTAATAATCTTGGTGAGACCGAGGTTGAATCCACCGGGACTAAATTGATAATAACATGCCCACAAAAGAACAGGAGTGATTCAGGAATCTATTAATGTAGTAATTGACGATCACCCGATCACACCCACACCAAGTCAAGATGATGATGAAGTCATCATTAAAAATAAACCTGACTCTTCATCTAAATTAAATAATACTGGATTAAGATTAGTCAAAGATCATTCGACTGATCAGATATTGGGTAACCCTCGTATTGGTGTTTAGACAAGAAGACATAAAATATCTGTAATTACATTTGCTTCACTTCTCAAATTGTACTGGCAAATGTAAATGAAGCACTTGCCGATGAAAGTTGGATATTGGCTATGCAAGAAGAGTTAAATCAATTCGTTGGAAATGATGTTTGGTACTTGGTTCCTAGACCTTCTGATAAACATATAATTAGAATCAAATGAATCTTTAAGAACAAATTTGATGAAATGAGGAATATCATTAGAAATAAGGCACGATTGATTGTACATGGCTACACTCAGATAGAAAGAATTGACTATGATGAAACCTTTGCACCAGTTGCGCTCCTTGAATCCATTAGATTATTCATTTCAATTGCTTGTTATAAGAAATTCAAAATATATCAAATATATGTCAAAAGTGCATTTCTAAATGGTGATCTACATGAAGAAGTATATGTTGAACAATCTAAGGGTTTTGAGGACCCTAAACTTTTAGACCATGTGTATCGTTTTAAAAATTCGCTTTATGGTTTAAAACAAGCTCCCATGACATGGTATGAAAAGTTGACTAAATTCTTACTTAGTCATAACTTTATCATGGAAGTGTTGATAAAACCTTATTCGTTAAGAAATATAATGATAATGTATTGATAGTATAGATCTATGTTGATATTATTTACGGATCTACATGCACTAACTTGTCCATTGAGTTTGCAGATCTGATGAAATCCAAGTTTGAAATAAGTATGGTTGGAGAACTAAATTATTTTCTTGGATTACAAGTAAAACAACAGGAAGATGATATATTTATCTCACAAACCATGTATGCCTTAAATCTTGTAAAGAAATTTGGGTTTGAGAATGGAAAAAAGTTTGATACTTATATGAGTACAACTCTCAAACTCTCTAAGGATGAATTAGGTAAAAGTATAGACTTCCGTCTATATCGAAGTATGATTGGTAGTCTTCTATACTTAACTGCTAGTAGACCTAATATTACTTTAGTGTTGGAATATATACTAGATATCAATCTGATCTTAAGGAATCACATCTAATCGCTGTTAAACGGATTATCAGATATGTCGTAAGTACTGTTAACTTGAGTTTATGGTATTCACATGATACAACTGTACAACTTGCCGAATATACCGATGTAGATTGGGCAGGAAACATCGACGATAGAAAATCTACCAGTGGTGGATGTTTCTATGTAGGGAATTGTTTAGTTTCCCAGCTCAGTAAGAAACAAAATTCTATACCACTCTCAACAGTTGAAGCTGAATATATCGCAGTTGGCAATGCTAGCACCTAACTGATCTGGATGAAAAGAATGTTAACTGATTATGGTATTGCGCAAGATACAATGACATTATATTGTGCTTGCCATGTTATAAAACCACCTCGGGGTCCACTTGTGTAGGGTCGTGATGCAGTTTTTCCTTTCTTCCTTAGTTTTTCATGCTTTCTTTTAGGGTATTAGATCCAATCATGTCTATGGTTGGCTAAACCTCTTAGCTATGGCTAAGAGGTGAAGCTTGTAGCGTGATGGGATGTTTCTCTTGCTTTGATTCATGTTTATATTGAACCTTCTTTGATTTTAATTTGATATTTAAGAAATACTTTAAGTTTTTAATAGTTTATTGTGACTCAAATTACAGTAGATCTATAATAACTTTAAGTATCTTCTTTTCCTTGTTTTGAGATTGTAGGATTGGTAAATCCTATTGTTGGCCATTATCCCATGGGCATGGTTTGGTGATGGAATCCCTTCCAATCTTCACAATTTTCCATCCATTGAAAATTAGGTCAATGAAAGTTCAGACTTGATCTTAATTGTTATATCTTCCACTTGGATAGGATAAGACTCTAATTCTAATTGTGTAACTTGAATCAAGTAAGAGGGCTCCCTGATCTCTACAAGTGGATACTTGGAAACCCTAGTTCCCACTTTTAAATTCAGTAGTTTCAATTACTTTAATCACAATTACTCTCTCAATCAATTCAGAATTAGGTTTACATCTTCTTCTAGTTCTAGCTCTAGTTAATTTTATAAACGTACAAGGTTCAGTTCCTGTGGATTCGATCTTAGTCTTATCGAGATTATTACTACATCGCGACCCTACACGTAGGGTTGTGAATAAGTTTTTGACGCCGTTGCCGGGGATTGACAGTTGCGTTTTCTTAATTTGATTAGTTTTAGAATTAGGTTAACATTAGGATTTATTTACTTTCTATTTTTAGGTTAGGGTTTTTCTGAATTAGTTTTAGAAACTAACTTCTCTTTCTATTTCTAGATTTAAAAACTTTCCTAATTTGTTTTTAAAAACTAACTCTCTTTCTATTTCTAGATTTAGAAACTTTTCTAATTTATTTTTAGAAACTTTCCTAATTTGTTTTTAGAAACTAATTTCTCTTTCTATTTCTAGATTTAAAAACTTTTCTAATTTATTTTTAGAAACTTTCCTAATTTGTTTTTAGAAACTAACTTGTTTCTTTTTCTGTTTTGCAGAATCTTAACATAGAAACTTCTAATTTAATAACTTCTTTCCTAATTCTCACTCTTTCTGTTTCTAGATTTCTCATTGCTTTAGGTTTCTTCCCTTTTAGGTTTAGGTTAGAATTTGAACTTGAGGGCTGGGAATATTTCATGCCCAAGTGGGTCCGTGAAGATACTCTACGTCTCTTAAGTGAAGGAGGATTAGTCGAGGGGTTATCTATCCATCACATGGTTAAACACCACTTGAGGTCCTCAGAGTTAATTGAGGTTATGGCTGCAAATCAACCGGTGAATCAGCCGCAACCACGGGTTGTGGAAGTCCAGGATGAGAATGAAGTGCACCATGCACCCCTACCTTGTACTTTGCGAGATTATTTACAACTGGCGGGGTGAGCATCACTTCTTATATAGTTTTTCCAGAAAATATAAGAAATATGGATATCAAGCCAGGAATGATCTAACTCATTCCAAAGTTCCTTGGACTCGAATATGAAAGTCCATATTTACACTTGAAAGAGTTTGACGAGATTATAACCACTTTATATTTTCCTAACATGTCTGAGGACATGGTCAGGCTGAAACTCTTTCCTTTCTCCTTGAAAGAAAAAGCTAAGATGTAGTTGCATTCACTACGTCCACGGTCTATTGACACATGAAATGACATGATAAAGGAGTTCATAAATTTTTTTTTTCATACCATAAGACGAACACCATCAGGAAGTCGATCATGGACTTCGCCCAAAGGGAAGACGAAACATTCTTCCAATGTTGGGAGCAGTTCAAGGATCTTGTTAATTCATGCCCACAACACGGTCTTGAAATGTGGTGCATAATAAGTTTATTTCATGACGAACTGACATCTTCAATGCGCCAATTTGTCGAGACAATGTGCAATGGGGAATTCATGAATAAAAATGTCGATGAGGTGTGGGATTACTTTGACAAGCTCGCTGAAACCTCACAATCATGGGACATCTCCCCAAGACCTAGCACTATATCTAAGACTACTTTTTTTTCTTTTTAATTTTTAATTTTTATTTTTTGGGTTAGCTTATTAGTACACACCCATGTCAGTACACACACTCCGTGTTAGCCACCCCCGCTAGGGATCGATACTAAGACCTCAGTGTTGAAACAAGGTATCTCCACTCAATCTGCCAGTTGAGCTATGGATCTGGGTGTTATCTAAGCCTACTCAATCAAAGGAGAGGGGTGGGATATACTTGTTAAAAGAGGATGGCGATATAAATGCTAAAGTGGCTAGTCTCACAAGGAAGGTTGAGGCCATGAAACTCAAGATGGATAAGGCTAAGGAAGTTGTTTGCGGTATTTGTGCTTGCAACATACACATAACTGAAAATTGTCCAATGATACCTGCTTTTTAAGAGGTATTGAATGAGCAATCGAATGCCGTGAACAACTATCAAAAACATTTCAATAGACCCATCTCTAATACATACAATCCTAGTTGGAGAAATTATCTGAACTTCAGTTGGAGGAATGGACAAACTGCTACTCCTCAAGGAATCCCTAACCAATTCCTGAATCAAGGGAAGCCTTAAGAGGATCTGGTTTAGAAACATATTCAAAACCAAGAGCTTATCAATCAGAGTGTATTGCAAGCCTTTCAAGACCTTTCAAAGGCCATACATGGGCGTGAGACAAGCCTTTAAAAGGTCGTGGAGTCTCACTGGTGGAGCCCAGGGAGAGATGACTTATTCAAATTTTGAGAGGGAGTGAAAATAGGGTTGTGAACAAGTTTTCAGCGCCATTGTTGGAGACTAACGGTTGCGTTTTCTAAATTTAATTAGTTTTAGAATTAGATTAAGATTATTATTAACTTTCTATTTTTTTTTTATAGGTTAGGAATTTTTCTGCTTCGTTTATAGAAACTAACCTTATTCTCTATTTTGTAGGATCCTAACCTAGCATCTCCTATCTGGTAACTTTGTTCTAACTCTCTCTATCTTTTTATTTGCTGTAATTTTCAATTTTTAGATTTTAGGTTAGATTCTGTACTTGAAAGCTGAGAGTGTTTCATGCCCAAGTAGCTTCGTGACAACACTCTACATCTTTTGAGGGAAGGAGGATTAGTCGAAGGGTTGCTTATCCATCACAGGATTAGACACAACTTAAGATCCTCAGAGTCAATAGAAGTGATGATTGCTAATCAACCTATAAACCTCAACCTCTAGTTGAGGAAGCCCATAATGAGAATAAGGTGCATCATGCAGCTCCGCCTCATATTTAGAAGACTATTTACAACCAACGGGGGTGAGCACACATTCCTATATGATTTTTTCAAAAAATACAAGAAATATAGATATCATGCCAGGAGCGATCCAACTCCTTCCAAAGTTCCATGGACTTGAATCCGAAAGTCCATATTTACACTTGAAAGAGTTTGATGAGATAATAGCCAATTTATATTTTTTTAATGTATCTGAGGATACCATCAGGCTGAAACTCTTTCCTTTCTCCTTAAAAGAAAAAGCTAGGACGTGCTTGCACTCATGCCGGCTGAAACTCTTTCCTAAGACATCCCTCTCTTAAGAGGACTTGCCATATTTAAACTTTTATCCTAGCTAGACGACATATTTACTGAACCAGTTTCCATTTGGAGAGATCTTCTACTTGAACTTTAGTAGAAATTCACTGGGTCCCATCAATCTCACATGATGCTTCTCTTGTATGATTTTCAACCAATTTCCCTCTCCAATGTCTGTAAACATTCACCCACCTAAGAATTGAAGGACATAAGAAATGTGCAAAAAAGATGAGGTATATATGTTTACAAAAATCTCATAAAAATTGTTGTTATTTTAAATAAATTGTTGTGCTTTAATGCATGGTTTTAGATTATGGTTTCCAAAAGCTCTGCTTGGAAACCAAACTAATATGACTTGTGTTGTTTCAACCTTGCTTTTCCGTCTTGTGAGTTGTTTTGTTGTTTATCAAAATTGAGATTTAAGTCCGGTGAATATTTTATTGCCCAGTAAAATGGGCAAAACCATATTTAGAAATATGCTTTAATATGTGTTATTTAGAAAAATCCACACACCACATGGGCATGGGCACTTGAATCCAAGACTTCAATGTTGAAATGTAGGGCATCTACCATTGAGTTATACATGGAGATACACACACGAATGCTAAGCTGTGCACCAATTCTCACGGAACTTATGTGAACTTTTTGAGAACTCATCATACGTGATGTGAGTCCAAAATCTGAACGGTCCACGTGATGCAGCACCCCATGAAACCCCAGGGCCCAACTTTTACTTTGATCCAAAACTTTGGTAGGCCATGAAAAACAAAATATTTTCCTTCCTTGATTTGCATCTCTTTGTTATGGCCCACTAGTCCGTTGGGGTTTCATGGGATGCCACATCACATGGACCGTTCAAATTAGATGCCCATGATACGTGTGCAAAGGTTTGAACGTGCGATGTGTGTGTGTGTGTGTGTATGTGTGTGTGTGTGTGTGCGCTTGAATAGAAAAATGAGAAAAAAATAGTATAAGTATTAAAAAACAATATATTTTAATTTGATTATTTTTCTAAGTTTAATTTATTTATTCTATCTTGTAAATGATAATAGTGAGATAAAACCTAGGGAAAAGCAATGAAGTTTTGGAACATGCCAAGAAGTAAAATCTTATGAATTGCACAAGTGTAAAAAAGCTTAGACATGGGAGGAAACCATAAAAATAAGATTGATAAAGGATCAAATTTTATTAAAAGTTTAGAGACACCTATCTTACACTATGCTTGTCTTGTGGAGGTCCATTTTTTTTATAAGAGAGTAATGGAAGCTGTCGGAAAGACGTCGGAATCTGACGAATCCTAGAAGCGGCCGGTGTTATCTGATGACGAGGATGATCACATGGTGGGTTATGAGACAGAGGAAGATATGGTGGAGGAGGTGATGAATAGGTTGAAAGAGGAGAGAAATTGCCCATGTTTTGTTCCTTATTCCTCTTGTTCTTTTATTACTATAAATGGAAACGAGGAAAGCTGTGGGCCCTCCTTCTCCCACTCGGCTTCGACGCAAATGGCCAGCATCAACATGGGTGGGATCAACATTTTGGAACTGGTGGGGCCTAGTGGTTTGTACTGCGGGATGAGTGTAGGGACCACCGAGGTAGGACAATCTTGCTGGATAAGCCAACTTGTAATTCAACTCAAAATTTGCTCATATTAGATAGCTAACTCGCGATTCAAGTCAGTGGGAACGTAACACTTATGGGCGATTCCACGTGATTTTAAAATACCAACCAGACGCTTATATAGATGCAGGGACCACCGAGATCGATGCATTGAACCTTGCAGGCATGGATGAGGAGGACTTCTCTTATTTCCAGCTTTCTGATGGGCCAATGTAGGCTGCACACTTCTCGATAGGGAGATTCGAACGATCGGGCTTAGCTAGATGACACATTTCCACATTTTTGTTGATTTTGGAATTGTATATTGGACCCAGTTGGACCCATACTCTGGATAATCATACTACATGTGTTTCAATTTAATCTTCTGCTTTAATCGTGTTTATTCCAGAGTATGATACACTGTTTAGTATAATCCTATACATGCTTAATTGTCAAATGTAGAAGTAACCGAGAAACCAGCTTCCGTAAAGCATAAGTGATATTTGGAATCTTGGGAGTCGAGCTTTACTCGACCATCGAAATTTAGGGCGTTGCATGTGATGGGACTATAACTTCTGTCGGTGGTGTTGGATTGGGGACCCAACCTATTAATATAGGTTAGAGGGGTGAGGAGTTTGAAACCCATCAAAACTCCTTTCCCCAAGGCTTCACACGAATTGGTAATCCTAATTCCTCTAAAACACTATGTGTGTATCACAGTTGTAGCACTCCACCCCTTACACGAATTTCTGGATGTATCACAACTTAGTGGGGCCCATTGGTATACTCGATCACATTATCCAACTCTTAGGATAATCTAGACCGTTGATCAATGAGGCCCACCTTATAGGATTCTTACACCACAAGCACAAGATCATGTCCGAGTGACTAACCGACAATTTTTAATCGTTGATTTACATGGACAATGTTTGGACGGTGTTGATCATCATATTAAAGTAATTATAGTGATGCAATTGATAATCTAATTGCTTTGAGATATTATTAGTGGGCCATATGCCCAATAGAATAATAGTATGGTGACACATATATTACACATGCAACTCTTGAAAGGATTTTATATGTAATCCAAGCTCTTAGTGTGGATTTCAAACCCATATTTCAGTGGATTTCAGACCCATATTTCAGGAGATTTGAAACCCCAGTTACTTTATGGTGCCAAATAATTAGGGGATTTGAAATCCCATCAAATCTGCTAAAAATGCTCACAAATCCATTGTGCCAAACGACCCCTTAATATCCATAATTAATGAATGCATGTAATGTCTAACACAATGGTTGTAATAAGCCCGTTGAAATATATACTTTGCCCGAAAATGATGAAATTCCAAGTCTTGGATGGGCCACAAGAACAAGATTATGTCCAAGTGACTAACCAATGTTTTTTAACCATTGACTTACATGGACAATGTTTGGATGGTGCTGATCATCATATTAAAGTAATTATAGTGATGCAATTGATAATATAATTATTTTCAGATATCATTAGTAGGCCATGTGTCAAATAGATTAATAGTCTAGTGACACACATGTTACATATGCAACTTTTGGAAAGATTTTAAATGTAATCTAAGCTTTCACTGTGGATTTCAAACTCCCTGTTTGAGGGGATTTGAAACCCCCACTTACTTTATGGTGCCAAAAAACTAGGGCATTTGAAACCCCCTCAAATTCCCCCAAATCCATGGTGCTAAACAACCCCTTAAGTGGACCATATCACTGAAAATAATGGGGTTGAACCCCTAGCGTTGAAAGCTTCTATGGTATAAAGGTTTGAATCAAGCTATATTTGTATTCTATTCATCCAAGTTTGTGTACCTTATGAATAAATTGGATGGAAAATAAATATACTACGAAGTTTTCAATTGTAGGTATCATTATTTTTACTAGTTCTATATTGTGGTCCACTCAAGCTTTAGATCTTCTCATTTTTTGACTCATGCTCGGAAATAAATTGACAAAATGAATCCATAATAGGGATAGAACATAAAAGATCATTTTCCTGTAGCATGGATAAAACATAAACATCTTAGTGCACCCCAGTTGAGAGCCAACAATCTTCTTTAGCATTAAGTGAGCCTTGCCATGACTACGAGGTGCTTGAGGAAAAAAGGCAACTCCAATAATTAAGTGGGCCACATAAATAATAATCAACAACAACCCAAAAACCTCCAAATTCATATGGTGGCCTACATGCTAGCTGGATCATGTTGCTTTTTTTTTTTTTTTTTTTTTTTTTTTTTTTTTTAAGAACTTCAACTTCCGTGGTGGGCAAGACCGCGCAGCCAAACAAGTCTCTCCACCCGTTTGGGGTCATCTACCCCGGGGCTAAGCTAAGGCGAGCCAACAAACACCTGACTATTCCTTGTAAAGGAAGCCACAACTTGCACTAGAGGGTGACCTGGAAGATCGTGATGGCTCCCTCTGGAGGTCGGTCTGGAAGGTCGTTCGACGAAGGAAGTCAGAGAACTACAGACTCGGGGACATGATAGTCGAGCCTGATCTGGGCTAACTCTTCCACGGACAGGGTCGAGGGCACCGGTCCCCTTGGACCGTCCTCCCCTTCAAGCCCTTCAAGGTTGATCTCGCTGGATCGATCACGCCCCTTAGCAACTTGCTCCCTTGTCGGAGACACATTTAATGCCTCGGGCCTGGGCGCGGAGACAGGACTGTTCCAGCACCTTCGACGACGATGATTAGAAGTTGGCATCCGCCATCATAACCAACGGCGACAGTGGGTTTGACATTATTCTAAGGTGACTACTCGCCCCACTGTCGCCGCCAGAGGCCCCCTCATGTGAGCTTAATGAGCCTGACATGACTATTCTTAAACCAAGAAATGGAAAGAGGAAAGGAGGGGGAGATGGGGCTCACCGGAGAGAGGACAGATGAAATTCTAGCCTGATTGAAGAAGAAATGGGTGCCGATAATTGCCCGAGAAGAATAGGAAGATGAAGGATAAGAAGGGCTGGAAATGCGAAGGAGAAGAAAACTCGAGGGTTTGGGCTTCCCTTATATACCAATGCCACGTGGCAGCTATTAAGGGTGCCTATTAATACGACACCATACGATGTCCCCTCGTCTACCCCAACTCAACATGTAGTATGACTTCAAGTGCTGCTCGACGCCAGTAATGAGTATGACGCCACACGTCGCGACTTCATTGGCCTGTCATCGAAAAGATGGCTTGGCGCGCCACGTGACCTCGAGTCACAAAATGACACGTCATAATCACGAGCTGACGTGTTTCGATAACCGTGCTGGCCGCCATACCTAGCATTTATGGTAGTACAACCTGACCTAGTTCACTCAGCACCCAACCAAGCCTTAACCATCTTGCTTTCCGAACCTCCACAGGTCTGTTCAAGAAGCAAGGGGGGCTCACTGTTGGGAGAAAAATCGACAAGTCCACAAGTCGGCTTATGGAATGGACCAACTCTACTGAAATAGCCCAGGTCAAGGGAAACCCGAGCCCAATAGGGTGCCTACGTCCAGAAAATAGACCAACCTTCAAGGAGGTTGATGCAACTGTAAGGACACTAAAAGAGCACGATCAAGAGTCTGCTTAGATATCGACTGGCCTTATAGGTCATCTATATTTCGATCACAGATCGACCATAAAATGGCTCCAAGTCGGTTATAACCTGGCCATAGCTCGACTATAGATCGACCATAAATCGGCCAAAGATTAGGAATAGATCAGCCATAGATCGGTTACCCAACGAGCATAACATGAAAAAAAATAGGAGCCATTGGCACCCAGCCAACGGGGATGCGGATCCCCCGACCCGACCTTTGGTCGAAGATGGTGAATGCTGATCTGTCATATAGACAAATGATACTGCTTCTCGACTCACTGCCCGCCTGTGGGAGCCGACCCAGAGCTAGGCTATAGATCTAAAGGATCTCTCCATATCTCGAAGATCTCTCCCAAGATCTCCGGACGATAACATCGGATCTCGACAATCTCGTAAATCAGTAATCTCGTAAAGATCCCAGATCATGGCGGATCTCCAAGATATCAGAAAAGAATTCTCACACGGCGGTACTCTCTTCCCTTTATAAATAGAGCTACTTCTACTCATCTAAGGTACGTTCACTCATACCTTAATACTTGACTGGTGTCTCTTTTCTAGAGATCCTGCCCTACAATTAAAGACCTCGATCCTGACTTAGGCATCGGAGAGTCCCCTGCGGTAGTCAGGGCCTCCTTTGTCCCTCTTCTTCACTTATGCAGGTTCAGGAAGGTTAATCGTGGTGGGTCTGTTAAAAAACTGCATCAACATTCTCCAACTTTTTATTGAAAAATGAAAAACCTGAGAAATTAAAAATAAAAATAAATTAGACTTTATTTTCGAAGTTTTCCAAAAATAAACAAAAAAAATGAATCAACCAAACAAAATTTTTAAGCATTCTCCAAGAAATGTTAGTCCAACTCTAACATTGCTTAGGAAACATAAAAGTTAGGGAATGATTCGCGACAACTAAACATGCCTTAGGGGGTCCACCCCAAGCCCGAAGACCTGATCGTTTAGCCTAAGCCATTGATGAAATTGTTACCAACATTTGATGCCGTGTGGAAAATAAAACTCAATTGAGTGTCTCATCTGCTTTCCATATGGAGATAACATATGACCAAAATATCTATTTGTATGAACTCTTTTTGCTACCTAGTAAAATTCCCAATTACAGCTTCCATAGTTTGTGAAATTTTCAAAACCAAAGGGCATGACATTTTCTCCACCCATATCTTCTACCATCTGATTATTGAATTTCCTTTCTGATTTAGGAATGGAGCTGAGGAGAATTTAAAAGTGCCATTGGGGAGCTCATATTTGAGCCAGGCATTGATGCCAATCCCTCTTTTTCGATAGAATTCGCATCTTCACCTTTATCTATAAATCACAAGCTCGTTCATCTGACAAAGACCATATCTTTGATGGATCAGATATTGATCACACTCGCTATTACTATCCTATACATTTGCATCACATATGTCTATACCAAATTTACCAAAATATAGGTCTTTACATGTAATCTATTTACAAATGAATGTATGCATGAATGTATGTATATATGTAGATAAATTATACTAGATTTATAATTTCAACATGCCACTTCAAATACGACAATGGCTAGTTTCCAGCTCTCGACTTGCAGCTTGCTTTGGGGAGAAGTTTTTATTGAAGACCTTTGTTTGCAGGTAACATTTATATCAGGTAACATTTATATATATATGTATATATATAACAACATTTGTTATATAGTTGTGAATCAGTACATGGAAATGGTTTGTTAAATGTTGAAAATCAGTGGTTTTAAAATAATAAAAATGAAAATTCAAAATTTTCAAAATTTCGGGATTTTCCCGCCAAAATACTTTTTGAATTAAAAAGTGCAGTGTGTGTGCTTTGTCCCACATCGGAAATGCAAAAGATAGTTTTGTAGTTTATATAAGATGTTGAAAAGGGTATTCTTACTTGGAGCTTTTTGGAGGAGATGAAACACGGGTTGCGTGGCACTGGAACACACGCATGCATGCACACGCACGCGCACTCGGGCATGGGCTCGGGCGTAGGTAATGAGGCAGTGTGGCTGTAGTGGCGCTAGATGGCGCACTTTGTACTTCGCACGTGCGCATCGTGTCGCAGAGTGGTCGCTCCCTCACGACCTTACGCGACCTCGGTATGATGGTTCTAGTACGATGAGTCTGGTCAGAGCCTTAGGGCGGTGTGGATCTGAAAAGTTGGAAATAAGCCCGGGTTTTATAGGTGACTGAGAACGGTCGGATCTTAAATCTAAAACGTCCAGCCATTTCTATAAACGGATAGCTACCTTAAAAGCCACAACGGTCCGAAAACGGATGGACCAGGATGATCCAATGGTCACCAGAAACGTCTGGGATTAATGGACAACGGCCAGAAACATTTTTCAAATGTTCTGGACCATTGAATACTACACAACAACGGGTCTAAACCTGAGGTCTATATAAACTAGACCATTCCAGTCCAATTTCATCATCTCAACACACCATCTCTCCCATCAAATCAGATACAGTCCATAACTCCTTTTTAGAATACTGTGATCATCTCTACCATCTAAATCTGTCAGAAGAAATCTACTGCGTTAGAACTGTTCCATAGTGGACCTATCGTGATTGCTGCACGTTGGATTCAGATAAGGCTCGTCTTATCCTGGAAGTAATTCGCCTATAACTCATCAGCAGTTGATAAGGGGGCGAATCACGCTTTAAGGACAGTGTATTTTATATGTGATTCAGCCTAGTGAAATTGTTATTTTTAATTATTTATTTTTATATTTTTGGTGTATCCAATCAAATTTCTTAACAATCTTAAAGCATGATTTCATGGACACCGAAAGTGTTGCATTAATCAAACTGATGAACCAGGATCTGATCCGACTAGACCGATTCGATGGTTCAAATTTCATTAGACGGCAGGACAAGCTGAAATTCCTGCTGACTGCTCTGAAGATCTTCTACATCCTAGATCCAACTCTCCACTCTTTGCCTGAAGCAACGGACACTGACACTCCAGAATAGGTTGCTGTTAGGATCAAGCGACAAGAAGATGAACCACTGTGTCGTGGCCACATCCTCAATGCTCTCTCTGATCGGTTGTATGATTTGTACACGGGAACCACATCATCAAAAGAAATTTGGAGCGCGCTGGAATACAAATACAAGGCTGAAGAGGAAGGTACACAGAAATTTCTAATTGCCAAGTATTTCGATTTCACGATGGTAGACAATATACCGCTGCTTGCCCAAATCTAAGAACTGCAGCTTATTGTAAATAAAATAAAAGCCATAAAAATTGATCTTCCCGAATCTTTTCAAGTCGGAGCTATAATCGCAAAGTTACCTCCAAGCTGGAAAGACTACAGGAAGAAACTACTGCATAAATCCGAAGAGTTCACCATAGAATAAATCCAGAAGCATCTTCATATTGAAGAAGAATCTCGTAACCGAGACAAAAAGGATGACGCTAATGGTGCATCCTCATCCAAGTTGAACGCAGTAGAACGGCCATCCTGAAATAATACCTATGAGAAAGCTGATTCCCTTATACCTAACAAAGATCAAGGAAAATTCAAGAAAATCCAAAAGAAGAAAAACAGTAAACCTAAGGGAGCTTACTATGTCTGCGGCAAGATCGGGCATTTCGCCCGAGTCTATAGGGACCGAAAAAAGCCTAAGAAAGAGGCTAATGCAGTAGACGATGAAATCGTAGCCATGGTCACAGAAGTGAACCTAGTTCAAGAGAAAATTCCTGGTTGGTGGTATGATACAGGTGCCACAGTCCATGTATGCAATGATCGATCTGCCTTCAAAACCTATGAAGACGAAACCAATGGTCAAGAGGTTCAAATGGGAAATGAAGGACGATCGAAAGTTGTAGGCAAAGGAACCGTGGAATTATTCTTTACCTCTGGAAAGAAGGTAATCCTGACCAACGTACTGCATGTCCCAGACATAAGAAAGAATCTTGTCTCATGGGATTTCTTAAGCAAGCCTGGGATTAGGGTTGTGTTTGAATCAGGTAAGCTGATATTATCTAAGAATGAGAACTTTGTGGGTAAGGGATATGCTTGTAATGAGATGATCAAATTATTTCTGAATGAAAAGAATTCTTCTGCTTACATGATTGAGTCTGTAACATTATGGCATGGTAGACTATCCCATATTGGATACAGTACCATAAAACTCATGGATAAGAATGGCCTAATATCATACAATGATAGTGACAAAGATAAATGTGAAGTATACATACGGTCTAAAATAATCAAGAAACCATTTCCTAGTGTTGAGAGATCATCTCAAATATTAGATCTAGTGCATACTGACATATGTGAACTAAATGATGTTCTTACTTGCGGAGGTAAAAGGTACTTTATAACATTTATAGATGATTGTTCAAGATATGTATATGTATATCTGTTGAAGTCGAAAGATGAAACATATAATGCATTCAAGATCTATAAATCTGAAATAGAAAATCAGTTAGATAAAAATATTAAAATCCTTCGTAGTGACTGAGGAGGAGAATATTTTTCTAATGACTTCTCTGTAACTATTGTGAAGAACACGGCATAATACATCAGTGTACAACACCTTATATACCACAACAAAATGGTGTAGCAGAGAGAAAAAATAGGACATTAGTAGAAATGGTCAACTCAATACTAATACAAGCACAGTTACCATTTAACCTATGAGGAGAAACACTGTTAGCTGCATGTCATGTTTTAAACAGAATTCCATCTAAAAAATCAAGACTGTCCATATGAAATATGGAAAAGAAGAAAACCAAACATAGGGTATCTTAGAGTGTGGGGGTGTCTTGCATACTGCAGAACTCCGGAACCTAGAAGAACTAAATTAGGACCGAGAGCTATCAAGTGCGTCCTTGTAGGATATGCACAACATAGTAAGGCCTATAGACTTCTAAACTTAGACTCCAATGTAATCATAGAGTCTAGAGATATAGAATTCTTTGAGAATTCTGTATTCATGGAGAATAAGAATGCTGAGATACAATCTCCTAATGAAACTATAATAGAAACTCAAATAGAAGAGAAAACTTCTAGTGAACCTCCTAATGAAACTATAATAGAAACTCAAATAGAAGAGAAAACTCGTAGTGAACTCTACATCTATAGTAAGGCTTATAGACTTCTAAACTTAGACTCCTATGTAATCATAGAGTCTAGAGATATAGAGTTCTTTGAGAATTCTGTATTCACGGAGAATAAGAATGCTGAGATACAATCTCCTGATGAAACTATAATAAAAACTCAAACAGAAGAGAAAACTCCTAGTGAACCTCGTAGGAGTCAAAGAGCAAGAGTAGAAAAGAGTCTTGATCTTGATCAAATAGACTCTCAGCGACTCTCTTTTCATCTAGTTGAGGGTGATAGAGAGAAGGTTATTAGGAAAATATATATGATTTTGACTATAGAAGATGAACCTAAAACCTTTAGTGAAGCTATGTCTTCAAGAGACTCTGCCTTTTGAAAAGAAGCCATTAATGATGAAATGGATTCCATAATATCTAACCAAACATGGGAATTGGTAGATCTTCCTCTAGGTTCTAAACTAATAGGTTGTAAATGGGTATTTAAGAAAAAATATCATACATATGGTACAATTTAAACCTTTAAGGCAAGATTAGTTGCTAAGGGTTTCCGACAAAAAGAAGGAATTGATTATTTTGGCACCTATTCACCGGTAGCTCGAATAACATCGATTAGGATCTTATTCATTCTAGCATCCATACATCATCTTCATATCCATCAAATGGATGTGAAGACAGCATTCCTGAATGGTGATCTCAATGAGGAGGTTTACATGGAGCAACCAGAAGGGTTTGTTATACCAGGAAATGAAAGAAAAGTGTGTAGACTTGTTAAGTCTTTGTATAGATTAAAGCAAGCACCAAAACAGTGGCATGATAAATTTGATTCTAAAGTTCTGTCTTATGGTTTTGAACATAATATTGCTGATAAATGTATATATTCAAAAGTGTATAATGATTATATTGTAATCATATGCTTGTATGTAGATGATATGTTAATAATCAGTAATAAAATGGAAGGTGTAACTGAAACTAAAAAGTTTCTCTCTTCAGTTTTCAAAATGAAGGATCTTGGACAAGTAAATACCATATTAGGTATCAAAGTTAAAAAAAATATAGTGGGGGTTTCGCATTATGCCAGTCTCATTATATTGAGAAAATAATAAACAAGTTTAATCACTTGAAAATTAAAGAGACAAAGACTCTGTTTGATCCAAGTATCAAGTTAAAAGAAAACAGTAGAAGAGCAATTACACAACTAGAGTATGCTAGTGTTATAGACAGTCTTATATATGCAATGCAATGCACAAGACCAGATATAACATACGCTGTGAGTAAACTAAGCAGGTTTACGAGTAATCCAAGTGTTGAACACTGGAAAGTAATAAGTAAAGTTCTAGGTTGTAAGACCCATGCCCTGTCCGTACCATTCTGTAGGCTTACGCGATCATACCGGTCGAATTCCGGTGACCCTCGACTGTATCCGACATTTGTGCGCGATCTTAGGCCGAGTCCCGCTTACTGAACTCAGCTCAACCCGAAACTTATACCTTAGTGATCGCGCTGTCGCCGCGGTTCTAACGCCGCGACTCGCGCACCAAACCGATTCCCAGGCCAGGAGATGTAGGCCCGTGTTCAGTTCGAGGAAAACGCTGCACGTTATAAATATCAAGAGAATCTCTACGACACATCACATCGGTCACATCAATCAAGTACACATCACTCCCATCACTCATACCCATACCCAAGTACAACCACCTCTCTCCAAAGTTAACTTTCCCTTACATCTTTTCACCCATCACCTCTCTCTTTCTCTTTCATTCTCTCTCTCTCTCTCTCATTCTCCATGCAAGAATTGTCCAAGCCTCCATGAGAGGCCTTGTGTGGCCCACTTCATAACTCCCATCTTCACCATCCACAATCCATCTCGACCGTTGAATCTCAACCATTGGAGCTTTAAAATGCATTCATGGAAGAAGGAATCTAAGAAGATCAAGGTGGGTGCTTCTTTCTCCCTCTCTCTTTCATTATTTTGGCATGATGAAATGGCCGTGTGGCCCACCCGGATGTACCCCACCTTGATGTATGTGATGTCCAAACAGTCCATCAAATAGACCCCACGGCCATCCAAGCCATGTGAGCCTTACTTATCGGTGATGGGAAAACTCAAATATCAATTGATCAAGTGGGCCACGTTCCCGTGAGTCCCACCAGCCGTGGTCCCCACACGTGGGACCCACCTTGGTAAATACATCCACTTCTAGCGTCCCTGGACGCTGGACGTTGTGAGCGTGGAATGACAATGGGTGTACTAACAAAATAATAATAATAATAAATAAATAAATGAAATGCTTGGTTTATATTTTTGGACGGGTTGCTTATGCAGGCCCCACCTTGATGTATGGATTTAATCCACACCGTCCACCCTTTTTCCCATCTCATTTTAGTCGTTGAGCCAAAATTTAAGGCCGATCTAAACCTCTGGCAGGCCATAACGTAGGAAACAGTGGTTTTTAGGTGATTTATACAGTTAAGGCCCATTGAGATGTTTCTATACGTCAAAAATATTGCATATTAGACTTGTTAGTTCTATTACGAGCCGGGGAGGCTAGTAGTCGGTGTGGATTTGTTTAATGTGGGCCCCACACATAAGAATCCGTAGATTATAAAAAAAAAAGGTAAGAAAACAAAACAAATCATATACACATGGGCGCCCCTGCTGCTGTTAGCATCCTCTGGACGCTGCAGTAAGCAACGTCCTCGCTGCTAGTTTAAGGTGGAATGGTGGGCCCCACCATAGGCCCCACCATGATGTATGTTCCATATCTACACCGTGTATTTGATGGGTTCCCTTTTTGGAACTAGGTTTCCCCAAAAATCAGCCTTATTCACAGCTTAGCTAGCCCACACGACAGGGAACAGTGGTGGGGTGAATGTCTACCATTGGAATCCTTTTGTGGTCCAGAAGTTTTGGATCAATATGAAATTTGCTTTTACTCTTCATTCAGGTCCCTGTGACCTTATCAACAGATTGGACGGTAGGTAAATGTTACGGTGGGCCCCACGTGGGACCCACTGATGTATGTATTGTAACCCACACCTACCATCAGTGTAGATGCCACCATGATGTAGTTGTTGTATATCCACTCCGTCCTTGTCCAGGATGGTGGATCCCACGGTGACCGTGTGTTGCACACACACTGTCCTTTTGTTTTCAGAAGGTGTGGGGCCACCCCACACGTATTGCACGTGTGGGATGGGACCCACCTAATGTACTTGCCTTACATTTCTGTCGTCCATCAGATAGGCCTTATGTGGATAATCCACACCGTTTGTCCAGATTAGGCAGAACATAGGCTGGACGCTGGACTCTCTCTCTCTAATATAATATTATATTATATTATATTTTGCATATGTAAGTGTATATATTTATAATATTAATATAATAGTATATATGATATTATATGGTGGGCCCTACGTGGGACCCACCGTGATATATGTGTTTTATCTTGCTACCTCAGCAGCCGTGGGACCCACGTGTGTGTGGACTCATGTGATGCATGCATTGTATCAATGCTGTCCATCTACTTTTAGCTCCCAGCCGTCCGTTGAATAGAGGAGCTGGACATTTGAACTTATATTAATATAATATTAAAAGATATTTTTATATATACATATGTACTGGTTGTATTTGTGTGAGACCCACCTTAAATGTATGTACATCCTCACAGCCCGTCCAGCAGTGAGGTGTGAATTGACTGTGACGTGTACTCACGTAAAGAAAGAAAAGGGTTTGAATTTAAGGCTTTTGGGTGGGCCACTCATGTAGGTCCCACCTTGATGTAAGGGTCTTATCCACGCTGTCCATTCCATTTCCCAGCTCATTTTAGACATTGAGCCGAAAAATGAAGCTAATCCGAATCCAACGTGTGCCATACCACTCATGTTAAGGGGTTAGTTTACCCACGTCATTTCTTACTTTTGCATGAGAGGTTTGGAGTGAGTTTTCACTCATAGGACTCATATTGATGTATTTCTTAGATCCACACCATACGTCCGATTTCTGGTACACTTTAGCTGGGGAGCCCAAAGGTCTACTCGATCCAACCAACTGGTGGAGCACACCACAACCGATGGTGGTAGTGTGAGCACCCCTCACGTGAACCATGCGGACGTGGGGACCCCATCTTAATGTATATGTTTAATCCATGCCATCCACCGCCTTTCCCATGTGGTTTTAGGCTATGAGTCGAAAAATGAGACAAATCTTAGTTCTTAGTGGACCCCACCGAGGGAAACAAATTTCCATTGTTGGAACTTTCTAATACCTACTGTTGTATGTATAAGTGGTGGACCTATCCATTATTAGACTCCTTTGCTCCATAGAGAGATGGTCAATATAATAGACGGAATGGATTATCCACCAGTGGGCCCTACATGGTAGAATAAAAAAAAATTAAGGAAGAAAGAGAAGAAGGTAGAAAAAAAAAGGAGTCCCTGGACAGTGACGGTGGGGGTGGAAGCATTACTTGGCTGCCACCACACGTGGACCCCACCATGGTGGATTTGTTTAATCCACACCGTCCACTATCTCCTCCTTATAATTTTAGGCCATGTACCAAATTTTGAGGGAAATATGAGTCTCGAGCGGGCCGTACTTAGGGTATTAATGCCCATCTGTTGAAACACCCCAGGGCCCTCTTTGGAGTCCCTTGTCATCCGAATCAATCCTAGTCAGAGTCTATATGACCTCATTCGAGGTGGCCAAGACGGTGAACAGATTAGATTATTCACTTGGGGTGTCCCACCATGGACTGTAATGTGAGGCCCAAGATGGTGTATGTGTTGTACACTCACGCTGCCTAGCCATTTTTAGTTTATGCAGGGTCGTCGGCCCATTAAGAGGCAGGCCCAAATCCCAGGTGGACCATACTTAAATAGTGGTGATTGAACGTCCACCATAGGGCCGACTTGAGAGGCTCACCATAATGTGTTATATACATGCTGTTCAACCATTCTTAGGGACATGGACTACCATATGCAAGCCCACCATAATGTATGTGTTACACACTCAATGCCCACCATGTTGGGACCTGCCTTGTGATTAGGCCCATCTTGATGTATTTGTGGCCATTCGTTGAGGCCCACCTTAATATATATGAGGCCCATGTGACACAACCCATTTAATGTATTTTAGGCCCATGGGCAAGGCCCATTGTGATGAATTCGTGGCCTATGGGCAAGACCCATCGTGATATGTATTAGGCCCATGATGCATGACCCATTTGATGTATTCCAGACCCATGTGTAGGGCCCACATGTCACGTATTTGAGGTCCATGAGCAAGGCCCACCTGTTGTGTTTATGTGGCCCTTGAGTAAGGCCCATTGTGTTGTATATTAGGCTTTTGTGTGAGGCCGTGGGCCAATTATATGTTAGGATCTATGAGGGCCATTCCTCAGGGGCAATGTTGGTTAAATGTCCACATTGTCGAGGTCGATTGTCGATGCCGGTTATTGATACCGATTATAGTATATGACAGCATAACATCATGATACATGCCCATACGCATCATCTGCATGTTTGTTATGAGATGTGGTTGATCATTGCATATATCATTGAGCGTATTGTTATGAGACTCCCTGATAGGCGGAGGTTATCTCACATGAGCGCACGGTATGCGCAGGATTGATGCATGATTGGATTGTGTGACTTATGCATATTTCATTGTGTGTTATACGCCCTAGCGACATCAGGGTCGTAGCCTCCACAGGCATATCGTGGATGGCCAGACGGGACACCGAAAATGTTTGGTTCTAGCATACGGGCGCCATAGATGTCCCTGAGTGAAAATTCCTAAACCTCCGTGGCCAAAAAATGACTCCAACGTCGAGACCGAGTGGATATATGAGAGCACGAGGGCTGAATATCAGGAGGCCGCGTCTCCCACTGTGTCGTGGTTGGTTGGAAAGGGGTGTGGCCTTACTCGCCCAAGAGCAGGGGGCATTACTAGGCTGAGTTTAACTAGCTCGGAAATGGGTTCACTATCGACGTACCGGATAGGTATTGGCAGACTATTGGCCAGGCGGATAGTGAGGTTTCTTACGCTCACTTGGACTGTGCTGGTGGGAGAGAGACAGTGCCATTTGGAGTGTACTAAACCCCGGTGATGATCCCAGAGATAAACCGTACTGATATGTGGACTTATTGAGTAGGAGTTGCATACTCATCCATTCATTCATTCACTATCCACTCGGGCTGGTGGTACGCAACTATTTGTTACGTGTACCTTCACGATGGCCATGATTTCGGTTGGGGCGCGCGACTGACCTGAGATCAGGAGTTTATCACATAGAGTCTGACTATCCAAATTAGGTATGAGACTAGTTTGGATAGAAGTCCATTGTGATGGACCCCATAGCCTACGATACTACGTACTACCATCCCGAATTCACACTCAAGCATGGTCATTCCATTTGCACTACATGTTGTATTACATCTGCGGCATATGGCAATTTGGGTTATTGTGCTTCTGCATTTATATGGACTAGGTATGGCCGACGCTATATATGTTACTCATCAGGAATGTATATTGCATTGTATCCTTTGCATCTGATATTTGGCTCTTTATGACTCATCATTTGCATAGATGTTCTATATTGCGTATTCTGATATTGATTGACTCATGGACTTGTCCATATTTCCGCTTACTCTGTTATCGTATAGCTTATGATCTTGCCAGTATTTCTGTTTACTCTAATAATTCCTGCTCTGGTCAGTATTTCTACTTACTCTAGTAATTCATGACCTTGTTAGTAATTCTGCTTATTTCGATATTGTATGATTTGTAGATTACCATATTTTCGGTACTGTATGATGATGACATTGTATTGAATACTTGACACTTACCTTGTGCACACACTTACACCACCCTCTAAGCTTTTTATAAGCTTATGCACGATAGATGCGTGCAAGTAATATTAGGTTGCAGCAGCGTCGAGCTTGGAGTATGCAGCTGTCTTCTGGAGCTTTGATTTTTGATATATGTATTTTCCTTTCAGCACTGTATTCAAATGATTATATTAGTGGATATGTGATGATGTTGTTGCCTTTGTGAATTGGGTAGTCTTGTGGTTATGCTTATTATGAGTTAAATGTACATCAAAAAAAAAAAAATCCTCCTTGTAGGATCCCAGGATCGAAAATCTGGCGTATGACGCTAGGAGCCGATAATGGGGTACTACGGAGGCTGTCGGCACCGGATTCGGTGATCGGAATTCTTGTGAATCGGATTTTTGGGTTTGGGGCGTGACATAGGTTATCTTAAAGAAACCAAATAACTAGGGCTATTTTACTCAGAATTTTCAGAAGTATTGGAAGGATATACCGATGCAAGTTGGATATCGAGTGCAAGGGATAACAAGTCCACTACAGGGTAGATATTCACCCTAGGAGGTGCAGTTGTATCTTGGGGATCCAAGAAACAAACTTGCATAACGCACTCAACTATAGAATTTGAGTTCATAGCTTTAGCTGCTACAGGCAAAGAGGTTGAGTGGTTAAGGGATCTTCTTTTAGAAAACCCATTCTATGCGAAGCGTATACTGCTTGTTTCACTTCATTGTGATATGAAGCCACTCTAGCGAAAGCCTATAGCAGTACCTATAATGGGAAGTCCAAACACATAAGTTTGAGACATGACTATGTAAAGCAATTGATTTAAGATGGAATCATTGCGATCTCATATGTAAAGTCAAGTAACAACTTGGCAGATCCTTTTACTAAACCTCTAACGAGAGAGGTAGTAAGGACAACATTTAGAGGGATGGGGTTGAAACTCTTTACTCAAAATTTCACCAGTGAAAGAAACCCAACCCTAAATTAGAAAATCTCTAAATATTGGGTTTAATGGGTAACAACAATTTACTGATAAGTGAAAGTTTCAGTACTAAATAAATTAATAACCTCATCCAGGATGATATTGCTGACCGTTATAAAAGAGGGATGAGTATTAAACTCTTAATGAAGTCCGGTCAAACAAGACAAGTGTTCTAAACGGAAACACTGGAAGGATTTCACCTATGTGAACGTAGAAGTGGTGCGGCTTCTCATGAGACTTGGAGTTATCTTGGAATCGTTCATGAAACAGGATAAGCGCATGGCCTTTAAAAGTGCTAAGCGAGATTATAAAGGAACACCTAACGCATGAGCTATTATGTGTGTGGTATTTTCGGTTATATCATAAAGGAATAACTGGTTCAATGCTGCGGCAACAAAAAATTTCAAAATAACTTTAAAATGCTTACACTAAGGAAAGATTCAAATCGCAAGATATTTTTCTTTATGCATAATAACTATTATTATTCTGACATAGTTTTCATTGTTTTAAAAACCAGTGGGGGATTGTTGAAAATTAGTGGTTTTAAAATAATAAAAATAAAAATTTAAAAATTTCAAATTTTCGAGATTTTTCCGCCCTTTTGAATTAAAAAAGTGCGATGTGTGTGCTTTGTTCTATATCGAAAATGCAAAAAATAGTTTTGTGGTTTATATGAGATGTTGAGAAGGGTATTCTTACTTGGAGCTACACTCATGCACGCACGCGCGCTCGGGCTCGGGCTCGGGCACGGGTGTGGGTGAGGGCGTGGGCAGTGAGGCAGTGTGGCTGTGGTGGCACTAGATGGCGCACCTTGCATGTGCACATCGTGTCGCAGATTGGTTCCTCCCTTGCGACTTTATGCGAACCGGCGCAAGACGGTGCGACCTCGATGCGATAGGTCTAGTACGATGAGTCTGGTCAGAGTCTTAGGGCGGTGTGGATTTGAAAAGTTGGAAATGAGCCTGGGTTTTATAGGTGACTGAGAACGGTCGAATCTTAAATTCAAAACGTCCAGCCGTTTCTATAAATAGATGATTACCTTAAAAGCCACAACGGTACGAAAACGGATGGGCCAGGATGATCCAACGGTTAGATCTACAGATCTAATGACCAGAAACGTCTGGGATTAATGGACAACGGCCAGAAACATTTTTCAAACATTCCGGACCATTGAATACCACACAACAACGGGTCTAAACCTAAGGCCTATATAAACTGGACCATTCCAATCCGATTTCATCATCTCAACACACCATCTCTCCCATCAAATCAGATACAGTCTATAGCTCCTTTTTAAAATACTGTGATCATCTCTACCGTCTAAATCTGTCAGAAAAAATCTATTGCGTTAGAACTGTTCCATAGTGGGCCTATCGTGATTGCTGCACACTGGATCAGATAAGGCTTGTTTTATCCTGAAAGCAATTCACTTGTAACCCATTAGCAGTTGATAAGGGGGCGAATCACGCTTTAAGGACATCGTATTTTATACGTGATTTAGCCTAGTGAAATTGTTATTTTCAATTATTTATTTTTATATTTTCGGTGTATCCAATCAAATTTCCTAACATTAAATAGTTGTGAATCAATACAAGGAAAATGTTTGGTTTGTACCCTTTACATAATGGTTGAGGATGGTAGCGTATTGTAATGTTTTGCAAGTGGCATAAGAGGGACCATTTACTTAGATGTTGGATGGTAATTTGATGAATGATGCAGGAAAAATTAGCTATATAAAAGATTCCAAGAGCATTTTAATTTTGAGAAAATGACAGGAAGCAACATGCTCAGGGTGCTCAGGGTTCTTTGTCATTGCTTCTAGTACTGGCACAATTGATTCCCAATAAGCAATTCTCTAGAATCGTTTGTTGAGAGTTGCTTGTGCAAAACTATATATCAATAAACTTGTTTGGTAAACATATACATCATAGAGAAAATTGAGCGATTTGAGAGGGTGGAGTGGATTTTACATTGTTCCCTTTAGTGAATATGTGAAGACAAACACGATGGATGGAGTGGATTTTAAAAGTTCAAGGCAACAAGTCCCACAAAAATCGGGCTTTGAGAGTACTCAAATCGATTTTACGTTTTCATGTGAATTTTGGATTGGGCTTAGTTTTTGTTTGTTGTAAAGGATTTTAGCACAAAGTTAAAGGATTTTGAGCCCGTGGGCATGACAAAATCGGCCCATCCCCCTTATGCCCTTATCTACGTAAACCCCAAGCGCCTATATGCACCCATGCACATTACTCTAGAGATGGTTCGCATGATCATCTTTGCTTGCAGCTTAAAAGAAATTATGTGTGTATTCTAAGTGGTCATGCGCATGGCTTCCATCCACCGGGGACTTGTTCTTTCATGATGCTCTTCTCTTGTAGTGGGGACCATACAAGGGCTTAGGATCAACCATCCAGCTTTTGATTTGGCTCATCCCCGGTGGTCTGGCCCACTGTTTTCTATGGTGAGGTCCACTTGAAATTTATATCTATCTCATTCTTTTTCTCATGCCATAAAACGATCTCTAGAATGGATGGACAGTAGGGATACAACAAAGCTTGGTGACGTCACTTCTGTAGCGATTTCGCTACTGACCTTGTCAGTATCTAATCGGCGTCTGGCACAAAAATCAGCCTGCTTGGCCCCACCAGGGACGTAGCCCAGATCTCATACACACGTGTAAGTTTGTGCATGTGCCTTGAATTTCTTGAGGCAGTGTGATAGAGTATGTAATGCATGAATGGTATATTATACATGAATTCAATCAGTCATCAATCTCACATGATGCTCCTCTTGTATGATTTTCAACCTATTTCTCTCCAATGTCATTAAACATTCACCCAACTAAGAATTGAAGGTCATAAGAAATGTGAAAAAAAAGATGAGGTATATATGTTTACAAAAATCTCATAAAAATTGTTGTTATTTTAAATAAATTGTGGTGCTTTAATGCATGGTTTTAGATTATGGTTTCCAAAAGCTCCGCTTGGAAACCAAACTAATACGACTTGTGTTGTTTCAACCTTGCTTTTCCATTTTCTGAGTATTTTGTTGTTTATCAAAATTGAGATTTAAGCCCGGTGAATATTTTTTTGCCCATCAAAATGGGCAAAACCATATTTAGAAATATGCTTTAATATGTGTTATTTAGAAACATCCACACACCACATGGGCATGGGCACTTGAATCCAAGACCTTGATGTTGAAACGCAGGGTGTCTACCATTGAGCTATACATGGAGATAAACACACGACTGCTAAGCTGTGCATCAATTCTCATTGAACTTGTGTGAACTTTTTGAGAACTCATCGTACGTGATGTGAGTCCAAAATCTGAACGGTGGTCCACGTTATGCAACACCCCATGAAACCCCTAGGGCCCAACTTTTACTTTGATCCAAAACTTTGGTGGGCCATGAAAAACAAAATATTTTCCTTCCTTGATTTGCATCTCTCTTTGGCCACTAAAGTTTTAGATTAGGGTGAAATTTGGTCCGTTGGGGTTTCATGGGATGCCGCATCACATGGACCGTTCAAATTAGACACCCATGATACGTATGCAAAGGTATGCACGCGCAATATATATATATATATATATATATATATATATATATATATATATATATATATATATATAGAGAGAGAGAGAGAGAGAGAGAGAGAGAGAGAGAGAGAGAGATAAAAATGAGAAAAAATAGTATAAGTATAAAAAAATATATTTTAATTTGATTATTATTATTTTTATTATTTTTCTAAGTTTAATTTATTAATTCTATCTTGTAAATGATAACAGTGCGATAAAACTTAGGGAAAAACAAGGAAGTTTTGGAACATGCCAAGAAGTAAAATCTTATGAATTGCAAAGTGTAACAAAAGCTTAGACATGGGAGGAAACCATAAAAATAAGATTGATAAAGAATCAAATTTTATTAAAAGTTTAGAGACACTTATCTTACGCTATGCTTGCCTTGTGGAGGTCCATTTTTGATAAGAGAGTAATGGATTTTTATAAGAGAGTAATGGAAGTTGCCGGAAAGACGTCTGAATCTGACCAATCCCAGAAGCGGCCGACGTTATCTGACTACGAGGAAGATCACATAGCGGGTTATGAGACGGATGAAGATACGGTGGAGGAGGTGATGAAGAGGTTGGAGGAGGAGATAAATTGCCTGTGTTTCGTTCCTTAATCCTCTTTTTCTTTTATTACTAAGCTGTGGGCCCTCCTCCGACTTGACATCAATGCAGATCGTCATCATCAACATGGGTGGGATCAACATTTCAGAACTGGTGGGGCCCAGTGGTTTGTACGGCGGGATGAGTGGTAGGGACCATTGAGGACAATCTTGCTGGATGAGTGCTACGTTAAGGGATGCCACATTCACATGAGTGCCATAAATCGCCTCCTTAATATCGCGTGATTCTCATTACAGGGTAGTTTAGTCATTTCCACAATCCCTCGTACCTATAACTGCGAAAGAGGGGTAGGGTTTAAGGTTTTCATTTTCTAGATTTAGGGTTTTTGACCGCGCCTAGAATCCTCATGCCGTTTGTTAATGTTGAATTTTTGTACTTAATGCATAATTTGGAAAATATTCCATGTTTAGTGTTGTTTGCATAAGAAGGAAAGCGCTCGTTTATGTTGTGATTATTATTTTTTAAATCCAAAATTGTCCTTTGAGAGAGATTTTCTCCCTTGCGTTGTACACATCCCAACTTTTAAGATGGGGCACTTCTCTGAGCCCACCATGATGTATGTGTTTCATCCATTTCATTCATCCATTTTTAAAGATCATTTTAGGGCTTGATACCAAAAATGAGAGGAATATAAATCTCAAGTGGACCACACAACAGGAAAACAATAGTGATTGGATATTCACCATTAAAATTCTCTTAAGGCCCAATGTACTGTTTATTTGACATCCAATCTATTGATTAGGTCATATAGACCCAGATGAATGAAAAAAAAAAACAAAGATCTGCTTGATCCAAAACTTTTATGGCCCCCAAAAAGTTTTTAATGGTCGATGTTCATTCAACACTGTTTTCTTATAATGTAGTCCACTTGAGATTGGGATTTAAAATGATCTAGAAACATAGATGGACGACATGGATGAAACACATACATCATGATGGGGCCCACATAGCACCGACCACCAACCATTGGTGGCTGGCAGGGGAGTGGCCAATCCGTTTCCGAGAATGCGGATGGAATACTGACAGGTTTCCTGCGCAAGGATTCTGTGTAGGGCAAACTTAGATGTTTGTGATAAATCCAACCCCTCTATCCGTTTTTTAAACTCATTTTATGACATGAGACCAAAAATGAGGAGGATCCAAAACTCAAGTGGGACACACGAGATGAAATAGTGGAGATTTAGTGACCACCGTTGAAACATTTATATGGCCATAAAAGTTTTGTAATGGTCTAATTTTTTGATGTTTTCACTTTATCTGAGTGAAAATGACCTTATAAACGGTTTAGATGACATATAAATAGCAAGGTGGAGCCTAGGAAGGTTTTAACGATTGACATTCCTTTCCCCATTGTTTCATCTCCTATGGCCCACTTGAGTTTTGGATCCTCCTCATTTTTGGTAGCGGTCTTAAAATGATGTCTAAAAACAAATGGACGGGTTTGATTTCTCACAAACATCACAGTGGACCCCACCCAGAATCCTTACGCGGGAACTTCATGCGAAAGGCTTACACAGGAAATCCACATCCCGAGACTTGCTACTACCTGACATCACCAAGTTATGCGGGCCCCATCATGATGTATGTTTTATATCCACGCCATCCATCCATTTGAAAAGATAATTTTACGTAAAGGTCCAAAGAATGAGTTACTGTAACGCCCCGAAAATTGAGGGTCGAGTAAAGCTCAACTCTCGAGCTCCAACGCATCACTTATGCAATATAGGTAATGATGTTTAAATGTTGTCCATATTAGTGCATTAAACATGAGTGAGATTATACTAAATCAATATATCATACTCCAGAGATAATTAAGTTAAGCAAGCGGAAGACTAAGATAGGTATATAATGTATATAAGTGTTTCTCAATCCCCAAAGTATGAGTATGTTACCAAGCTGAATATATACATGTGTTGATCCAAAATTTACAAAATATAAAAACGTAAATGTCTAACTAATCCTTATAGTCCCTGTAATCCCGTCGATCAGTACATGGTCTACATAGACCCGCCTGATAGCTGAATGTAGGAGAATTCTTCCTCCTTGTCTATGAAATCCAATCAGCAACGTAGACATCGTCGCCACCTGCATCTACAACAGAGTCTGGTTGATATTTTAAAACACCGTCCCAGAGTGGGAGTGAGTGATCAACTCAGTGGAGCTATAAGGCAAATGTTAACATGTTATCAATTTAGTCAAGCAGTAATGATAAAGCAGTATAACGATCATATCCTAAGTACTCTTGTTAATGCAGAAATGGTATGCTGTAATGATGCATGCCCTCGCCTGCACTCTCTCAGTGACTTCATCTCACGGTCGCGCATGGCAAACTCCCTAAACGTGGGCTTCTTCGCCAAAGCACATGCAATGCGGTGCATGATCGTGTTAGCCAAATAATTTATTAGGCTTATTCATATAGTAGATTCGGGAAGCTAAGGTACCTCCCTTTTTATATCACTTACCCAAACAATGATCCATCTAGGGTCATCAATCCTAGTTAATCACATACGATAGGCAAGTTATAGGGCAACATCACCCCTTAATTTAATAGCAATGGATAGATAAGTTCAAAAGTTTATACTCGAGGTCACTACGGGAGGCTCGTCATCTGAACGTAGGCCGATAGCTTGAATAAAATGTCCCATACCACCGTATTCGACTCACGAGTTTGTGTTGCTCACTGGACACTAGGAGAGGCTCGTCAACCCGGCGTAGGCCGACAGCTCGACCACGGTGTCCCATACCACCATGCCCGGCTTATGAGTCTTAGCAGATCTTGGTACTATGGTTGAAATGGGCTTTTCATTGGTAAGCGGTACCTTAGATTCAAGCAGTAGCGTCCATACATGGTAGACACACAATAGGCCAATTGGCTTAGTTGATAAGTTCGATTGGTACGAGCGTACGTTGAGTTGATCGACATAGAGCGCGTAAGCACTCCGCGTGGCCTAACTACTGTTGGCAATCACCGTACGACTCGGATTCCTTGGACGTATCTAATGTGATGAAACTAGCTCAGCCACTCATTCAGGAGCCATTGCCGATTGCTTGGACTAGATGGTAGTCCCAAACATACTCTAATGCAATAGGGAATCACATGTGATAATCATAACGACATTTACCAAACAATTCAAATATAAATCCCATTTGAGCATTTTAACAGATACATTGAACATGTTATTATACATATGCATTTCATCCGTAAAACTTGTAGTAGCAATTTAGATTATATGAAGGGAATTATAAATATTGATAAGGTAGTTGAGAATCCTATCTCAACACCTTCATTAAATATAATTTATCTAGTAATTTCTCATTCAGACATATTATCAAACACTTAGACTACACATTTCTATATACATGAAATAAATTAGTTATAACATATATTATGGCAAATTCCTCCACAAAGGCGTTGCCAGTCATACAATAAACATGTATCCTAGGTTAATAGTCATGGCAAGTACAAATCATGATTTTCATTTCATTCAAACATTTCAACAAACACATGGAATGCATTATATATTTACATAGTTCACACACATGTATAATTTATCGAATACAACGTAATTAAGATCATATGGCAGCAATCAAGTCAGACATAAATCATTGCTGACATTGAAAGCCTTGAAAATCATAACCTAAACATTTATAGTTCGCTCCTTTCATCGTTTTGCTTGTTTTAAACTCAGTTCGAATCTTACGTCCTTGTCTACTGCACAACTGCTACCTAAATCACGAAACGAATTAATTATTTCGCTGATTCCTCTATTTGGATTCCTAAAGCAAGATTAGGGTTGAGATTTCTTACCCGAATTGAAGATAGAATCGACGGTGTAGCGATGGTGGGGTGGTGATTCGGTATGTAGAGTAGTGAGAGTGAATCCTAGCAACGGTCCACTGATTTCACTCTCTTCTTCTCACTCTTTCCTCCTCTTTTCTCTCTTCTCTCTCCTAGGGTTAGAGAAATTCGTATGAAATGAGAGGGAGGTGGTTTAAGGGTCTTATATAGGCTCAAAAATGGTGTAAATAGCCCCAGGGCCATGGTATACTTAAGTTATAGCCAAAGGATGTCTGTTTCGGGTAAACGAAGCTCATCCAGAGGTCCATTACCTGTCTACGTCACGGAGTAAGTTCCTTAACAATGAATCTAGGCCAGGTTATGATTTCGGTTCGATTGGATTAGTGGATCGACCTTGGAGGACCCATTTCAGTTCAACGGTCATCGTCACTCGATCAGGGCCACAAGTATACCGATATATGCAGGGAAATTTTCCTGATCCAAGGGTATAGTTTGGTCAGAAACTGACGGTCTGAAACCTTCAATTTCGCCTGCAAGCGAATGGTCCAATTCACTTAAGTTTGAGTTCATTTTCTAAAGATATTCGTGTTTCTTACACACTTCGCTCATGGCTCAAGTTGTACGTTTCTGGATACTATTTGGGCTCAATTCCCACATTGGTTGTCAAGCCCAATAAGGCGGTCATAACCTTATAGTTTCCTGGTACTCGGACTTTCGATGCACGGTCTAGGTCCGATACGGAGTTTCAATGCGCTCCCGAGAGCAATTGGGTTTTGAGATTGCTCCTAGGTTTTTAGGTAATGTTGAGTTAGCGATTCTAATGGTTTTGGGTCTTACAGTTCATATAGATAGTGGTTCAAGCTAATCCACCGATTAATTTAGTTTAATACTTAATTACTTTTTGTCTTAATTTCCACAATATATGGTCTTTAAGGATTTCTGCTTGAGGTGGTACTCGGGTCTTTGTACGGATTTTTTCGAGACGTTACACTTACATCCAAAGCTCCAGTGGACCTCACCAGAGAAAACAGTGGGGAGAGTGACACCTACCATTAAAAACTTAAATAAGCCACAAAAGTTTTTGATCAAGCTGATATTTGTTTTTTCCCTTCTTTCATGTATGTGTTAACTTGTGAACATGTTGGATTTAAAATAAAAATCATGGTGAGCCTTAGGAAGGTTTCAACGGTATGCATCAATCTCCCCACTGTTTTTTGTGGTGGGGTCAACTACATATTTGGATCTGCCTCATTCTTTAACTCATGCCCTAAAATTATATGTCTAAGTAGACGGACAATGTAGATAAAACACATACGTCATTGTGGGGCCCACATACATCATAGAGGGCCCACGGAACTTGGTGATGTCACTTCGGTAGTCACCCGTTATGTGGGCCTTATTAGAAGGTTTTGTTGCTACTGGTCCTCAAGCCTACGATGACAATCTTCCTATTAAGAGGAATTAAGGGCCTTATAAATAATGATATTTTAGTTTATTTGAATTAAATATAATGATTTTATTTTCATTTAATAAAAAATAATTTCTTTATAATATAAAACATTTCCAAACAAAAGATAGGAGCAAATGTGTCAAATTAACATATTTCAGACATCTGAACTTAATTTTCAGACTTCAGCTATAATTATCAAACAAGTTTTTTAACTTTGGATTTCAGATTCTAGCTTCAGATTTTATATTCTAGCTTTAGACTTCGACCTCGTTTGTAAAATCTGAAGCTTGAAGCCTGAATCCGAAATCTAAAGTTAAAAACTTGTTTGATAATAACAGCAGAAGTCTGAAAATTAAGAACTGAATTTGAAACAACCCGTTTGTCAACGAAAATTTGAAATGCCTGAAATATGTTAATTTGACACATCTGCCCCTATCTCCGGTTTCGAAATGTATGCAGGCCCCACTACGATGTATGTGCTTTATCTACACCATCCATCTATTTGGAGATATAATTTTAGGGCATGAGTTAAAGAATGAGGCCCATCCTAATATGTAGTTGACCCCACCACAAAAAAATAGTGGGGAGATTGATGCCTACCATTGAAACATTCCTGAGGCTCACCATGATTTTTATTTAAAATCCAATATGTTCACAAGTTAACATAGACATGAAAGAAGGGAAAAAACAAATATCAGCTTGATCAAAACTTTTGTGGCCTATTTATGTTTTTAACGGTGGGCATCACTCTCCCCACTGTTTTATCTGGTGAGGTCCACTGGAGCTTTGGATTTGACTCATTCTTTAAACCTATATCTAAAATTATCTTTCCAAATGGATGGACGGTGTGGATATAAAACATACATCATGATGGGCCCACATAACTTGGTGACATCACGTCATTAGCTAGACTCAGGTTGAGTACTCAACCTGGGACGCGGATTTCTGCGGAAGCCTTTCGCAGCAAGGATATTGGGTGCGGTCTACTGCGATGTTGGTGAGAAATCAAACTTAGCTCATTTGTTTTCCGACATCATTTTAAAACATGCTACAAAAATGAAGCGGATACAAAACTCAAGTGGGCCATAGGAGATGAAACAGTGGGAAAAGGAATGCCTATTGTTGAAACCTTCCCAAGCTCCACCTTGCTGTTGATATGCCATTCAAACCGTTTTTAAGCTTATTTTCACACAAATAAAGTGAAGACACCAAAAAAAAAAATTAGACCATTACAAAACTTTTATTGCGATGTAAATGTTTCAACAGTCGTAACTAAATCTCCACTGTTTCCTCTCATGTGGTCCACTTGAGTTTTGAATCTTCCTCATTTTTGGTCTCACGTCATGGCTTATAAACGTATGGAGGGGTTGAATTTCTCATAAACATTTAAGTTGGCCCACACAGAATCCTTGGGCAGGTTAGCATCCCATCCGCGTCGGCGGAAACGGATTGGCTACTCGACTGCCACCAGCCAAACGGCTAGTGGTCGGTGCCATGTGGGCCCCACCATGATGTATGTGTTTCATCTATGCCGTCCATTTATGTTTTTAGATCATTTTATGGTATGAACCTAAAAATAAGGTATATCCCAATCTCAAGTGGATCGCATTACAGGAAAACAGTGTCAAATGAACACTGACCATTAAAACTTTTTGGAGGCCATAAAAGTTTTGGATCAAGCTGATCTTTCTTTTTTTCATTCATCTGGGTCTATATGACCTAATTAACAGATTGGATGTCAAATAAAAAGTACATTAGGCCGTAGGAGAATTTTAATGGTGGATATCCAATCACTATTGTTTTCCTGTGGTGTGGTCCACCTGAGATTTATATTTCTCTCATTGTTTTTGTAAGCCCTAAAATGATCTTTAAAAATGGATGAATAGAATGGATGAAACACATATATCATGGTGGTGGGCTTAGAGAAGTGCACCGTGTTAAAAGTTGCGATGTCTAGAACGCAAGGGACAATTTTCGATTAAAAAAATAATAATCACGGAGCACATTCTTCGTTCCGCATTAGGCTAGACTCCCACCATCACGGAAAATTTTCAAGGACTCGCATCACGGAAATATTTCAGCGTTAACAAACAGGCCCTAGATCTCAGCCCCTCCTTCCTCTTTCATCTGCAGCAATGGTAAGCCAATCTCTCTCTCTCTCTCTCTCTCTCTCTCTCTCTCTCTCTCTCTCTCTCTCTCTCTCCATATGTCGAGCTTGTTGCAGCTGTTGAAGCGGAAGATCTTGTTTTTGGTCGTTTAAGAAATCATTATTATTATTATTATTATTATTATTATTATTTTTTCATATCTAGGTTCATCTTTTCATTTTCTTTTTACTGTTACTGAGGTCTGGATTGCGTTTTGGAGGTTTGTACTATTTCTTGTCGTAGATTTTTTCGCATTAGGGATGCGTTTGGATGCGCAATATAACTGGATTGCGAACATTCTCTTTAATCAAAAGATGAAATCATCCCTCTATATATCAACGGTGATTGCGCTATTCACAATAAGGAAGTAGAAACTCAGCTCGAATGATAAGGAATCACAGTTTTGGTTGCTTATACCCTGTTGTAATTGCTATTTAAATTGACCTCGCATCCAAACGTGCCATAGATGTTTGTTCCTGTTGTTTTATTTGATTATTTCTCTTAATTTTGTTTTGTTCACTATCATTTTTGTTTTCTGAAATTGTAATTGTTGTAGAATGTATTGAATCCTTAGTGTTCTGTTCTATAACTGTTGCTGTGGTGTATTGTAGCTTCAATTATTATGTCATCTTGATCAATTGTTAAGGTTTTTGGTGGTGATTGATAGTCCCAAACGGTACCCCGAAACGACACCTTTTTGGTGGTGATCGATTGTCTGATAAGGGTACCCTGATACGATCAAAGTGTGATATGGTACCCTGATACGACCTAGATTTGGAAGTGATTAATAGTCTGATAGGGTATCCCAGTATCCCTATATCACCCGGTTTTGGTGGGGACTCAGATTGTGTAGTTCTCCCCACCTTATTGAACTTCTCTAACTTCCCTGAGACCAAGGCTTAGCTAGCAATAGACAATACGAAAGCCCGATCCAGCAATATTGTGTGGGTGAAGAAGGGGAATGGCGCTTGTAAAGATCTTTTATCGAGTGCGCGAACATGATAGTAGTTGAGGAAGAAGTAGAAGTGCCAGTCGGCATTGCCTAAGTAACGTCCGTTTCTGTTTGTGCGCTTCTCTCCATTTGGTGAATCAGTGCTTATGCGTATCATATTTCGCCTGAGATGCTTGGGCAGGGGCTACTATGGAGCTACTACCGCCATACTAATACGGTAGAGCGGAGGTTCTTTTGCTTGTCACTAGTATTTTTGTCTCACTATGCTTTTTGCTCTTCTAGCAAGCAAACTCAATGCTTCGTTATGAATAGATATGGGCAAGGTGTCCCGTATCGGTATCGGTTGGCGTAACGGTGCCCTCCGAAACCGATACGGATACGGGGGCGTAACGGCTATACGGGGGCGTAACGGCCCGTAACGGCGCAAAAATATTTTTTTGCCAAAAAAATATGAAAAAATATGAATTAAATCCGGAATATTCTAAGCATTCCAAATATGCATTCATTTATAAATTGGAACATGTTTATGGTGGTGTAACGGTCCACTCTTTGATGAGAAGTTGTATCGGACTGTCTGATTAATTTTTGAACCAGGTAACCTGAATTTGATTACAAAATTCATATATTTAATTTTCTAAATATTTAATTTATATACTTAACAACTTGATATCATTTCTCCCAATAGTTCTTTAAAAAAATGAAATTAAATTCAGGTGGATGGCGTTTCCAATTTGGGGCTAACTTGGAGGACCAATCTATGCTCCAAATCAGCCTCAAATTCATGCAATTTATTGCCATTATCCTACTTATGAATTGGTGGACATTTATTGGATAGTGAATCATGAAAAAAAATCAAAAGGCCCTATTTTAAAAAATAGTCCACAAATTAACAATTAAAACTATTCAAACAATTTGATTTTGGCATTTGTGAGTTAGCAATTGCAGTCCATAATTTAATTGCTAAATTTTAAGTTAATATATGTCTCGTGTACAATTTTTTAAGGCCCGAATTAGGCGGGACTTGGATTGTGAAGTGTAGCACACATGTCAAATTTTTTTGGGCCCCACCCATGATGAATGTGTTATATCCACACCATCCATCTATTTTGCCAAATAATTTTAGGGCATGAGCCCAAAATTGAGGTACATCCAAAGCTCAGGTGGATTGCACCATAAGAAACAATAATAATTAAACGTTCACCATTAAAAATTTATTGAGGGCTACAAAAGTTTTAGATCAAGCTGACATGTGTGTTTTCCCTTCATCCACGTCATTGTGACTCAATTAATAGATTAGATTGAAAATAAACATTACAGTGGACCTTAAGAAATTTTTAATGGTGAGCATTCTATAACCACTATTTCCTATCGTGTGGTCCACCTGAGATTTGGATATTACTAATTTTTTGGATCTTGACCTAAAATGATGGGGCAAAATGGATGGACGACATGGATTAAAATATATATAACATGGTGGGGTCCACTCGGGTCTGATGGGATGGAAAATAAACGTTACGCTGGCCCTACGAATTGTTTAACAGTGAAAATCATTATCAACGCTGCTATTTTTGGTGTGGTCCAGATGATCTTTGGATATAATTAAATTTTTTGGCAGTGGTCTAAAATGATATCTGAAAATAGATGAACGGTGTAGATATAATAACTACATCACTGTGGAGCCCATATAACTTTGATCTCCTTCGAACCGTTCGTACAACTCGAAGGTCGAGGAGTGTCAGCGCACGTCTCAGCGTGACACGTACCTACACTACAGCAGCAGCTGGTGCGCGGTACACCTGCAAAAAAAAAAAAAAACCGACAGCGAGAGGGAAACCGAAAAGAAGAAAGAAAAGAAAAAAGAGGGAAAGAAAAGAAAAAAGAGGGAAAGAAGAGAAAAGAAAAAAGAGGGAATGAGGAGAGAGAGAGAGAGAGAGAAGAAGAAGAAGAAGAAGAAGAAGAAGAAGAAGAAGGCAATCAGTAGCGCATGCAGCCACATACCATAAATAGGTCAGCGAGCCCTTGACAGCATTGCCGCAGCACGCGGCCCGAGATGAAGAAGAAGAAGAAGAAGAAGAAGAAGAAGAAAAGAAAGGAAAAAGGTTAGAGTTTTTTTTTTTTTTTTTTTTTTTTTTTTTTTTTTTTTTAAGGCCGTAACAGCCGTTACGGGTCTGTAACGGCCGTTATGGCCCGTAACGGCCCCGTAACGGCCGTTACGGTCACAAAATTCTGTAACGGCCGTTTCGACCCCGTATCGCGTAACGGTGTCAACCGTTACCGTTACGTATCGGCCGATACGGCCGTAACGTAACGGATATGGGACACCCTGGATATGGAGATATTCGATACAATATCAAACCTATTCTTCTTGGACACACTTCGAAAATCTGATCCTAGAACACAAAACTGATGTCGGTACTGTGTATACGTGGCAAAGCTGCCAGCCCCACCATGATGTATGCATTTATCACATCATGTATCCATTTTGCCAGATCATTTTTGGTCATGAGCCCAAAAAAAGAGGCAGATCCAAAGCTTAAGTAGACCATACCACAGGAAGCATGGGGACAATCTGCTTACTGTCGAAGCCTTCCTAGGGCCCACCATGATGTTTATTTTCCATCCAATCTGTACATAAGGTCACAGGGAGCTGGATGAAGGGAAAATACAAATATCAGCTTGATTGAAAACTTTTGTGGCCTCCAATAAGTTTTCAATGGTAGTGTTTAATCTGCACTGCTTTCTGCGGTGTGGTCCACTTGAGCTTTGGATCTGCCTAATTATTGGACTCGTGTCCTAAACTGATTTGGAAAAAGGGATGGACGGTGTGGAAGTGGAGCTCACAGAGCTTTGCCACATATACACAGTGCTGATGTCAATGCTGTGTTCTACACTGCAATCTGAGTCCTTTTGGTGGTGATTGGTAGTCCGATACGGTATGTGAAACCTATTTTTAATCCTTGATCTGGACTTGTTGGAAAAGTATAAATGGCGATTAAGGCTAGAGGAAAGTGTTAAATGCATACATCTAAATCGTATGTACTCACTACTTCTTTCTTAATTTATTTTATTGTACTCTATAATCTATATATGTATAAGAACATTGTTGATCTTACGTACTGAGAATTCTTTTTCCTTGGGATTAAAAAATTGTTACCTACTTAATTTGACATTGAATTTTCATTGAGGAGAGTTGATCGTCTGAGGTTTTTTTTTTTTCTTCTACTTAATCCAAGTCTGTAAACACTGATGTCATTGGAGGGAAGTTACTTGATTTCTATTGGAGGTAGATAGCTAGATTGCTTGATGTGGTGAAGAGTAGCAGCAGTGGGCCGAAGCCGGTTTGGATTTTAGACTGACTGGATTTTTTAACCAGGCCTTAAATATAGGCTTGGTATGGGCAGTTCGAAACCAGACCTGTGCCTGCCTATCAAAGTCATAAATGGGGTTGCTTCCCAGCTTGGGCTGGGCCTTAATAGGAAAAAAAGCCAAGTGTTGCCCTGGCCTGACCAATTTATTAAGTGAAACTAAAATAAGGACTGAGCGTGACTATGGCTGTATATTACAGGTCCAAGCCAGATCTGTATTGGATCAGGGGCTACGCTCTGTTCGCAACCTTAATCGTGACATTACTCTCACACAATTTGACCCTTGGTTTTGTTGTAGTTGAATTCCAATTGTTGCTTTCTAATGCCATTTGGATGTTGGGTTGTTTTTTAGTATGTAAATTGAACTCAAGTAAACATGTGTATATCAGACTCCAAGACACCTATGGGAAAACAACTTTTTTTAAATATATTTTTTTTCTTGTGAACCTTCTTTCCCTCCAACCCCCTTTAGCTAGTCCTAGAAGATGATTTTGGGGTGATACATGTGTCTGAGAGCATGTTGGGAAGATCTGCATGATTGCTTTTATTTGAGAGAGATGGAGGGGAGGGGTGATTAAATGCATGATTTCTCGATGCTTATATTGGAACATTGATTTGAAGATTTGCATACAATTGTGATGATTTAAACAGGTGAATGTGCCGAAAACAAAGAAGACCTACTGTAAGAACAAGGAATGCAAGAAGCACACCCTGCATAAGGTTACACAGTATAAGAAGGGGAAGGACAGTCTCGCTGTTCAAGGAAAGCGTCGGTACGATCGGAAGCAGTCGGGTTATGGAGGACAGACCAAACCCGTCTTCCACAAGAAGGTATTAAAATCTCTTGATTTTTCCTTGCTTTCTTTAATGCTTTGCCTTTCCCCCAAACCTTGTAATGCCATTTTGTTAAATCTATCTTATAGGCAAAAACTACGAAGAAGATTGTGCTGAGGCTGCAATGCCAGAGCTGCAAGCATGTCTCCCAACACCCAATTAAGGTTGGTTTCTCAGTTATTTTTTTTTTTTTGGAAAGCATTCAGCATTCCATGGTAGGTGTCACTCTAGGTGGTCCTCACATTGTAAGGATTTCACTAGACTTTTAGCATGCAACTGGATGATTAAAATGCCATGTAGCCAACTGTTCACATGCAACAGTGAAAGTCCACTGGTTGGATGGCTAGGATTGTGCAGCAGAGTTTTGTGTTTGTCCTTCCGGATGATCTGAATCCCTGAAAGTCTCCCAATGATCATGTCCAGCATTTGTGCAGAACCCCTCAAAATTATTTCTTGGTTTTTTATTTGAATTCTCCTAATTCTGTTACCTAATGCCCCTGTGTTTTTGCATGGATTGTGCAGAGGTGCAAGCACTTTGAGATAGGTGGAGATAAGAAGGGGAAGGGGACATCTCTCTTCTAGTCTGGCTTCTAGATGAAAGGCATTTAGCATTTTGGTACTGTTTTTGCCATATTTTTTTAATGCCGAAGTAGATAGGCATGTGGTAGAGTTCTCAAAGTACTCACATATCCAGTCCCTTTTTCTTTTTTCCTTTTTTTTTTTTTTTGGGTTTTAGGGTTTGCCAATGAATGCTTATTTGATTTTGAAGTAGTTCATTAAACATATGTTTGTTTGGGAAATATTTGCAGTTTATTTAATTAGCTTCTTGAATGAAGAAACTGCCATCCAGGCTGCTATCTTGTTTGGGTTTCGCAGATAGGATGGATGTTTCAGGGATTTTGGGGTATTGGGTCGGCTTAAGAATAGGGTGCCTATGGTGCCAGCCATCTGATATGTGGTGGTGGTTGGGATTGGGTGCTGTTTGGTTAGGTCCTCCAATTAGAGTGTGGAGTGCATACTGAGTTATGCTTCAGCATCCTTGGTGAAATCTGTGGGGCACAACTGTTATGATGCGTCTTATCCACATCCATCCATTTTACAGGATCATTTTAGGGCATCATCTCAAAATTGAAGCATATCCAAAGCTCAAGTGGACCACACCACAGGAAACAGCGGGAATTAATCACCTACCATTGAATTTCTTGAAGGCCACATTAGTTTTGGATTAAAGATGATATTTGTGTTTTCCATTCATCGGCCTGTGTGAATAAACATCACCGTGGTGTGATGGGCCCTAGTAAAGCTTCGACTGTGGACATTGTTGAAAACTTCTTGTGGGCCCCACTTAGCTTTGTATATGCTTCACTGTTTCTGGTGGTGTGGTTCACTTAGCTTTGTATATGCTTCAATTTTGAGCTCATGCCCTAAAATGATATGTGAAAAGTGTGGACAAGACAAATCATGGTGGGCCCCACAGTTTACTCAGTATACAATCTGCTCTCCCACAATTATCACACACCCCCTCCCCAGCCATGGATGAACGCCTTCCCCAGTTATCAGTCCGAATGGTTGGGAATTGGGAACTGAAAATTATAAATTGTTGGGGGACGGCTTTTCAATCTTTCTGAGAGGCCAAAATGGGGATGTTGTTGGCATCATAACTGTGTGAAATCAAGGATGGAGGCAGAAACCCTAAAAATAAGTGGTTGAAAGGGGTGATGATTCAATTGTACTTTTTTTTTTTTGGATTCAATTGTACTTTTTGAAGCTGTTTTTGTTATGGTGAGCTCTAGATTGGACTGAACTTGTTGAAGCAGTTACTTGCGAGGGAGTGTTGAGGGTGACAGGGGAACTGGTTTTGTTCTAGAACGCTGTTACCCATGTGTTTTTATATAGGAGCCCAACTTGGGCGGGTTGGGATGGTTTCATTAGTTCAACTGACCTTAAGAGGATCCAACCTGAATTCTAACCTAAGGTCCCCAACCCCAGTCCTTGCACACTCGACCCAATCTGACCCAGAGTCTTGTGATTATTTTCAATTTGGTCAATTAGAACCCAACCTAGGTTGTGATTTTCCAGCTGAAATGGACCCGAGGACCTCAAGGGGCCTCAACCCTGCCTGACCTGAATTCCAACCCAAGGTGCCCAGTCCGATCCAACTACACGTGCTTATTGCTGACTGAATTTTGCTCAATCTAAATTCAAATGGGCTGGTGTTTAGTAACCTGAATCCAATCTTGGACCTTGTCAAGCCGACCTGAACTTGGGATGGGTTGGGTTTGGGTAGTTGCAGCCCTACCTGATTGTGCTCTACTGCTCATCTCCAACAGATCTAACTTGCCCGTTTTCAAGTATTTGGATGTGACTAATACTTCTTTGAGATGATGTGTTGCGTCGCAAGAACCACACTATCATAGAGCTGTGGCATGAACCCTTCCAATAGATTGGCCCCACCATGAGGATTACCAAGTGCATAAACCAGTCCTATCTACACGATACGATAGAAAACATCTCTGGCCATTGATAGGTGGTAATATACATGTTTAATCCAGTGGATATGACTTATTTTTTTGCACAAGGTGATCCAAGCGTTAAGACCAACCAACCTATTGGAAAATTCAGTAGTTATTCAAGTTAGAAGAAGTTATTCACTGTGTGAACAGTAACTTGTAGTCCCAAACTGTTGATTTTTCTGTCCAACCGTGTCAAATAAACGCTACACATGAAAGATATCGTCATAAGATGTATTCATCACCTTAGTTTTGTCTTCAACTTCATTGTACCCTTGAGCTATTGAGCTGCTTCTACCACCTGGTGGTTGACAGAGACCATGTGGGGTAAGTGAAAAAGAAGAAAATGCCCATTTCTATCTTACTGAGCCATACCTTACCTAAAACTAGAGGAGGTAAGTGGAAAAGAATCCATTACTTAAAAAGACATCTTTCTTTAAAAAAGGTATTTTTATATGATACTATCTCATTAATTTGGTATTTTCGTCTTATCTATTTAAATCATTATTATTTTCATCAAGCCACTTCATTAATTCAGCTAAATGTCATGGCTGTACTTTCCATTAGTACTCTCTCTCTCTCTCTCTCTCTCTCTCTCTCTCTCTCTCTCTCTCTCTCACACACGCACGCACACCCCCACACACTCACGCCGTAGTTGGATTTCTCCACCTATGGATATTGGAAGCCTTGACTGGGTGTTGAAACTCCTGGGAGAGTCTACCACCGGAGCAAGAGTAAGGATCCAACAAAATGTTCCTCCATATTACAACAAAATGCTTTTTATCTCGTGCAACTTTTGTGAGATCCACCCCATCCATCAAGTAGGTGAGTTCATGTCCACCTTGGAACCCAAAAATTTCATGACCGTCTGAAACTCAGGTAGGGCACACCATAGGAAAAGGTTGGGATGGTATGCCCACCATCAATTTTGTGTAGGACCCACCATGGTATTTTTATGCCCCCCGATGCATTCATCTGATGTGCATCATCGGGATGAAAGAAATACATGATATTGCTTTTGAATTGGACGGATTGGATTGAATAGATATATATCCACCATGTGATCTCTCCAGATATTCCACGTGGTAGAGACTGAAGGGAGGCGAAGTTCCAGTGGAACGTAGCACCTGTGGGCGAGATCTAAGCCCTTAACCAGTGGGCCCCACCATGTATGATCGGCGGTGTGAAAACATGCCTACTTCGTTCTCATGGGGGCGAGACGGGTGTGGGAAATATGGAGCCATTTATCTTTCAAACATAGTACAATGTTAGAAAATGATCCAAGCCATTCATCAGGCTCGTCCAAGCAAATAGACTTCTTGGCCCAATCATCAGGCCGGTCTGCTCATTAAGTGGACCACACATGTAAAAAAAAAAAAAAGGAGATGTTAAATGACTATCCATATTTAATATACACGTTTGGCCTATTTATCTTTTGTCTAGGTCATGTTCATGGACTGCAAGTAACGAATGTCTCATATTTCATGTAAGTATGCCATGTTATTTATTTTAGTCATCAAGCATTCCATACTGTACACAGTGCAATTTTACAAGATCCATACCTTCCATTTGGTTGACCATTCTTACTTACCAGAAGACCGTTGATGTTTACAGATGGATAGTTAGGGGAGTGTCCAACCAACAGCGTTCATGCAGAAGTACTCTGATTGATGGTTAGGATCATCTGATTAGCGGGTTTTTTTTTAATGCTTTATTAATTCAGATATAAGCTTTTAGCATAGGTGGGCCCCACCATCTACTATGAAATAATATGCCCTAATCTCCTATAGAGCGGCTTTTTTAGTCGTTTAAGATAAAAAGGAGGTACCGCTATCAAAATAAAATGAATTGCTTATTTAATTAGGACCTGAACGTATATACAAAATTAGTAAGGTATTAATATATATAAATGTTTTTTTGAAAGCATCGAGTACGAGGTAGCATCCAATTCTCTCCAGGAGCACATCATATTCATTAATTCCTGGGCGCTACCATCAAGGTGGACCTTTGATGTATCTTTTCTACTGTATCGATAGCCCTGCAGTAAATTTTGGATTGAGCACATCACAGAATGATACTGATCACGAAATCCGAACCATCCAACTGATGGTATGAAATGGAGGGTTAAAGGTAAAGCACTGGGTGGTTCAAATTCTAGAGGCAAAATTGGATGGTTATGATCATCTTATCAGTGTAACTTTTCGTTTATGGTCCACCCACAATTGATTCAGTGATCCGGATGGATCAGATTGCCGTACAACTATGCCATACATACATACGGTTGAGGATTCACTACCTTTTTTAGACAGTGGTAAACGGTCGATCCAGTCTGGCCCCAAAAAAGCAAGAAAAAGGGCCACACCACGATGATCAACTGATTCCAATATAAGGCTGGTATGGACCACACCCCAGCATCCATCAGCTTTGATCCTACTAATTAAATGAATGGTCCTGATTTTCATACCAGGTGCAACATGTTTGTCAAAGGTGGACCAATGATCAAATCATCGTAATATCTAAATCCTTGAAAAGTGGACCAGCCCGATTTTAAACCACCGCAAGTTCAAGGTCGGGCCACTTGATGGACGGTCCTGATTTTAAGCAACAAAGTGTTCGACATGGGGCCGCCTGATGAATGGCCCTGATCGCACAAGTTCAGTGCGAAAACAAAATGGAATTTATTTCCATAGAACATAATCAACATGGACCAGTGATCATATCATTATAGTATTTAACCCCTGATGGTGGACAAGCATGATTTTAAGCCACTAAAAGCTTAATGTGGGGCCTGCATGATGGACGGTTCTGATTTGAAAAAAAAAAAAAAAAAAAAAAAGAAAAGAAGGAAAAAATAACTTGACAGCTGTGGGATTTGAACCCACGCCCTTTCGGACCAGAGCCTAAATCTGGCGCCTTAGACCATTCGGCCAAACTGTCTTAATGTTACTATTAATATAAATAATAAAACATGACCGTACTTACTAGAGGACCGTTGCGGTTAAAGATGGATGTATGGTAGAGTGTTCAAGGAACGTGAAAAAATTCTGGTTAGTGGTTAGGATCATCTGATTGGTGTGGTTTATTTAGTGTTGATTACTAATTCAGATATAATCATTCAACGTAGATGAGCCCTGCCATCTACTAAGAAGTAATGTCTTTTCTATAAAGTATTTGATGATCAATGTTTTCCTTGTGTAATGGATGGATGTATTGCACCTTTGGAATATAAAAATCTATTTATTATTGTATGTGTAATGTGTTATTATTTTTGGGAAACATTAGAATAGTGGTCAATTTTTTCAATAAAATTTAGGAATTATTAAAAAAGATATTAATGCATACTTAGAAATCAAAACATTACAAAATATAAGTACAAATAATATATTTTCTTCGTATAGGATTCTAATTTATGTATTGTCTCATTGAAATGGTATATGTATATTCAAAGTTAATTCATATAATTTATGAAGGTAAGAAGACATGTATGGAAATACAAACAATACAATAAAAAGCAGAAGCAGAAGTAAAAAAAAAAAAAAAAAACTAAAAATATATCTGTGAATAATGTATGTGGTTGTTGTTGGAGCCAATGCCTTATAAAACCAATGTGAGCTCTAATTTATTAACCATGTGCATCTGATTAGGGCGATCTCAGTTGTAGATCATGATGATCACGAGTCCTTGGTGGACATCCCATTAATCCTCAGTATATAATGTTGCCTTGAATATTCATTATGAGTTTGTTGAGTGATTTCTCTAATAGTCATTGAGAACCAAAGATTGAACATGGCGGTCATTGACTTAGGAGGGTCATGGTTCATGGATCTCAGTACTTTATTAGACCACGACCATCATAGGTGAATGGGACACATCCGTGGATATTAGTTCATGAGATGCATAGTCATTTTGTGTGATAGGATTTGTCATGTCCCAAACTCGGAAACCGGGCTCACAAAATTCCCGATCGCCGAATCTGACGCCAACAGCCTCCGTAGTACCTCATTCTCAGCTCCCGTCACCCATACACTAGGTTCCGATCCTAGGATTATATAAGGAGGATTTCTAACATAATTTTGATTCGTAATGAACATAACCATAAGCATAACCCACAAACAATAACCGCAAGAACACCATCACAAAATCCACTATGATAAAAGACTTTAAAGTACAATGTGTAAGAAGGGAAATACAAGATAATAATAACGGAAACTCCTGAAGCTCGACTGCATGCTCTTGCTGCGACTAAGCTATGATTGCGTCCTGACGTCGCCTGCATGCATCAATCATGCATAAGCTTATAGGAAGCTTAGAGAGTGGTGTAAGTGTGTGCGCAATATGAGCGTACTCAGAATGTAATGACAGAGTAGTGTGGAATCATGCTGATGCGTACGTGAATGCAATTAGCCGTACTAAGGCTATGCTGTATAAAATATGAATGTTATCGGCTATATCAAGACCATGCGATGCGAAATGCAACTCAAGCATGCCAATCCTCACCCACATGTCAATGCAACTCCTCACTAGAGCATCAAATATCAGTACGGTTCTCACTTTGAATAATCACCGGGGTTTAGTACACTCCAAATGGCACTGCCCCTTTCTCAGGTGCGCAGTCCAAGTGAGTGTAAGAAACCTCACTATTAGCCTGGCCAATAGTCTGCCAATATTTATCTGGCACGTTGATAGCGGACCCATTCACGAGCTGGTCAAACTCAGCCTAGTAATGCCCCTTACCCTCGGGCGAGTAAGGCCACACCTCTTTCCAACCGACCACGATACAGTGGGAGATGCAGCCTCATGATATTCGGCCCTTATGCGCTCATGTATCCACTCGGTTCCGATGTTGGAGTCATCCTCTAGTACCATTGGGTTTAGAGATTTTCACCTAGGGACATCTATGACGCCCCGTTGCTTAGTAACAATATTTTCGATATTCAATCCTGTCATCCACGATGTGCCTGTGGAGGTCATAGCCCTAATGTCGCTAGGTCATATAGAAATCATGTCATACAAATGTGAAGTGCATGAATCATAGTACTAGTCATGTAACAATTCTGCGCGTACCGCGCGCTTATGAAGGGCAACTCCGACTATCAAGGAGCCCATAAACAATCTGCCCGAAGGCATATACTATGATCAATCACTCCTCATATTAAGCATACATATGATGCGTACGAATCATGGAATTATACTAAGCATGTTATGTGGTGATGGATCTTGTTCATAACGAAGAGGGGCCTAGACAACCTACACACTACAAGTATGAACTTACCAATGAGCCCTAGGGAGAGTTATAATGCGAACATTTAACCATCATTGTTCTTACAATGTGGACGTCAAACCATCATTGCTCCCAAGGCACGACCGCCAAAACATCATTTCATACATCATGGTGGAAATCTCACATCGCAATGGGCATCATATACATCACAGTCAGCCCAAACAAAGGCCTCACATACGTCTCATTGGGCCTCATATACCTCAAGTGAGCTGCTCCAATGGGTCAATCATGCATCAAATGGGCTACAGCAAATGGGTTGAATCAAAGGGGCCAATTTAAATGGGCCGATCGAATGGGCCGATTAAATGGGCCGATCGATTGGGCTGAATCAAAGGGGGCGAATTAAATAGGCCAAGTCAAATGGGTAGAGTCAAATAGGCCGAGTCAAATGGGCCGAGTTGAATAGGCTGAGTCAAATGGCCGAGTTGAATAGGCCGAGTCAAATGGCCGATTCCAATACACTATACATCCATTGTTAGATACCATTGTAGAGCATTTAAAAAAATGAATCATGTCCAAAGGATCATTTGGACCATACCACAAATGGCAGTGGTGATAATAACTTCCACAGTTAAATTCCAATGGGCCCACCATGGTGTTTATTTTCCATCCAGTCTGTTCATAAGGTCACAAGGACCTGAATAGGGAAGGAAAAACAAATATTATATTGATTCAAAACTTCTATACCCAAAGGGGTTTCAATGGTGGGCTTTGATTCCACTATTTTCTGCAGTGTGGTCCACTTGATATGAGATCTGTCTTATTTTTAGTCTCAAGCCTTGAGACAAGCTAGCCAAATGGATGGACGGCTGGATGCAGCAAATCCATTAGTGGTGGGCCCCTGTTGCCACCATCCAGATGGACGGATGGAAAAAACGCATACATCTATGGCGGGTCCCACCCGTCCAGCATACTGGACGGTGTGGCAAAACCCACGTATCACGGTGGCCCCACGTCCACGCTCAGATGGACAGTAAGGATCATGGTGGGGCTGTACCCTGCACGCTAGACCCACCATATTATTTATTTAATATGAATATTATATATATATATATATATTATGTTATATAATATATAATAATACAACAAGGTGGTTTACCATGTGGGGCCCACCATCCCTTATATACATAATATGTATATTATATTATATAATATATAATACTTCTTTTTTTTTTTTGAAAAGGACATCTAGTCATCCAGATCCAGGCCTGGACGGATGACCTTGATGTAAACACATATATCAAGGTGGCCCCCACTGTCTAGGCTATGGATGGCATGGATATACCTCACGCGTGGGTCTCACATGGATGAATAGCATGGTTTTTTTTTTTTTTTTTTTTTTTTTTTTTGCACAAGGCATGAGGGCTCCATTGCTGCTGACCAGCGTGGTTAAAACACATACATTAAACAGTCCCTCCACCGTCCAAGGTCTGGACGGTGGAGATGTAAGGGACATACATCATATGGGTCCCATTGTGGGCAGCAAGGTGGCTGCCACTAATGGACGGTTTGGATAGAGATACATGCATCATGGTGGGTCACAAACAAGAGAGGGGGAGAGAGAGAAAGAGAGAAAGTGAGCAACATGAAGGGGAGGGACCCCACCACTATCGGGCCCTCCCTATACAATGCATACATCAAGTGGGCCTTTACAAACCAAAATCAACGGTGGATCACCCACCTATCGGCCTCTTTCTTTAGCTCCTTGGACTCTTATGCTCTTTGCCTTCAATTTTGATGGAGGTAAATGATGAATGAATGGTTGAGATGGGAGATGAGAGAGTGGGAAAGTGGGCCACACTTGGATTTGGGAGAGTGAGCTTGGACGTTGGGTGTTGCTTGGGAGGTTTGAAAAATGAGAGAGAGAGAGAGAGAGAGAGAGAGAGAGAGAGATGGGATGATATGAGATGGGTGTTGTAAGAAAAGGATGGTTAGGGTATGGGCTTGGTTGAAATTTGGGTGAAAGAGGGATGGGTGGAGAGAGAGAGTTGACTTTGGGAAAGGGAAAGGGATGTGTTACTTGTACTTAAGGTATGGTATGTACTTAATTGATTGATGGGACATGTTGTAGAGATTTTCTTAGACTTTGCAACGTACGACATTTCTTCAGAATGAACGCGGGCCCACATCTCCTGGGCCGGGTATCGGATCGGTGCGCGAGTCACGGCGTTAGAACCGTTGTGACGGCGCGGTCGTTATGGTATAAGTTTCGAGTCGAGTCGACTCTGATATGCAAGACTCGGATAAGGATTGAACGCAAACGTCGGATACAAGTCGAGGGTTGCCGGAATTCGACCAGGAGGACTGCAAAATCCTACGAAACGGTACGATCTAGGATACGGGCCTTACAGGATTGACTTGAGTCATGATGGACATTCTCCACCATTGAGAATCCATTTGCTGTCATTTTATGCCTTACCCTTACCCTACACAGGAGTGTGAGTGTGCCATAAACAAAAGGATTCAAGTTCGGAACTTTGGTCACTTTCATTGGTGGATCGATATCAAGCTAACATTCTGGGGACTCATTAGTCTAGACTGTGATTGTAAGATTAGGACTTGATGATGTATGAAAGATGATTAATCCTTAGACCTGAGGATGTGTGAGGGTCACGATATTAATTAGTTGAATTTAACTTTTCTTATGAGGTCCATACAGGGCCAATAAAGTGGATGTACCTAGGTACTTCCCTCAGGAACCGTTGATTCTTACACGGTCCAACAAAGGTCCACTGATTTTCGTAGGAACATGTTTATGAATTTGATCTGGATAAATCAGGAACTCATCAAATATTTTTTCTGTTGGGCTTAGGCCAGTGCGCTGGCTTCTGCTTTAATCGTCCTCATTTTTTCTCTTGTTATTAGCGGCAGACGACTCCCTGTTGAGTGTCAAATATTGCTTGTTTTATCTCGTTTATATATTGGTTTTATGAACATTATACTGGTTACTGTTATGTTTTACTCATGTTTGTGTTGTAAGATGAGTTTAAAAGCTTATATTAAAAAAATTTGTTAAAAGCATGGATTTGATGCTCAAGAATCACTAAGTAAAAGAATGGACCATTTGGAGACTAAGATTAAAGATTTGAAGACCCTAAGAGTCAATAAAACCAAGTGGAAAAGGAAGAAAGTGTAGAAATTGGTGCAGAAATTCGCATGATCTGAGCTTAGATGACATCGAATATGTCATCAAAGCCAGTCTTCAATGACATCGAAGCAGTTTAGATGATATTGAAGAATTACAGGAAAATCAAGTTTGGTTACTCGACAAATTGGATGCAGTCTTCGATGACATGGAAACCAGTTAGATGACATCGAAGGCTGCTCGATGTCATCGAAGAGTTAACGCGAAGTGAGAAAATTTGAAGCGGTTTCCGGATTTTTCAAACCGGTTTTAAGGAGAGAGTTCTCCGCTTATAAATAAAGATTCCCAAAGCATTCCTAAGCATCTTTCAGAGCATTCGATGGCAAGATTTAGGATTTTTTCTAGGGTTTTTAGAAAGCTTTCAACTTTCATAGTTCTTATTTTTCTTTATAAGTTTATTTATTTAGTTTTCTTGCTTTCTTATTTCTTTTTATTTTTGCAATTTAGTTATGTTTTTCTAGTTCCCTCTATCCCAAGCTAGAAGGAAAGTATATTGGTTTAATGATTTTATAAATTATGATGATTGATTATTTTTAATGATGAGATGAATGGTGTATGCATGTTATTAATTATCTAGGTTTAGGCTTTTTATCCTCATGTGAGATCCATATGTTTCTATCATATGAGATCCATATTGATGGATAGGCTTAACTTGGATTGGTTAGATTTCCTAGATGGAAGATGTTCTCAACCTGCTACATTTCTTTGATTCATTATCTTATGGATATGAATGCGTAAAATCACTGGCGCTTGAGAATATATATCAATGATGCTAATTCATGATTCTTTAATCTTTTATATCATTTATTAAAAATATTTAAACTATTTAATTTTCCGATTAAGCTACCCATAGTGCTCAGATCATAATTGTGTTATCAAAGTCATCATGACTTATGAAACATTAACCTATGTGTGAAACTTTGAAGCTTAGGTGTTGTTTTCAAATTAATTAAATTTCATACATTCGAAACCTTCTAAATCAAATCATCTGTTTAGTTTCCATTACTTAGTTAGTTTTGCATTTAATTTTTTCCATTGTCATAAATTATCTCCCTGTGGAATTGACCCTGTATTCACAAGATATTTTTTACGAACCTTTGCACTTGGAGGCAAGCAATCACTCCCCTTATTCTTTTCGGTTCTTGTCCTTAACTGAGCTGTTTCTACCTTGAGTAGTTCTTCGTGAGCCGAAGAGCTCCTCTTCGTTTGAATATTTGTTAGCTCGGTTAAGTAGATCGGTGAGAGTAATCGGGGGGTTCTTACCAATCGAGAAGAGGAACTTTCCCTACTTAAAGCTAGCTATCAGGTGGCAAGATCTATCTGGTTGGAGTAACCGTTGACCTAAACTTCTTCGGCATTGAAGCAAATGATATAATATCTTAGAAACTTGTCCCCCCTTTGAGTAATCATGAGAAGGTGAGTTGATGACTTTCTCCTGTCTTTCCCGTCGATGAACTGCCTGATGAAGGCCTTGCTGAGTTGAGTGAATGAGCTAATGAACTTCGGCTTTAGGTGTCTGTACCATTTCCTCGTAGCCCTAGACAGTGTCAAGGAGAATGCTCTGCAAATCATGGGTCAAAAAGCACCATGAAGTTCCATCCAAGCTCTGAAAGACTCTAGGTATTTGGTCGGGTCTCCTGACCCTGAGTAGGTTATGATCTAGGGCATTCAGAACTTAAACGGTAGCTGGGTTCTCATGATGTCGTCTGTGAACAGAGGCTCGGCTTCCTCGGGCATGACATCGATGGAGGCTAGGGATTTCGCCTGGCATGCTTGTTGGATGTCTTCGATTTGATCTTGAATTTTCTTCAGCTCTACTTCCCACAGAACTTTGCCTTTTGCGATAACCTCAGGAGCCTTCCCACGCATTCTCTTCTCTAGAGTGTGGCGTATATTAGACTCGATAAGCTCGGTTGTTCCCATTATTTGCGTGGGGACCCCCGCATCACGCTGATCAATCCTTTTACCGCATACAAATTGTGAGGTATTTGTGGAGGTCAAGATTGCGCAGTTGTTGCCCCCACTTTGACACCTTAGTTAGGGAATGAATGTCGTCTCTCCAATATCCGCATTATCCGATCTACATTATTGACTATAGTCTCGACTTGGTTTTCTAAAGAGACAAGCCGACCCGCCTTATTCCAGGATCTTTATGCAATTGTCGTGGGAGGGGGGTCGGGCTGATGATCTGATTGTGGTGCTTGAGCGCTCTTAGGTTGTTCTTCCAGTATTGGGATTCGCTTAGTAATGGTAGCCAAGGCCCTTCTTTTTTCCTTTAGCCATTGTAGGATAAAGGGAAAAGCGGATAAGTAGCTTTGATGTAAAGGAAACTTTCGGATGGCTTTGACAACGTTCCCACAGATGGTTCCAAATTGTTGTTGCTCAAATCCGATCGATCTTGCTTCACCTCCTGTAAGCCGCTGAATACTTATAAATTAATGGAGAACAAGGTGATACCGGGGGCACCAGTTGTGGTCGGGGACCCTCCGATGTCTAAGTTAGGTATATGTACCCACTGTAGGTGTAGTATGACTGGAATAGTTGTGTGTACCTTTTCCTTGAAGGGGATGGTGTATTTATAAGTGCTTTTAGGCAATTCCTGTATCCAAGTATGTTTGTAAGATACACTGGAGGGACTCGTATTGGAATCGAAATTCGTTATCGTATTTTTCTCCGATTATGCCTCGATTGGTGTGATCTTCGGCTAAGACTTCGCTGGGGGGAGGGAGGGATCCTACCCATACACGGTGCCAAATTCTCTCTAGATATTTCCATTTTAAGCTCAAGGTCGGCATCCAACCTTGAGGTTAGATCGGAGGTTGAGGTCGAAGTCAAGGTCGTAATCGTCATCCAAAGTTGAGGTTAGCATCCGACCTTGAGGTCGTCATATAAGGTCGAGGTCGGCAGGTCTACTGATGAAATTGGTGCTTGTAGCTGAGATCTGTATGTTTGTTGACAGGTCTTATTTTTAAACCGGTTTAAGTATTTCAGCTTGGTCACTGAGTCTCCCTGCTCGGCTCATCTTCCCTAACCCTTAGGTATTTCAGAGAGTCTGTTTGGATGCTCTCGTCGCCACATGTGTCATACATTAGGTTAGCTCAATTTTACCTATAACAATAGCATTCACTGAAGTCCTCTTATTGCCTCCCATATTAGATTTATGCAATGGGCTGTGCACGGGTCCAATATAAGTGATAATTTTTCATTGACTCTTTTCTCACCTTTATAAATGTGCACTAATTGTCCATGATGAAGCTTATGATGTTCTTCCTCCCAACGTCTTTCATGACATCATATGCTAGCATATAGATACCGATTAAGTCTTTAATATGACTATTGTCATTTACTAACTTTAAGAATACCATATCTCATTATAGTACATAAAATTTATCCCCAACACCTTGTTGGTCCAGTCCACCCATATCACATCAAAGTGACATTGTATGTCTCCCACGATGGCCTCAATTCAGCAACATAAGGTTGCATGCCAGTGACCTTATCATCCAAATATTTTTTTCATTATTTTATGTGGTGTGGGTGGCACCACATCTTCCCACTTGTCAATCAAATTGGAATTTATGATTTTTTTATTTTTTAGTATTTTTAGTTAAAAAATATTTTTTATTAAAAAAAAATCTCCAAACCAGTAATAATGTATAGATTAAGTTATAATATGTTCGATTTATGTTAGAAACTCAAATCGTAATCGATTTGAGAAAATGTCGAGATTTTTTTTTTTTAATTTAAAAAAATAAATTTCTACCAAATCAATAAATCTTTTCCCAAATCTCCAAATTAGAGTGAATTTAATGATGATTTCATCAAACGCCCTAAACACTATGCAATGGTGGCCAATAGATCACTGATTGAAGTCGAATTTCTGTAAAAATTATTTTTAATCCAGAAACTATTTTTTCAAAAATCTCCAAATTACAAAGAAAATGTAGATTAGGTTATATATGTGTTTGATTTCATACTTGGACACTAAAATTGCAATTAATTTGAAAAAAGTTGGGGAGGTTTTGATTTTCCTCAAATAAGCAAATCTCCCCCAAATATGAAAATCATAGTTTCAAATTCAGGATTTTTCATAAAAACATGAAGAATCATATATTTCTAATTATGTTTTACTAATTTAACAAAATATATAGCAAAAAACAAAAAAAAAGCAGAAAGAAAGAAAGAAAGAAAAATAGTGAAAAATACTCACCGATTTAAAAATAGTCCCAAACGAGCTTTGATCTTGATTTTGACTCGAATGATATATTTTTCTTAGAAGGAATTTAAAAGGAGTCAAAATTCACAAAGAATTGATTTAGGGTTGCATAGTATTCAAGAAAATTTAATTTTTGAAGTAGCTTAATGAAAAATTAATTATTTAATTAGGGCCTTGAATATAAATAAAAACTTAATGAAGTGTTAATATATGATTTTTATTTTATTTTATTTTTTTATCTATAAAAAAAACCACTGGATGTAAGTTAGCGTCCAACTCCACCTTTCGAAGTAGCAATTATCTCGTGAAGGACATCCGATCATTCAATCTATGGGCCCTGCAATCAAGGCGAGCATGTGAGTATAGGACCTCAGATCCATTACATTTGTGGGCCCGGCCATCTAGATGTGCTAGTAAATTTTTTTTTTTGGCAAATTGTGGATTAATCAAATCTAAAAAATCATCCTTATCAAGGAATCCTAACCATCCAACTGATGGCTGCCAAATGGATGGTCCCAAATTCTAGTGGCAAAATCAGATGGTTGTGATCGTCCTATTCATGTTATTTTTTTTTGTTTATGTTCCATCCATCAGTGATTCAGTGATCTGGATGGATCAGAATGCCGAACAACTACGCTATGTATACCTACATACGGTTGGAGAGTCACTACCATTTTTTAAGCCGTGGTTAACCATCAATCCATTCTGGCCCTCAAAAAGCAAGACAAGGGCCACATCATGATGATTAACCGGTTCCAAAATAAGGCCGATCCGTTGTATGGGTCACACACCAACATCCATTCATTTGACCTACCAATTAATTGAATGGTCCTGATTTTTCATACAAAGTGCAATGTGTTTGTTAAAGGTGGACCACCGATCAAATAATCATAATATCGACAAGTTCGTTGTCATCCACTTGATGAACGACCTTGATCTCGCACATCCTTCACCAACAAAAGGAAGCAATTAGCTGTTTGACATGGGACCTGCATGATAAATGGCCCTAATAGTACAAATGAGATATAATGTAGTCCAATTTCTTTCACATGGTGAGGAGGATATCGTCTAAGCGAGTACATAGATAGCAAGTCATCCTAATATTTTGCAATTGCTCCTGCATATGGCTTACCATTCGCCCGTGAAATTAATAATTTTTTCTTAGTTCCACATGTCGTATTAAAATATGAAAATTAACTTTCAGCTTTAAGAACTAACCATTGCAACAACTTACATGGCATCATCCTTTCCCTTGCCGAGCGCACGACTTCTCACCCAAACATACCAACAACATTGTAAAATCGAATAATATGTCGATGACATTTAGCAATAATTGTGTGTATAAGGGTTTCGAGGAACATCTAAGTGTGAAACATGTTTACCTCATTACCAAAGTTGCATTTATTTTTTTTTTAACAGTTGGGGAATAACTTCTTATATACAGTGTGCATCATTTTTTAAGCCATTGTCATCAAATAGTCTATGGGTGTAGTGATACTTAGAATCCATGAAGAATGCTGAAACCCAACATGGTTTATATATTCACATATCAAGACAACAAAAGAACCATACTTGCTAATCAAAGAATTAGTAAAGTATTGAAGCATAAGAAAAATTAAATATAGCTCATGTAATTACTTATTAGCTTAATGAAGTTGGTGTGCAAGAGTCATATCTCTGTGGTAATCAAGTATTGCATGCACTTGTTTATATGCATTGGGGGCTTCAGATTTGATGTTCTTTCATCAACCACATGGACTCATAGAAGGAACCTATGGACGAATATTGATGTGTTTTTTTGACCCGTTGTCCTTTTACAATTGGGATGCTTGCACCTTTATAGGATGCTTTCCTAAAACTATAAAAAAGGGTCCCAGGATTTTTCTACGTATGTTGTGTTGATAAGAAAAACACAAGAGGGCTATCAAAGGTGAGAGAGAGAGGAGAAAGAGAGAGAGGAAGCTTGTAGAGGGAGGTTATGCCTTAGGTGATCTACTCCATATCTCGCTCCTACGTCCCTCGTACCGGTGAGATCTCTCTGGTTTTCTTTATTCTTTCGTTATTCATCCACTCTTGCGTGAATGAAGAAGGTTGTAAACGTTCTACTTCATAGTGGATTATTGATCTGAAAGAGGTCCCGTGGTTTTTACCTCTTTGAGGGTTTTCCACGTAAAATTCTCTTGTGTGGTGTGTGATTGATGCATTGATTATTTTCATTGCTTTATTATCCATAATTCTGGTTTGTTCTGGAGGGCTAGATCCTAAGGTTTTGTGCGAGGCCCCCAACAAAGTGGTATTAGAGCTAAGTTCATTAAACGGGTAGGATCGGTTTTGAATTATGGAAGGTGGCTCTAGGATGATCACCATAACCCATATGGAAGTCTAAGATGGAGGACTTGCTTTATGCAAGGACCTATATTCTCCAATCTTAGGCATATCAAAAAATCCAAGGATATGACCGATGATGATTGGAAGAAGACGGACCGAAAGGCGGTGGGGTTTATTAGACAATGGTTGGATGATTCTGTGTTCCACAATGTGTCTATAAACCTCAAAAGAAGCTATGGCTAAAATTACAAAGTGGTACGTATGAGAGGAAGACACAGTAGGTAATAAGACATTTCTTAAGGCGACTTGTGAATCTCAAGTTCAAGGATGGTGGTTCTGCAGCACATGAATGAGGTCAATATAGTGAACCAACTCACCTCTATGAAGATAGTCTGGATGATGAATTGCAGAGCTTTACTATTGCTTAGTTCATTGCACAGCGCTTGGGAGACATTGGTGGTGTCTCTATAACTCACACGGAAAGATATCCATAGAACAGGTAACCAGTTGTCTCTTCAATGAGGAGACAAGGAGGAAGTCTCAGGGGTTTACTCAGCAAGAGGCTCTTATGACGCAGGAATGGGGGAGAGGAAAGAACAGAAAGGATGGGAAGGCCCGAGATAAATCAAGAGGCAAGTCGAGTAACAGAAAAAATATTGATTCCTGGAACTGTGGTAAGAAGGGTCACTATAAACATGAATGTCGTGGTAAAAAGAATGACAAGAAAGGAAAAGGAAAGGAAGATGAATCGATTATTCGCTCATGGCGACATGGTAGTTATTCTTTCTACAGATCATGACGTATGTCTCCCGGTTACGAGTCAGGACACCGACTGGGTGATAGACTCGGGAGCTTTTTTTCATGCGATTCCACACAAGAACTCCTTCACAAGCTACAAGTCAGGTGACTATGGGACTGTGAAGATGAGAAATTCTGGTGTATCAAAAATCATGGGATTCAGTGATATTTGTGTGAAGACTAATATGGGATGCACATTGGTTCTCAGGGATGTGAGGCATATCCCAGACCTTCGCCTCAACTTGATGTCGACGGGAAGGTTGGATGATGATGGCTATGAAAGCCTAATTATGGACGATGGAAGCTCATCAAGGGTTCCACTGATCGTGGCCAAAGGAAAGAAGTGTTGCACCCTTTACAAGGCAAGTGTCAGTATGTGCAAGGGTGGATTGAACGCAGCGGAAGATTCAGCTATTGACATGTGGCATAGGCGTCTAGGCCACATGAGTGAAAAAGGGCTTCAGCTACTAGCGAGGAAGCGACTCCTTCCAGACGTGATAGGTATACCTCTCAAAACCTGTCTTGATTGTTTATGAGGGAAACAATATAGAGTTTCATTCATTAAAACTGCTTCTCATATTAATAAAGAGCATGCATTAGATTTGGTTTATTCGATGTTTGTGGTCCTATGAGGACAAAACCTTAAATTGTATTTTGTTACTTTTATAGATGATGCATCAAAGGGTTTGGGTTTATGCTTTCAAATCCAAGGACGAGGTCTTTGGTGTGTTTAAATTGTTTCAATGGTAGAGAGATAGAGCATTGAAGTGCATTCATGTTTGATGGTGAATACATGTTTTCATGAAACTCAGTATACGGCATGAATTGACGGTTTAAGACCCCCAAAGATAATGGTGGTAGGCGAGCGAATGAATCGCACTATTGTTGAGAGAATCAGATGCATGTTATCCCATGCGAAGTTGCCCAAGACGTTTTGGGGAGAAGCAATGCGCATGACGGTGTATTTGATAAACAGGTCTCCATCGGCCCAAAATGGAGAAGTACTGAAAGGTGTGGACTGGACATGATCCATCGATCATCTAAGATGTTTGGATGCAAACATCCGTTCACGTACTCAAAGGATGAGAGGTCCAAGCTCGATATGAAGATCGACAGTGTGTGTTCTTAGGGTACGGTGATGAAAAGTTCGGTTATAATGGGATCCGAAGAGGAAGCTCGTCGGGAGTAGAGATGTAGTTTTCTTTGAAGATCGGCCATAGAAGACATTGGTAAGCCGAGAAGAATCGGCCTAGTTCGTGAGCTAGAGGACATGAATCGATTATTCCTCCCGTGGTACCCGATGACGGGGAGTACAAAGAAGGTGCGAGAGGACGAGAGAGTTCCTTCGAAGATGGACCAAGGGAGCAGGCCCCACTTGATCCACTGTTGAGCCACAGGTGAGGAGGTCATCTAGGGACGATGACCATCCAAGAGGTACTCGCCACATGAGTACATTATGCTGACTGATGGGGGAGAGCCAGAAGATTATTCTGAGGCCCTAGCCAGCGAGCATAAGGGGGAGTGGTTGAAAACTATGCAAGAGGAGATGGAATCCTTGCATAAGAACCACACCTATGATATGGTGAAATTTCTTAAGGGCAAAAAGCTTTGAGCAACAAGTGGGTGTTCAGAAAGAAGATTGAGTGGAAGAATTCACAGACGAGGTTCAAGGCCAGACTTGTGGTGAAAGGGTTTGGTCAGAGGAAAGTTATAGACTTCGAAGAGGTATTCTCACCAGTGGTGAAGATGACATCCATACGGGTATTGCTTGGGTTGGTGGCTAGCATGGATCTGGAGATAGAGCAGTTAAATGTTAAAACTGCCTTTCTCCATGGTGACGTGGAAGAAGAGATCTACATGCACCAACCAGAGGGGTTCGAAGTTAAAGGCAAAGAGCATATGGTGTGTAGGCTGAGGAAGAGCTTGTATGGGTTGAAACAAGCTCCACGGCAATGGTACAAGAAGTTCGACTCGTTTATGTTGAAACATGGGTATGACAGAACGGAGTCGGACCACCGTGTGTTCACGTGCAAGTTCTCAGATGGTGATTTCTTAGTTCTGCTATTATACGTTGATGATATGCTCATCATGGGAAAAGACATCAAGAAGATCGACAGGCTGAAACAGGAGTTGGGCAAGTCTTTTGCGATGAAAGACTTGAGCCCGGCTAGACAGATCCTAGGAATGGAGATAACCCGTGACAGAAGCAGCAGGAAGCTTTGGCTGTCACAAGAGCGATATATTGAGAAAGTCCTAGAGCGGTTCAATATGAATGTAGCGAAGCCGGTCAGTACTCCACTAGATGGTCACTTCAGATTGAGCGACAGACAGTGTCCCAAGACAAAAGCAGAGGTGGAAGAGATGCAGAAGATACCCTATGCGTCAGCGGTAGGAAGTTTGATGTATGCTATGGTGTGTACACGCCCAGACATAGCATATGCGGTTGGTGTTGTCAGCCGGTATCTTGCCAATCCTGGCAAAGAGCATTGGGCAGCGGTGAAATGGATACTGCGGTATCTAAGAGGCTCATCCAGGTTGAGCTTATACTATGGTGACGGTAAACCTGTGTTAGAGGACTACATAAATGCAGATATGGCAGGTGACTTAGACTCCAGGAAATCTATATCGGGGTTCATGTTCACGTTTGCTTTCTTAGCTCAAAAGGTCGTAGCATTGTCAACTCTCTACATTGCGATCACATGAGGCATGTAAAGAGATGCTTTGAATGAAGAGGTTCCTACATTAGCCCGAAGCGGGGAGGAGCACGTGGTCTATTGCGATAGCCCTTAGTGCTATACACTTGAGTAAGAATCCAAGTCAGCATTCCAAGTCAAAGCACATAGAGATTCAGTATCATTGGATCAGGGATAATTTGGAACAGAAGGTGTTACAGCTTGAGAAAGTCCACACGGACGATAATGGATCAGATATGATGACCAAGGCCTTGCTTAAGGACAAGTTTGAGGTTTGTAGAAACCTGGCTGGCTTAAAGAAGGTGAATCCCTCCCAGTCAAAAAGGGAGATTTGATGGGTTTTTTTTGACCCGTTGTCCTTTTCGCAAGGGATGCACAAGTCCTTTCATGGCCGGGATCTAAGTCCTTTCGCAACTGGTATGTAGAAAGGAGTTTCCTAAAACTATAAAAAAGGGTCCCTAGGATTTTTCTACGTATGTTGTGTTGATGAGAAAAACACAAGAGGGCTATCAAAGGTGAGAGAGAGAGGGAGAAAGAGAGAGAGAGAGGAAGCTTGTAGAAGGGAGGTTATGCTCGTGGAGGTGATCTACGGTGCAGTCTATATCTCAGTGCTCCTACGTCCTCGTAATCGGTGAGATCTCTCTGGTTTCTTTATTCTTTTGTTATTCATCCACTCCTGCGTGAGTGAAGAAGGTTGTAAACGTTCTACTTCATAGTAGATTGTTGATCTGGATGAGGTCCTATGGTTTTTACCTCTTTGAGGGTTTTCCACGTAAAATTCTCTTGTGTGGTGTGTGATTGATGCACTGATTATTTTCATTGCTTTATTATCCATAATTCTGGTTTGTTCTGGAGGGCTAGATCCTAAGGTTTTGTGCAAGGTCCCCAACAAATATATCTCATTATTCACAGTCCTTAGAACTATATATGGGCTCTAAAATACCTACCATACTGTACGCAATCTTAGAAGTAGCTATTTAAAATAAGTCCCTTAATCCTCCAAATTACTTTCTTACCACTCTGGTTCTAGTCCACGTACACCTTAGAACTAAAGAGCTCTCTTAACCCCTACTTGTGTTTTAACAAATTGTTTAATGCAATGTAATTTGTGATGAATCACATCACCCTGACTGCATCATATCCCCACCATGCCTTTCATGCATTTTGGTTAGTAATTAGGTGTGGTTGTTGATGAAACTTTTAATCAACTGGGCATCAATAATCATAATCTTCATTGAATGCACCCTATCACCTTCAACATTAGATTTATGCAATGACTGCTCACAGAGTCCATTATAAGTGGTAAATTTTATTTTATTTTTCTATCTTCACAAATGCACACTCATTGTCCGTAATGAATTGCATGATGTTCTTCCTCATAACATCTTTCATGATATCATACACTAGCATAGATATAATTTGAGTCTTTAATATGATTATTATCATCTATGGACTTCAAGAACACCGTCTCTTCCTACAATACATTAAATTTATCACCGACATCTTCATTGGTGTAATCTGATGGGGATTTTTCTCCTCATTAGTGGGTTCGATGAAATCGAACCAGTTTCGATATCATCGATAATTGTCGGATTTTTCGCCGCTGGTCGCTGGATAGTTTTTGTCTTATTCCGATATCATTGATGGACTTTAGATGATATCGAAGGTTGTCATCGAGAGACCTTCGATGACATTGATAATTGTCAGAATTTTCACCCCTAGTCGCTGGACAGTTTTGATCCTGTTTCGATATCATCGAAGGACCGTCGATGATATCGAAGGCTATCATCGAGGGACCTTCGATATCATCGAAGAGTTACATAGATGCGATTGCAGAAACGCAGATTCTGCAGATTTTGTTTCCTATTTGTATTCTACCATTTTCTATTCCTATATAAAGGGGTGTATGCAGGATTGGGGTGTATTATAGGGTATTCTAAGATTTTATAAAGGTTTTCTAAGAGGGCTTAAAGCTATCAAAAGTGTGTGTGTGTGTGTGTGAGAGAGAGAGAGAGAGAGAGAGAGAGAGAGAGAGAGCTTGTAGAAGGGGGATTCTGCTCGTAGAGGTAATCTACTTCGCAGTCCACATCTCAGCACTTCTACACCCTCATGATCGGTGAGATCTCTTTTTTTTTTCTTTTTCTTTTTCTTTTGTTCTCTTATTGTTCATCCACTCCTGTGTGAATGAAGAAAGTTTGATCCAAGCGGTGTGTACTTGTGATCGGTTGTAACGTTCTGCATTATAGTGGATTGAAGATCTAGACGAGGTCCCGTGGTTTTTACCTCTTTAGAGGTTTTCCACGTAAAATTCCTTGGTGTCGTGTGGTTTATGCTTTGATTTATTTCATTGCTTTATTATTTCATAATTCTGGTTTGTTTCGGGAGATTAGATCCTAAGGTTTTGTGCAAGGCCCCCAACAAAGTGGTATCAAAGCTAAGTTCATTGAACGGGTATGATCGGTTTTGAATTATGGAAGGTGGCTCATTAAGGATGATCAGCCTCAATTGTTCTAACTGGACCATATGGAAGGCTAAGATAGAGGACTTGCTTTATTGCAAGGACATATATTATCTAGTTTTAGGCATATCAGCAAAATCCAAGGATATGTCTGATGATGATTGGAAGAAGATGGACCGAAAGGCGATAGGGTTTATTAGACAATGGTTGGACGATTTCGTATTCCACCATGTGTCTACGAAAACCTCAGCCGCTAGCTTATGGCTGAAATTAGAAGGGCTGTATGAGAGGAAGACAGCCCGGTAATAAGTTTTTTCTGATAAGGCGACTTGTGAATCTCAAGTTCAAAGATGGTGATTTTGTGGCGGTAGAGCACATGAGCTCAAAATATAGTGAACCAGCTCTCCGCTATGAAGATGGTCCTGGATGATGAATTGCAGGCTTTGCTATTGCTTAGTTCATTGCCTGACAGTTAGGAGATATTGGTGGTGTCTCTACGTAACTTCGCGCCAGACGGAAAGGTATCTATGGAACAAATAACCAGTTGTCTCTTCAATGAGGGGACAAGGAGGAAGTCTCAGGTATCTACTCAACAACAAGTCCTTGTGACACAGGAACGAGGGAGAGGTAATAACAGGAAGGGCGGGAAGGCCCGAGATAAATCAAGAGACAAGTCGAGTAACAAAAAAGATGTTGATTGCTGAAATTGTGGTAAGAAGAGCCACTACAAGCATGTATCCACTAAAATATTTATCTGCCACTAGTGGTACCATACCACTCATGCAGCTGGAGCATAGTCATGGCCATCATCGCCATCATCATCATCATCATCACCATCAGGTTCCATGGGTGCAGCCGGGGCATAGTCATAATCCCCATCATCATTGGCACCGTTGCCTTCCATGGATGCAGCTGGTGCATACTCATAGCCATCATCACCATCATCATCCCCATCCCCGTGCTTCTTCCACCATGAAGTGGTCATGAAAATGGGACCCATTTGCTAGGAAATTGCTAGTAAGGGATGAAATTGCAAATTGGGTTTTGTTGGTCGGATGTGATTTTGAATTGGGGTTGGTGGTGTTTATATAGAGGGATGAAATGGTGATTGGCACAGGTTAGCCACGTGTGGAGTGTGTATGGAGGGTTCCAAGGTGTGTTGAGCACAACGCTGGTTACATGCGGCACGTGAAAGGGTTGCCACGTGTGGGGTCACACGTACAGTCGGATGTTGTGGTGGACTGCCACGTTGGAAAGGCTCTTTTGTGGGATGATAGGGAGGTGGGTTAATGAAAGGGCAACGGGATTCCTAAAAGCTTAGAACCATACATGGGAGAGGTTGTGTCATTGTCTTAGGAGTGGAGTGGAGATATGATTCTTTTGAGGGTATTTTAGATATTTTGCAGAATGTTAGTCAAGACCATGGAGTGTTTTATCAGGTGGAGAGAGGGCCACTGGTTCTGGTGGGCCATGGAGTATTGAATTGATGATTAGGACGTAAGGGTTGTAGCATTGGGGTCAGGAGTTCGACCCAACAAAGGTTTGACCACTCGTTCGTGTTGGATACGACTCGTCCGAGTTGACTCGGACTCAGTCAAGTTTGATGCGGTTCACTGGGGCTCTGAGGGGCCACTGTTGATATTGATGGATCAAAATACGGTACAACTATGTTCTACATCCCAACATGAGTTGGAGAGTCACTACCATTTTTTAAACTGCAGTTCTATCGATCCAGTCACGAGAAAGGGCCACACCATGAAAACTAACGTTGTTCCATACATATATGGGCTACACACCATCATCCATTAATTTGATGCTGCCAATTAAATGAATGGTCCTGATTTTCATAGCAAGTGTGGATCACCAATCAAATCATCATAATATCGGTAAGTTTACTGTCAACCACTTGATGAACGGCTTTGATCTTGCACATCCTTCACCAAAACAATTTAAGCAACTAAGTGTTTGGCATGGGGACACCTGATAAATGGCCTTGATTGCACAAATTCAGTGCCAAAACAAAACGGAATTGATTTCCATAGAAAGTAATCAACATGGAGCAATGATCATAGCCATGAAAATTGAACGAGCATGATTTTCAACCATTAAATTTTATTATTATTTTTAAAAAAAAAAAAACCAAATAACATTGACAGCTGTGGGATTTGAACCCACGCCCTTTCGGACCAGAGCCTAAATCTGGCGCCTTAGACCACTCGGCCAAACTGTCCTAATAATAGCTTACTTGTACTACAAGTATTATAACTATTATAAAGAAGTGGTGTTTCCCTCTCCATCGGGCCCACTTTGATGTATATATTATATATCCATGCCGTCCATAAGTTTTTACATATTATTTTATATCATTTTCCCAAAAATTAAGCATGCCCAAGTCTATAGTGAACCACACCACAGGAAATAGTGGTTATTGAACGCTCACCATTAAGAACTTCCTAGGCCTACTGTAATGTTTATTTGCCATCTAACGTATTGATGATTTCGTACAGACATAGTCGAAGGGAAAACACAAATATCAACTTGATACAAAACTTTTATGCCCCAACAAGTTTTTAATTGTGGAATTCAATCCCAACCGTGCGGTCCACCTGAGATTTGGATCTGCTTCATTTTGAGATCATGTCCTACAATGTTATGGAGAAAATGGACGGCGTGGATATACAACACATACATCAAGGTGGGCCCACGGTCTGGGAAACACCCACTAACGTGTTACCAGGGCATAACACGAAATCCGCAACCAGAAAATTCACGGTGGGCCGCACTTCATCCGCCGACCAGATGTCATTACACGTGGCCAAATGTAGAGGTGCGTGTGGAAGCAGTCCTCTTTTAAACTTGTTTTTCTTTCATTTCACCAGTGTAGTCCCTATTCTCACATCTTTCCTTTCAGAATGGACCATACATATTATTGGCCATTAATTGAATGGTTAAGATCATCTTATAAAATTAGCTCTCTATACATAGATGATGGAATTTAGGGAACTTGGGATGGACGATATATATATTGGTGATTGGACTATTTCATTGTAATATAGGCCATACATATTGGAGACCATGTAACCGATGGTCATGAATGTCCGGTCCAAATGATTGATTAGATGGTTAGAATAACACGTTCAAAGCAATTCTTAAGCGCAATGGGTAATCCAAGGTGGATCACTTGATGGATGGAGGAAATTAAGTATTGGCTATTCTTATTATATATCTAGACCATTCGTTGTGTTTTCCATCAATTGCTTTACTATAATTGGTCGGCCAAAGAGATTCCCACCCAATATGGGAATGTAAGAATAAGAAGGTTGGGCATTGAATTGATGGTCTAGATTAATGCTTAGTCCTTTTTATTTTTCCTTAAAATCGATGAGAACCATCCATTTTGCTTGCCATTGATGGGATAATTATGACCATTTATCAAGGCAATTCTTGAAAGACAGGCAATTAGAGTGAAGCTGGGCATCGAGTCAAGTCGGACCGAGTTAGGGCTGACCCGACTCAATCTGACTCAGTACAGAGTCCAACATGCCTGACTCGATCCGAGTTTGGGTCTAGCCTGGACTAATTCGGACCAAGTCTGACCCGGTCAAAATTACTGAGTCGGATCAAGGGAGGGAGGGAGTGGAGAGGAGAGAGAGATAGGAGGGTGGTGATGGTGGTTTGTGGAGAGAAGAGGAGAGAGAGAGAGAGAGAGGAGGGAGACACATGGAGAGAGAGAGAGAGAGAGAGAGAGAGAGAGAGAGAGAGAGAGAGAGAGAGAGAGAGAGGTGATGCAGGGATGAACGTGATGAGGTCGATCACCGTCTTCCTCAAGGATAACTACTCCGAATCTACAGAACTTCTCTGGACTCCTCACAGAAACTTCTCGAATCCACGAGGAAAGAAAGCAAGAAAATAGAAATAAATTTTAATAAATTCAAAATTTGATTATGAATGAAATAAACGAGTTCACAACCCTTTAAATAGGGGTACCAAGCAATGGGAGAGAAATCAGAAGCAAACTGCAACTAAAACTCCTAGAATTCGCAACTTACTATAAATAGTAAACTTACTATTTCTAGACGGTCGTGATGTCTACTAGTGAGTAAGGTTTTTGACCAAAAATAGTAAGTTTCCTATTTGATTTCACCAAGCTGTTCTCCTAATTATTCTAAGTGCTTTTCATGTTGGACATGACTCCTAAAGCCCAACGGATGAAGAGTTATAATCAAACTAAAACTTACTATTTATAGTAAAAACAGAATTAAAAGAGGGAAACGACTATCGATCTGGGGGTATTTCGCAAATCTAGCTTGCGCAACCCGACATAACGAGGTTGGTTGGCTAAAGTAACTCGTTTTACCCCAAAGTCATATATTTTACGCTTGATAACTTATTCCAGATTGTGAGATACGCCCGATCTAAGGTCCGACGGTCCAGATCACTTCTGTCGTTGACCGAGCCTTTTCTTATCCATCTTGGCCATGAAATTGTCTGCGACCGGCTCTACATCAGTCCCCTCCACTTTAAAAGAACTCATCCTTGAGTTCTCGTCTTACTCTGGTTCATGATACTCGGTCAGGTTTGCGACGTTGAAAGTTTGTGAGATCGCCATGTCATTTGGAAGATCAACAACATAAGCGTTGTCATTGATCTTTCGGATAATTGGTACGGGTCCAATTTTCTTATTCTTCAACTTATTGTACGTCCCGGTTGAAAAATCTCTCTTTGCGCAGATGAACCATAACGCGGTCGCCCACCTCAAATACTTTTTTCTGTTGATGCTTATCTGCTTGTTCCTTGCACTTCTCGTTCGAGATATGTAGCTTGGTCTGCACTTCTGCATGAATGTCCATGATCCTGTCTGCTATATATTCTGTTGTAATGCTTGTGTCTGGGAGCTTGGGCAGAGGGACCAAGTCAAGTGTGTGGCAAGACACTCGTCCGTAGATAATCTGGAATGACGATTTTCCTGTCGAGCGGTTCACCATGTTGCTGAATGTAAACTCTGCTTAAGACAAGACCAAATCCCACTGCTTCGGTTTTTTCTCGTGAAATACAGCAAAGGAGGTTTCCTAACATGTTATTCGCAACCTCGATCTGCTCATCTTCAGTGGGTGGTAGGCACTGCTGAATTGAAGTCGTGTATCAAATCGAGTTTATAAAGTCCACCAAAAGTGGCTAATAAACTTTGTATCACGATCAAAAGTAATGGTCTTGGGGACCCCGTGTAGCTGTACGACCTCCATGAAGAATAGATTTGTCACGTGTGTTACATCGATGGGTCTTCTTGTATGGGATAAAGTGTGCCATCTTGGAGAAACGAACTACCACCACGAACACTAAATCCATGCCGCGTTGTGTTCGTGGGAGACCAAGTACGAAGTCCATAGATAAATCCTCTGAAGGACCATCAGGCACAGGTAACGAGGTGTAGAGGCCCGTATTCCAAGATTGCCCCTTGAAGGTCTGACAAACATAACAATGTTGTACTACTTTTTCACATCACGTACCAATTCCAGTCAATAATACCGCTCTTTCACAAGAGCTCGCGTCTTGTCTCACCCAAGGTGTCCACTAAGGTCACCTCTATGTAGCTCCTGAACAATCTCCTCTCTTAGAGAACTTTGGGGGATACACAATCGATTCCCTTTGAAGAGGAAATCATCCTGTATATGAAGGTCATTAAGGTGACCTTCTTGGCACTTCACCCAAGAATCTTTGAAGTCCTCGTCCTCAGCATACAGCTCCTTGAGATAGTCAAAGCTGACCACCTCATTGCTCATCGTAACAAGTAGTGATGCACAACGGCTACGTGCATCAGCCACCTTGTTCTGCTGCCCTGATTTGTGCTTCAAAACAAACGTAAATTCCTATAAAAACGTAATCCATCTAACATGCATACGATTCACGTTAGTCTATCTGTTAATAAACTTTAATGCTTGGTGGTCAGTGTATAAGACAGACTCTCTTTGAATCAGATAATGCCGCTAATGTCGCAACGCATGAACAACTGCGTACAACTCAAGCTCATACATCAACCACTTCTTTCAGGCTTTGCTGAGCTTCTCGCTGTAAAAGGCTATCGGCTTGCCTTTCTGTAATAATACTCCAATTCAGACGTATGAAGCATTACACTCTACTTCAAACAGCTTGTCGAAATTAGGAAGCACCAAGACCGGTGTTGTGGACAAATGGTTGTTGATCTCATGAAATCTCTTGTCAACTTCATCGGTTCATTGAAACGGTCTTTTTTTCATGCAATCTGTAATAGACGAGACTATTGTGCTAAAATTTCGCACAAATTGACGATAGAAGGTCGCCAACCCGTGAAAACTCCTCACCTCATGAATGTTTGTCGGAATTGGTCATTCTCTAATATCTCGCACATTTTCATTGTCCACACGGATGCTCATGGACGTTACAACAAATCCTAGAAACAACATGCTATCCGTTAAAAAGATACACTTCTTCAAGTTGAGGTTCAACTTGTTAATTTGTAGGACCTGTAGCACCTGCCTGAGATGTTTCCTTTGCTACGTCTCATCCTGGCTATATATCAGTATGTTATCAAAATATACTACCGCAAATCAGCAGTGAACGGTTTTAGAACTTGATTCATCAAACGTATAAAAGTACTTAGTGTGTTCGATAGACCGAAGGGTATAACCAGCCACTCATACAACCCTTCCTTGGTCTTGAATGTAGTTTTCCACTCATCATCGGATCGGATACGAATCTGATGGTACTCGCTGCTCAGGTCTAGTTTAGAGAACACCTTGACCCCTTCTAGCATATCGAGCATATCGTCTAACCGCGGGATTGAGAACCGATATTTGATAGTAATTTTGTTAATTGCTCGGCCGTAGACATACATGCGTCGGCTTTCATCTTTTTTTGGCGTTAATAATGCTGATACGGCACATGGGTTCATGCTCTCTCTCAAGAGACACTTACGGATCAATCCTTCACTTGCCCCTGAAGTATCTCACACTCCTTCGAACTCATCCGATAATGAGGGCGGTTAGGCAGGTTAGCCCCAGGGACGAGGTCTATATGATGTTGAATATCCCTCATGGGGGACAATCCATCAGGTAAATCTTCAGGCCAGACTTCTTTGAATTCATTTAGCAATAATGTTAAACTTAGAGGAATATTTGAGGGTTCCAATTCCTCACTCTTCACCACTACGATGTATACCTCGACGGTTTCTTTGGATTCCTCCACGAAATTTCTAATGGTAAGGAGGGAACTCCCCTCCACTTTAGAGGCTTTAGGGTGGTTCTTTGGTACCATATGGGTAATGATTATTTTTCAACCTTTCTTAACGCATATGTAAACATTGTTTTGTCCTCGATGGGTTACATCATGGTCCGATTGCCAGGGTCGGCTGAGTAACATATGGCATGCTTCTATGTCGACCACGACACAAAGTATTTGATCCTTATAATTTTTGCTAATTGAAAATGAGATAGTGCATTGTTCAGTAACCTTGGTCTTGTTTACCTTTTTTATCTAGCCAATTGAGTACGGGGAAGGATGTTTTGTTATTGGTAGATGCAACTTGTCCACCATTACTCTTGAGATGATGTTCTTGCTACTAACACTGTTTATGATCACATCAAAACATATTGTGTGTGCACCGCATACGGAATATATTGGTCGCTATAATTCATTCGTGTGGTATACGATGTCGCCTCACAACTAGAGATTCGTCACAATCCTCGCCTGTCACTTCATCGCTATCTACTATTTTCTCAGTAGCTTGTTCATATTCATCAAAGTCAGGATCCTCTTTTACGGCCACACATTTAGTGCCCCCTTCGTTTATGGTCAAGTGTGATGTTGGACGTTGATGACAGTTGTTTGATAAGTGGTCCGGTTGACCACAATGATAACAATTGTTCGACCTTGGCCGAGCATAAGGATTTGGAATCCTATTCGGGCCCACTGTTGTGGATGCTGCACGTTGAGGTCTAGATGACCCGCTCCTCATATCACGGCTTGCGGATGCAGGAGGTTGAGGATGTTCTCTTACTGGTTCTTTTCCTCGTGCCAGCACTAAATCCCGCGTGGAACTCGTCATGGGGGTCGAGTTGAAGGATAGGGCCAAGCAGGAACCCTCGCAAGTTGCGTTTCTGCCCTACCTGCCAATTGAACTGCTTCATTCACGGTCTTGACTGGGTACATCTGAACTCGGTCCTGAATTGTCGGTCATAACTCACCTATAAATCGTGCCACATTCCGTGACTCAGATTCTGACAGATCGTTTCGTGTTGCCAACCGCTGAAATTCTTTAGTGTAATCTGTGACAGTTTGATTTCCTTGTCGACAATTCTGGTATTGCTAGAATAATATCTGCTCGTAATCACTGGGGAGAAATCGTGATCGAAGAAGACTTCTCATCCGTGGCCATGATGAGATGGGCGCCTTATTCTTGCGGGCTCGTGAGAGTTGTAATTGCTCCCACCATGCAGAAGCACTAAATTTTAATTTAAACGCTACCAATTTTACTTTCTTATGATATGACACGTCTATATAATCAAAACATCTCTCTACTTCGGCTAGCCAATCGAGAAAATCTTTTATACTTAATAAACCATTAAAACTAAGAAGTTCAACCTTACCTCGATAGTCTCTTTCAGCATAATCTAGATGATCGCCTCCATGGATTGGTCGTTGGGCAAAACCTTCATTAAGGTCCTCGTCGTTAGAACTTGAATCATCTGGTATATCCCTACGGTTTGCACTGGTAGTGTTCTACGAAAATCGGGGTTGTGCCGTATAGCAACCATGAGTGGTAGAGCAACCATAGGCGGTGGAGCACCACCTAGAGCTTGAGGCAGAAAGAGCATATCCACAAGACAGTTGAGGGTTACCAGCCGCCCTTGCATGATCAACAAATTCTCCCGGTGGAAAGCTTCCATTCTTTCCCCAAGATCACGAATCCCTGGATCACCGTCCACAGGATTTTGATTCATACCTTCGTTGTTTGCTATCGGCTCTAGGGGAATCCTCGCTCTGATACCAATTGACGCAGGGATGAACGTGATGAGGTCAATCACTATATTCCTCAAGAATAACTACTCCAAATCCACAGAGCTTCTCTAGACTCCTCACAGAGACTTCTCGAATGCACGAGGAAAGAAAGCAAGAAAATAGAAATAAATTCTAATAAATTTGAAATTTGATTAATGAATGAAATATATGAGTTCACAACCCTTTAAATAGGGGTACCAAGCAACAAGAGAGAAATCAAAAGCAAACAACAACTAAAACTCCTAGAATTCGCAACTTACTATAAATAGTAAACTTACTATTTATAGACGGTCGTGATGTCTACTAGTGCGTAAGGTTTTCGGCCAAAAATAATAAGTGTACTATTTGGCTTCACCAAGCTATTCTCCTAATTATTCTAAGCACTTTTCATGTTAGACACAGCTCCTAAAGCCCAACAGATGAAGAGTTATAATCAAACTAAAAATTACTATTTATAGTAAAAACGGAATTAAAATAGGGAAATGACCGTCAATCTGGGGATATTTCGCAAATCCGGCTTGTGCAACCCAGTGTAATGGGGTTGTTTGGCTAAAGTAGCTCGTTCTACCCCCAAAATCATATATTTTACGCCTAATAACTCCTTCCGGATTGTGAAATACGCCTGATCTAAGGTCCGACGGTCCGAAACACTTCTGTCGTCAACCGAACCTTTTTTTTTTTTTAATCCATCTTGGCCATGAAATTGTTGGCGACCCGTTCTACATCAGGAGGGTGGTGATGGTGGTGGGTGCTTACCGAGGCTTGGAAGAGGAGGATGAGGGAGGAAGAGAGAGTTTGGAATTGGGTCGGGTTCGGGGTCGGTTGCGACCGGTAGGGCTAGAGATACTCTGAGTCGAGTCGGGTCGAGTTATTGGGTAATTCGAACTCGACTCAGTTTGAGTTTGGATTGGGTGAAGCCTACTCGGTTCAGACCGACTCACCCATTCGGTTTGGGTCGAGTCGGGTCTGAATGAGTTGGACGAGTCAGAGTCAGGCGAGTCGTCTCGTGCCCAGCTCTAGTAGCGGGCCACTCAATGGATGGTTTGCAATATGTTTTGGTAATTACTTTCAATTACATCTAATGAACCGGTCTCCAGCTTTGTTAGACGAGCTATAGAGACAGTGTAGTTACTGTTGAGTGAACCAATCCAGTGTTCAATCAGAAAATAAACCCTACTCGTGCAAACATTTTTCTATCAACATAACTCTAGTTCCTATGACTCATCAATTAAAGTGATTTAAGAGGGATGGGCAATCAAGGGTGGCCCATGATGGACCGTCCACATCAATACTTAGACCTTTCTAATATACTCGATATGAGCCTTCCATTTTCTAAACCACTAGTCAGATGGTTATGATCGTCCAATCAAAGGTGGGCCCTTCTACATCAATTCTTAGCCTTCCTACTATACTCAAAATAGACCATCTTTGAAACAACTAATTGAATGGTTACAATCATCTAATCAAAGTGACGTTGGTTCAAGCCCTACATCAATTATAGATAGCCTGACTTCAACATTAAGGTCTCAGGTTCAAGCGTGGCTTTACCTGTCAAAACAAACCTAAGTGAATGGATGATCCATAATAATACTTAGGTGGCCCCACCAGATGGATGTTCCACATCAATGCTTAGGCCTTTATATCCTCAATATGAATTGTGCATTCCCAAACACCAAATGATTTAGAAGGGGACATACCACAAACAGTGGGCACCACATGATGGATGATCCATATCAATACTTAAAAAGACCTATTCTACTATACTCTATGCACTGTACATTTTCCCTATGATGGATGATCCATATCAATACTTAAAAGACCTTTTCTAGTATACTCTATGCACTGTACATCTTCCCTGTCACTAATCAGATGGTTAGGATCATCAAATCAAAGTAATTTTAGTGGGCTTGGAAATATGAGTGTGGTTCCCATGTCAGTATCAGTCATCCATATCCATATCTTTTCTAGTATCTATCAATATGGATCACCCACTTCCATTAACATTGCAAGGTGATTTGATATGGATGGGCCATCCAGAGTGGAGCCCAACACGACGGACTATCCATATTAATGATCAGACCTTTTTCTAGCATAATCAATATGGATCATCCATTTTCATAAACATGGATTTGACCTTTTTGTGTCTATTTTTTGGGTCTCATGTGTAACAACCCTAAATTTTGGTGCATTAAAAAAATTAAAATAAATATTTAAAAATTTTATTTTTGAATAAAAAATAAAAACAAGTCAATAGTTGAGTTGGTAGAGACATTCTTAATTGAGAGAGAGGTTTAAGTTTTGATTCTTAGAGTAGTAATAATAATTTTTTTTTTTTTTTATCAAATGCTATAAAAAAAAAATCAAATTCAGGATAAGGGAGGATGTGCTCATCCTATCTTATGAAAATTTTCTTTAAAAAGGGATATGGAAGATTTCTGTATTTTTTTTTAAAAAAAGATAGGAAACCTTAAAGTAAAAGGAAGAGGAAATTCTAATAAAGCTCGATCAAGTAAGTTCTAATCGTTAGATCTTTTTAATTTTCTATTATGTTGTTAATTTCTTCTTGATTTATACAATGGATGATGTGGATCATCCACACCATCATCGTATAGGTGTGTAGAGTCAATTTTAATAAAGTGATATTTTTATGATTTTAGATCTAGTTAGTATTATTTTATGAATATATGGAATGGATGGAATTTGATTGTGATAAGATAGATCTGTACAGATCATATGATCCTTAAGGCCAAAATATACAAGACCCATAATTTTTAGATCAATCCGACACTCAGATAGGCTACATTAGTTAGACCTAGAAGTGTTTGATAAAAGAAACTTAAATATTTTGTGCAAGTGTTGCTATCACTTGACATAGAAGGTAGAGATGGGCCATTGGCGAATGTGTGCTTAGATCCACACCACTCCTCAAATGCATAAAAGTAAAACATGACAAGACCTCAAGAATCTGAATGATCTGACCATCCGATGGACCACCCCGATCAAGTAATTATCATTCAATTTTATAATCTTAAAAAGGAGAAAAAAATATAATAGAAATTTTAATTATTTGATTATTTTGAATCTGGCCACCTAAGGTGTTAATCAAAGGTGGGCCCCACCATGTAATAAAAATATATGAATAATAATGTTGTTGATATAACTAATAAGATTTCTGAATTCAAACCAACCTAATTACCCTGTGGATTCTACACTACCAGACTTAGGTGAGTGACTCAACTTGTCTCATAATTTATTAAAATTAAAATAAATCATTGTGATTGTTTAATTGATTTACGGGTTTGAATATTTTGATATGATAATTGTACGATAAATTTATATGTGAATATTTTAATTGAGACAACTATGCTAAATATGAAAATATGCATTACATATCATCCTTCATTCATTGCATTGCATAATGCATGGTCGATTCTAAGAGCCCTCCTTGGAAGAAATGTCGATCATGGTAGAGCGTTACCAGATGCGGGCTATGTCCAAGCTTACCGAAAGGTGAAAGCCTACCCAACGGGTGGATGCAGGTTGACGACCTCCAACCCAAGCAGATGGACGATCACCCCATCTGATGCATTCATACCTCATTTTACATCATTGTACATGTATTTTTGTATTATTTTAATTAATATGATTATGAACCATACTGGATTATATCACTAAGTCTGGCTAGATTATATTTTATTGATGTAAAAACAGTACAGATGTGAATGAGGGTAGGCCGGTGGCTCAAGAATAGGAATATGTGGTCAAGCCGGAAAGGACTTAAAAGACACGTGGCCCTACTTCACAGAGGAAGAAGTTGTTGTCTTAGACTAATCATGATAATTTTACTTTAATTATATTTGTTTTTCTTAAAATGTAAATTAATTCTTTCAACTTGTTAGACATGTTTATTTCATTTCGTAAGATTCCAATTGAGAGGGTCCTTAGTTATGTTTATAATTAATTATTGGAACAAATGATCATTTCTTATTTTTGAGATGTTGTTGAGTATAAATGGAATGCAAATCTACGATAGAGCTAGTAGGTAGATGAATAATTGTATAATTGAATGAAATTAGTACATTCCGTGTACGTGTCATGGGCTGAAACTCGGGTCTGAGGGTACACACTCTGTACTCGAATTTCGGGACGTGACATCATGTATGTCTAATGTTTATGGTGGGGCCATTCACATACAATAGATCCCTTACGTTCATAATGCGTGCTATGTCACCAAGTGGGGGTAAAGAAAAAGATGAAAAAAGAATTGAAATAGCTTCCACCATACCGAAACCGGAAACATGTTGAAACATTGATAAGGTAAACACTGTTAAGATGCAAATGGGTGCTTAGGTAAATACTTTTACAGTGTAAAATCATTACACATATGTAAATGCTGTGCAGACGATCATTGCCTAAATTTCCCCATCAGTGAAGAGCCCATCAAGAACTTAGTTGATCCTGAATTGAGTTTGTCTGATAGGAAAAATGCACTATGATCACTCCATTTAAACATTGCAATATCTCTAGTCTACTCCCATTTCTTGCAAGGTCTTGAATCTGAATCCGCAGTTGAAACTGTTTGAGGCAAAGGTCAGGAAGCAGTAGAATGTTCGAACTTCGACCGAAGATCACTGGTCCTTTTCAGTCGAATGGATTTATTCGTGGATCGTGTTCGCTCGCCATGACCATTCCCGTACATAGGCAGGTGGGGCACATAACCTGGAAAACAAATCATACAAAAGTATATATATAAAAAAAGGAAAAATGTAGAACAAAACAATAATTATAAATAGAGAAATACACCAGTGTTCCTAGTTTCATTGATCTGGACCGTTCATTAAGTCCAGCGCACATTTCATTGGCTACCACACAAACATAACACTGATCTGACGAATATTAACCATTTATCAATGTTCAGCTGGGTTGGGTTGACTTGAAGACTCAGACCCTACTCAGCTTCATATTTAATTAATGTAAATTGAAATATTAGGAATATTATAGATATTTAAATTTTAAAATAACTAAATTGAGTACAAGTAAATATGAAATATTACTCAAAACAACTAGACAGATATCTCACTGGTTGAGAGTGCTTCCTTCGAGGTAGGGGATTTGAATCCCACACCCAACCTAATTTATTTTTAATAAAATCTACACCCAAGAGGTGACTTGGATCGTGTCATGCTTAGTGTCGAGTCAACAGAGCCATGGAGTCGAGTTGAGGAATCTCTCTATGTCCAAGCTGAGTTAGGCCCAGTACCGAGTTTCCCAGCAACTTGGCTCAAAATCTCACCAAGTCAAGTTGACTCAGACGAGTTTCAAGTCAAGTTAGCGGGTGGACTACACATTGTAGATGGCCTCATCCAAATCAGGCTGGTAAAGTACCCATCAGGTTGGACACAGATGAACGGAACTGATGGTCAGGTTTCAAATATATCGTCCACGGTTCAACTTACACATATGGCCCTCACCAGGCAGTTATTCAAGTCTGAGAATAAAGTATCGACCTTACAAAAATACACAAAAATACGAGTGGTATGACCATTTGGCGTCACCATAATGCAACATTAAAAATGGTGATTAAAGTAATTCAAGAATTCACTTCATAGTAGGGGTGGCACCAGGCCAGGCTTGAGGCTTCCAGGTCCTGATGCAATGTTCTTCATGGTGGTAATACTGTAAAAGGGGGGCCAGCAGGTTGGGAATGGGCTTGATTTTCTTGTCTGATTAATAAATTAGTTGGATATGCCCAACCCAAGCCCACGATTGATGGTACTTGAATCAACTACAGCCCAGGCCTGATTTTTAGACTTGATTAACAATTGGGGCATGCTCGGTTGACTGTAACTGGCTCAGAACTGGTCTGTTTGCCACCACCCCTAATTAGTAAACTTCAGGAGACTAGTTTGACAGGGGACAGCTGGGGCCCGCCAGTGCCACATCAGCTACGCTTCTGTTGTTCAGTGGGATCGAGCCAGCAGGACTGGGTCTTCCATTTATCTGATGTTGCAGGCTCTCTCCCACAGAACATCAGGAGCAGCTGATGTAGCACTAGTGGGCCCCAGTTGTTTCCTGACAAATGAAGTATTCTCAAAGCAATTATCCTTTTTTGGAGCCTATGGAATCGTTTGGAGTTCCATGGTTGCAAAAAATCTTTTTCAAGATTGTGTTTGGATATAACCATGGTACCAAATAATGCCAAGGATGCAGCATGATTTTGTCAGAGTACCAAATAATGCCAAGGATGCAGCATGGCTAAGTGTGTGGAGGGTTAGGCCGAGCGGGCCTAGACTCTAGCCTTTTTGAGCAGGGTGCATCAGTTCTAAAAGTCAGGCCCAATTACTAATTGGGCTGGGTGCGGGTGAAGGTCACAAGTCCATTAGGTCAGGTCTAGCCAGGTAATGATAACAATAATGTATATTGCATTACACATCATTGGTATGCATGTATAAATTGCATAATGGGCTTGTTCTCGAGCTTGGAATTTTTTAAGCAGGCCGGGCTCTAAGCCTATAAAACTTGGTCTGTCCCGGGCTCCGGTTGAACCTGATGGTCCAGGCCCAGCTCGTTGACACCCCCGCCAGTGGCATGTGTCAGCAATGCAGGTGTGCTCATGTCTGTAGGCACCTACAAATCGATGTAGAAGAATGTAACCTACAATCCCATGTGAACTACAGTCCAGAGCTCAAATCAGACCCCAATCTACCATCCATTTTTGCAATGGTGTCCGGTTCTAACTTCTAATACACATTTCATGAAAATAAAGAATGAAATATTACTTCAATCATGCCTTTAAATATTCCCATGATTAAGTTGCTTATAGATAAAATTTCGTACCTTTCCAGCGCCCGAGCAGTTTAGACACCTTTGAGTTGTAGGTGCACGCAAAGGACAATCAGAACTGCCAGAAATTGATATCGGTTCAATGCTCAAAACCACCCCACTTGCTGAACATCGGGCGCATGCTAAATATCCTGCACCTCACACAAGCATATGACTATCAAACAGTAAGTATTGCTAATGACTGAAATCAAAGAACGGCTTGTTATAATGCATGTCAAATGATTTTTTACTAGAAATGAAATATTTTATGTCCTTAGTGCAATATCAATCCATCAAATTTCAATCAGGAACAAGAAACTAAAAGATGAATTAAGGGCCAGTTTGGACTGGTGGAAAATGGGATTAAATGGACAAAAGAAAACTGATTTCCTCTGATGTGATGGTTCACCTCATTTGGGAAAGCCAAGAGGGGTGAGCAAAACAGTTTTCATTCCTCAGATTTCCTCAGAAACAACCATTTCCTTCTCCTCTCTAAGAATTAAGAAATGGATATTTCCACCCTATTTGGGAGTGAACTCTTACTTTTTTACCATTTACCATTCCACATTTCCATTGAAATCATGTATGCTAAAACAAGAATGTTATGTAAGGATTCTTTTCCATAGATTTCCTATCCATAGTTTTCTTTACATATGACATTTTCCTTTCTCATCCACCTCTTGGTTTCCACCCAAGGTATTCTGTATCAGTAACAGTGACCATAATGGTCAAAACCGTTACCGATGCAGGTATCAGTCATAATGGCCGATACGGGGTTGTAACGACCGTTACGACCCCCGTAACGGTTCAAAAAAATTTTGTTTGAAAAATTCTAGAAAAATATCTAGAAAATCCAGAATAATGCAAATATTCCAAATTTGTATTCATTTTTTGTTTTGAACATGTTTATGGTAGCATAACAGTCCGCTCTTCGGTGAGTGTTGTATTGGGTTGTCTAGTGAATTTATGAACATGGTTATGTGTCTCTAATGTTTGCACATCACAATCAAGCATTAGAATTAGAAATTGAAAATAAAAATAAAAATGCACATATAACACTTTTTTCGATTGTTTGAAAAAATGGCCCTCAGAGCTTTTAATCACCCAAAAATTACTTTAATATACTATTTTCATCCTAAAAACTATAGTATGAATGGTTGAAATCTGTTATAGAATGATGTAGGAAAGTTTTTTGGAATGAAAAAAGTGAAAAAATGAGGAAAAATGTATTTGTATAGAAAAAAAAGTGGTGGTTTTTTTAACTGTTATGGGGGTAACGGTCGTTATGCCCTATAACGGCCGATGTGGTCTCAAAAAACCAACTGCCCCGTTTCACTCTCGTATCACGTAATGGTCACATCTGTTACCTATACGTATTGGCCTTTATGGCCGTATCGTAACAGATACAGAACACTTTGTTTCCACCAATCCAAAGAGGCCCTAAAATAAAATTTTGAAAGCCAGATGAGCTGGTAGAGATAGTGTAGTGTGTGTGAGTGATCCAAGGTTCAATCCAAGGTAGCGTTACTTTTCAAAAAAAGAAAAAAGGACAGCCCCTTCTAATTGGACCATTACAGGCCTTTTTTTTTCTTCTTTCAAATTGGGCATTGTGGCCCCATATCATGTCATTTACTATATGGTACTTAGTAGACACTGGTTCCTAAACATTACTATAACTAACAACCCTTAGGTGCATCATGAATCATGATGTTGACTACAATGAGGTGCTTGAAATTCCATCAATCAGCAAGTAGAAGCCCTTCCAACAAACTAAAACATACCAGTTCCATTGCAGTACTTGCATCTTTTCTTTTCTTGTTGCTCAACATTGTTGGCTTCGATCAACATCAATGCTGAAACAACACCAACTGCCCCACCTGAAAATGATGCCACGATGGGATCCACCTGACTGGATCATGGTTCAGACAATAAAATTTCAGTGCACTGGAATCGCAACACGAGATCTGTATGCAACATTTACAGGTCAATGCATGGAAGTACCATGACAAGCTAATGGCAGAAAGAAAGAGGAAAAAAAAAACCTCAAAGTGAAAGATAAATTACCATAACAGGAGCCTTTTATATTTCAGACTTTCAGTACATACCTTAATTGCAGCGGCAAATGCAAGCTGTGAATGAAATCTTCGTATGAGGTACCACCTAATCCTAATTTCAGCTCCAACTGAAACAAAACAGGATAAACAATGTTTCATGTGAGTCGTGTCACTATCACAAGTCAGAAAGACTAAAAATCATTGCAACTGATCAATCATGATACCGATCTCTAAGTTATTTGATTACAATATCCACATTAGAAGTTTAAGCTCACATGAATCATGACACTCTTGATTGCATGGATACATTGGATTTCATATTTCACATCCCTTCGATTCTGAAAGCACTGTTGCTCAGGGAAACTGCTATGAAACAACCAACTTGTCGCTACAAAATAATTTTAGGGGTGGCAATGGGTCAGGTCGGCACACCGGTTAACTGGCTGGAACTACTTTTGAGGCAGGTTTGGGCCAAGCTAAATGGGTAATGGTTTGGGTTTGGGTTAGAAAATGTGGCCAGTTTACTTAAAAGGATCGGCCTTGGGTTGAAACCTACACAACCCAACCTGCCCATAATAGCTTATCAATGGTGAATGCATGCATATTTGTATGTATCTACTAATTGGACAGGTGTGGTGTACCTTTTGCTCCATATTCCATTCTTAAACCCACCTGTGGTGGTGCCAAGTTGGGCGGGTCGGTTGAGCCTGATCCAATAACAATTAAATGGGTTGGGTTTGATGAATTTTAAGTGGGCCAGGTTGGGTGACAAGGTAATTGGCTGTGGTCGGGTTCGGCCAGAATTCTTGTTCATTTAGAAAACGGGTCAGCTCAGGCTGACTTTGACTGGGACCGAACCTGACATTGCCACCCCTAAAAATGATGCCTTTTTAAAAAGAAAAAAGAAAAAAGAAAAAAAATAGATTCAGCACCATGAAACTTGCAAGGACTTGTTTTAGTATTTGAAGTGAGACAATACAAAGCCTCAAAATAGGTAACTTCCTCTCCAAATAAGTTGAATACCAAGCATGTCAGTTATAGCTGTAGCTTGAAAGCTAGATGAGATCAGTAATCTGTGCTTCAAAATAGAACAGTTCCTGTCTAGCTTTTATTACAGACATTCTTCGGTTGACAGGCAACAATAAAAACCTAAAAATACAAGGACACTCTGGTTTGGGGAGAGAAGCATATGCCACTGCATGTAACTTAAGCTGCCCAACTAGATGGAAGCTCTAGGAAGATTGGGAATAACTTAGCGATATACCCTGTTCTAATTGTCCGTGGGTTTTGTTGACCATGACTGAAGAAAGTGCAGCAGACCAATGTTGTCAAAATCATTATCTTATCGCAAATCGTAATAGGGGTTGAATCGTATCATATCGTAAATTGTAAGATTTAGAGGGGGGGAAAAAAAAAACTCATCAATCATCCTTTTGCCACCAAAGTGCACCAAGTAATACCATATCATGATAGTCTCACACCCTGATCCATAGCTCAAGTGGTATACTGAGTGAAATATACCTCGTTTCAACACTGAGGTCTTGGTATCAATTCCCTAGTGCGGGTGGCTAACAGTGAAGTGTGAACTGACAGTGGGTGTACTAACAAGCTAACAAAATAAATAAATAAATAAATAAAATGTCATGATAGTCTCAAAGGATTCTTATCTTTCCTTTATTTTTTGTCTTTTAAGAAATTTCCCTTAAAAAATGTACAAGGATCCTTTAATAATTTATGTTCTTGTTACAATCACTTTAGAAAAGCGGCATTTGATTTTGTAGACTAACGAAAAAAGATATTTTGATTTCTAACTATCATTCCACAGTACATATAAGTCGACATGATCATAAGCATCCATAAAAACAATCTAGATAAGTCATACATTAGTTTGGTGTTTCGACCAGTAAGAAGTAAGAAATCATAAAAAAATCTCCATGATTTAATGTTGAAGATAATAAGTATCATTTAATCTCTTATAAAGAACAAATTACAAAATTTACCTTTTCTAAATTATTCTTAAAGCCCCCACCAATTTAAAAACATAAAATGAAAGCCAAGTGAAGCTTAAAATAGAAGAGAACAAGTATAATTTGAATTGCAAATAGAGATTTGAATCATAAATCGTAGGATTCAAATCATAGAATCACAGGATTCATATAAAAAGGAATTCAAGGTGGGATTCAAATGATTTTGCTTAAGATTTGACTCAAATCGTAAAATCATAAATCGTAGGATTTTGACAACACTGCAGCAGACCTCACATGAGTTACCCATGCAACAATCTTTGACACACAATGCTCCTCTCACTCGAAAATGGAAGAATCTACTTTAGTAACTAGCTAACAGATATTGCCTAATGAGTATGACTAATATCCTATATATTACTAGGAGTATGGCGCAAGCCACACACTTGAAGCGAGGAGGGGAGGAGAGAGAAAAGGGAGGGGAAGGAGAGAGGCGTAGGGAAAGGTGCAGCATGTCTATAACACCTATGTTTATCGCATTGTGCGAAAACCAATCTCTATGGGGCCCACCATGTTGTATGTGTCAAATTGACACCTTCCATCGGGGAAGAACCCTTATGCTCACGGAGTTTGGTGGATCCACCGAGGTCCCTAATTATGGGGCCCAACGTGATGTTCTTATATCCACGTCGTCCATTCGTTTCGCTAGATTAGGGTATGAGCCCAAAAATGTAGTAGATACAAATCTCAAGTGGACCACACCACAGGAAACAGTTGATGGAATGCCCACAATTAAAAACTTCTTGGGGCCGCAGGAATGTTTATTTGCCATCCAACTTGTTGATAAGGTCACAAAGACCTAGATGAAAGGACCACACAAACACCAACTTGATCCAAAACTTGTGGCCCCCGAGAAGTTTTTAATGGTCAATCACCACTATTTCCTATAGTGTGGTCCATCTGAGATTTGGAATTGCTACATTTTTTTGGCTCATACCCTAAAATATAATGGAAAAATAGATGGACGGAGTGGATGTAAGACACATACATCACGGTGGGCCTCACAATTAGGGATCCACCAACGCCACATCCTATGCTAACCATACCTTCAAAATATCAGCTAGATACACCAATGGGAACAATGTAAAATTGAGCCTAAAACCTCTAAATTCATGCGCTGTGGCCCACTAGAGTTTTGTATTAAGCTGATCTGATGCATGACACATGATTTAATGCTAGCATGCAACGTGGAGATTATGAAAGAGTCCATAAAGTAATTCAATTAACAAAGATGCTAACCTACCAATTAATTAAGAGTAAACAATATGAAAAAAAATCTAATTTAACCTAAATCGCATGCCTGCATGCTAAGAAATCACATAAATCAATTAAAACTAGGATCGGTGGAATGATAAAACTTCCAATTTAGCATAGGCACGTTCCACACTCAATTAACAGATTTGTAGGTTTTATGATTAGGGTTAAGAAAGGGAAAAATCTGAAATTAGAAAAATTAGAGTTCATGGGAATTGAGAATTTTAGAATTAGGGTTTTTAGAAATTACGGAAAATAAGAAATTGAAAATCTAGGGTTTAGAAGGTTGTAATGGGAAAGAAAAGAGGAAGACAAGAGAAGAAGAAAAATACCTTGGGGAATCCACCACCGAACAAGTTTGTACCCTTCCACAATTTAATTGGAAGGGAGGTTTTTTTTTTTTTTTCAAAAAAAACCTCTAGAAGATAATGAGGAAAATTCCTTCACACATTAGAGCTTCTCTCTTCTTTTTTTTCTTCTCAAATCTTCACTAGGGTTGGAACTCCACTCCCCCTGTGGTTTTATAATTAAAAAATTTGGAATTAAAATTCAGCATAATTACAACTATGCCACTCATTTAAGTAAAGTGGCCTATCATCCAAAATAAAAAACTAAAATATATATTATCAATCTCAACCATCAAATAACTCCTAAAAATAACAAAAACCATAAAGAAAGCAAGATCATAGTCCAAGGGGCCCGGATCTAAAAGATCAAGTGGCCTGATGGCCTGATCGACAAGATCCAACGGTCAGATCGACATGAAATAGAAATCCTATGCCTAAAATGATCTCCTAAGCAGCCCACATGCATTATCCCAATGTGGGGTCTTCCTGATGCACGTCCAATGCATGTGGGGTCTTCAAAATGGTCTGGCGGGCCCCATCTGGAACTCGCCTCCTCTCCACAAAGAAAGCTACGCTAATGTGGGTAGTTGTCTCCATTGCATCCGAGTAGGTCCTCTGATGTCCCCATCATGATCTTAGTATCTTCACTTCATCCTGGTGATTCACAACTAAAATGAATGGTTTGATGAAAGATAAACACCATGGTGGCCTCACACAAAAACCTACATCCCCATTGTTTGTCGTGGTATGAATAATGTGAGCTATGGATATGTCTGATTTTTTACTGCAGGGCTTAGCATCAAGGAAAGCACCTGATGGTTGGAGTGGATTTTACATAGGCAACATGGCCGGCCCATAGAGCTTTATTGTTGTACGACTGCGTAAAATAGGTGTCATAGAGGATTCTGGTCCAAAAGTTTAGGCTACACATTAAAAGTAGTGAAAGAAGCGGGTGCAATATATGCCACCCTTTATAGGGTAAAATCTCAAACCACTCCTTGCCACTAGCTCCATTTTTATGGTGAATTTACCCTTGCTCAACCATTGTAGTTGTAGAATCATAGATTAAAGAGACAAGAAGAGCAGAAGAAAAGAGAGAGAAGATAGAGTTGGGAGGAGAGGAAAAAGAATTAGGGTTGGACATCTCCACTATTCCCATTTATATTAATAATAAAAACCAAAAAGTACAAAAGATATCTTGACTAATAATGCTCATATTCCAGATAAATCCTAATCCAATATAAACAATAAATATAAGAGAGAAAGAAGCTAGGTGGGTTGTATAGTGGGCCAACCCACATCACATCCATTAGGTTGGCCATATAGTTGTACAACCTACACCTTCATGCGCTAATACTTTTCTTCAAGTTGGAGCATAGATAATGTCGATGCCAAGCTTGGAGTATATGTTGAGATGTGGAGCCACATCTGAACAGGGTTGCTTGACCAGTTGAGTGCCCTGCTCGACCGGTCAAGTGGCCCACTCGACCGGTCGAGGGCTGGCTCGACTCAGAGTCCAGCAAGTAGCAGTTTTTTGGGTCCGAGGTGCTCGACCGGTCGATGCCCATGCTCGACCATTCGAGCAACCTGCTCGACTAGTCGAGGTTACGCAGATTCGTTTTGCGAATTTGATACGGATTGCAGATTTTTGAGACGGTTTTGCAAGAGGTGCGAAAAGGAAGTTACCTAAACTATAAATAGGGGTCCCTAGGGCTTTTCTAGGGTTATGGGAGTTACTCTAAGGTGTGGGCAAAGGGTTTTCTCTATACATTTAAACGGAAAAGGTTAGTATATTGCTTGTAATCTCGTTTTCTTCATAGTGGAAGTTTGCACCTGTGGTTTTTTTATCCTTGTTTGGAGTTTTTCCACGTATTTATTGTCTTGTGGTTTGTTTGGTATGCTTTGATTCTACTTCTAGATTATATTTCTTTCTGTTTATCGTTTGTGGGTGAGACCGGAGATTGGATCTCGGTTCACTGCGTTATTGGCGTACTACGCAATAACTAGTATCAGAGCTATTGGTTTAGTTTAAGTGGGAGCGATGACGAAAGAAGGGAAGACTAGAATTGAGAAGTTTGATGGTTCAAACTTTGCCTTTTGGAAGATGCAGATAGAAGATTATCTGTATCAAAAGGACCTCTATATTCCTCTAGGAGGAAAAAAGAAGAAACCGGAGAAAATGACAGATGATGAATGGTCTTTATTGGATCGGAAAGCTTTAAGAACGATCCGACTCTCTTTGTCTAAGAGCGTCGCCTTCAATATATCCAAGGTGAAGACCACAAAAGAATTAATGGAAGCCCTAGCAACGATGTACGGAAAACCCTCAACGTCCAACAAGGTTCATCTTATGAAACAGCTATTCAACTTGATGATGTCAGATGGTGGGAGCGTGGCTGAACATCTAAACGAGTTTAATATAGTCATGAGCCAATTGGAATCCGTTGGCATTGTTTTTTAGGACGAAGTCAGGGCGTTATTGATCTTGTCCAGTTTGCCAGACGGTTGGGATAGTTTGGCGATTGCTGTGAGCAATTCTTCAGGGTCGACAAAGTTGAAATTTGATGATGTGGCGGTCTTGGTCAATAATTCTCGGTAAAAATCTAAAGAAAGGCATCTGGAGTTTCAGGGGATTCAGGGAATGCTCTAAACGTCGAAGGAAGAGAAATATCGCTGAACAAAGAAGGTAATAAATACGAACGCTCTAAGTCGAAGAAGAAGTCCAAGGGACCGAAAGACAAAGACGGGTGTTGGCATTGCGGGAAGAAGGGGCACATGAAACGTGATTGCAGGGCGTTTAAGAAACAAGAAGGAAGCTCTCAAGGCGGGAAGGATTCGGTGAATCTATCTGAGGAGAGTGACACAGAGGCATTGATTTTGCCTCTTGATGCGAGGAATGAGTCTTGAGTCATAGAATCGGATGCTTCGTTTCATGTCACTTCGTGTAAGGAAGTTCTGCGTGATTATGTGTCTGGCGACTTCGGGAGAGTCTACCTAGGTGATGATGAGTTGTGCAGTATTATTGGAAAGGGAGATGTTCATATAAATCAGAAAGGCGAAACGGCTTTAAAATTGAAGGATGTCAGACATGTACCAAGTTTGAAACGAAATTTGATCTCAGTGGGGTAGTTGGCCGATACCGGATATGTAACGGCATTCACTAGTGATTCCTGGAAGATCACAAAAGGTGCCTTGGTGATATCTCGAGGTAAGAAGGAAGGTACTTTGTATGTGACTTCAGGATCGTATAGTTCACTCGTAGTCGCATCAACTGGAGTGAATGGGCAGTTATGGCATCAGAGGTTGGGACGTATGAGTGAGAAAGTGATGAAAGTTTTATTGTCAAAAGGGAAGCTACCAGGGCTGAAGTATATTGACTTGGAATTCTGCGAGGACTGCGTGTATGACAAACAGAAGAGGGTAAGTTTCAAGAAAACAGGACGTACTCCAAAGATGCATCTGTTGGAGCTTGCACACACTGATGTGTGAGGACCGGCACATGTATCATCTCTTGGTGGCTCACGTTATTTTGTTTCTTTTATTGATGATGCTAGTAGAAAACTGAGGGTCTATTTCTTAAATCATAAATCTGATGTATTTGATGTATTTAAGAAGTGGAAATTAATGGTAGAAAACGAGACAGGTAAAATAATAAAATGTCTCATATCAGATAATGGAGGAGACTACTATGATAAGAGGTTTGAGGAGTATTGTGCAACAAATGGAATCAAACATCAGAAAATAATTCTAAGGACACCGCATGAAATCGGTGTGGTGAGCGCATTACTAAAAGATACTCTTCCTATGCAAGTTGGCGCATAGATAAATCGGACTATTCTTGAGCGCGCCAGGAGCATGAGGTTACATGCAGGGTTGCCTATGACGTTTTGGGCAGATGCTGTGAATATTGCCGCATATCTCATCAATAGAAGTCCCTCAGCACCATTGGATGGTGGGCTACCAGAAGAAACGTGGATTGGGAAAGAAGTGAACCTTGCACATCTTAAAGTGTTCGGTTGCACTTCATATGTTCACATTGATGTAGAGCACAAAAACAAGCTGAATGCGAAGTCCAGGAAGTGCGCATTTATAGGCTACGGGCAGCATGATTTTGGCTACCGTTTTTGGGCTACAGAGAATAGGAAAATCATCAGAAGCAAAGACGTATCCTTCAATGAAAAAGTGATGCATAAGGACAATGTGCAGCAAAATAAGGCCGATGAGAAAGAATTCGTAGAGTTAAAAGAGTTACCGGACACAGGTGTTATAGTGCCACAGGATGATCATGTACAAGAGCATTATGAGGCAGAGCCGCAGACACCGGTTGTGAGGAGGTCTACTCAGGAGAGGAGACCTACGATCCGATACTTACCCTCCTTACATTATCTACTGCTGACAGATAATGGTGAACCAGAGTGTTTTGAAGAGGCATTACAGTCAGATACACGGGTTAAGTGGAAGCAGGCCATGGATGATGAGGTGGACTCTCTTGAGTCTAATTGTACATGGGAGCTAGTCACTCTACCTAAGGGTAAAAAAGCTTTTCATAACAAGTGGGTTTACAGACTGAAGGAGCACGATGGTTCGAAACGGCACAAGGCTAGATTGGTTGTGAAAGGGTTCTAACAAAAGGCAGGTATCGACTTCACTGAAATATTTTCACTGGTGGTGAAAATGTCTACGATTCGCATGATCTTGAGTATAGTGGCTACAGAGGACTTACATCTAGAGCAGCTAGATGTTAAGACAGTCTTTCTTCATGGGGACCCTGAAGAAGAGATATATGCATCAGCCGACAGGATATGTGGCACCAGGAAAAGAGAATAACGTGTGTAGACTGAAGAAGAGTCTATATGGCCTGAAGCAGGTCCCGAGGCAGTGGTACAAAAAGTTCGATAGTTTCATGTCGGGAAACGGTCTCAGGAGATGTCATGCAGACCACTGTTGCTATTTGAAGAAGTTTGATATATCGTACATCATCCTTCTTCTGTACGTTGATGATATTCTTGTGGCCGGATCAAACATGAAGGACATCTCAGATATCAAAAGACAAATGTCTAGAGAATTTGCCATGAAGGATTTAGGAGCTGCAAAACAAATCCTAGGCATGAGGATAAAGTGTAACAGGGAAAACAAGAAACTAGTTTGTCACAGGCAGAGTACATAGCCAGGGTACTTGATCGATTCAGTATGGGAGGTGTTAAGCCGGTTAGCACTCCATTAGCCAACCACTTCAAGCTTTCTAAGGAACAAGGTGCAAAAACGCAGGAGGAACGGGACTATATGGCTAAAGTCCCATACGCGTCAGCTATTGGGAGTCATGTATGCTATGGTGAGCACGAGGCTAGACATTGCTCAAGCAGTGAGAGTTGTTAGCAGGTTCATGAACAACCCAGGAAAGGAACATTGGGAAGCTGTGAAGTGGATCCTTAGATACTTGGTAGGTACTGTGGATGTAAGGCTATGTTATAGAGGATTAAAAAACAAACTACAAGACTACGTAGATTCAGATTTGGCAGGAGATATTGACAACAGAAGAAGCACTACAGGTTATGTCTTTACTCTGGGTAGTCTTTACTCGATCGATTGGGTCTCTCGATTCTGACGAAGATAGCATCTATCAGTACAACGGAAGCAGAATATGTTGCAGCTACAGAAGCATGCAAGGAGATGGTGTGGATGTAAGGTTTCATGGAAGAGTTGGATAAGAAGCAAGCAGATTGCAAGCTGTATAGTGACAGTCAGAGTGCAATACACTTGGCTAAGAATTCAGCCTTTCATTATAGGACCAAGTATATTGACATCAGATATCACTTCATATGCTTGTTACTGGAAGATGGATCGATTGCTCTGGAGAAGATTTATACAAGTGAGAATCATGCGGATATGCTGACCGAGGCGGTCACACGGGAGAAGCTCAAGCTTTGTTCAGCTTTGATTGGTTTTCAGGCTTCAAGGCGGGGAGGTGGTGCACTCCGGATGTAGAAGACGAAGGTTTATGGTGATGTGTCTCCAAGTGGGAGATTGGTAAGATGTAGGGCCACATCTGGACAGGGCTGCTCCAACAGTCGAGTGCCTTGCTTAACCAGTCGAGGGCTGGCTCGACTTAAAGTCTAGCGAGCAGCAGTTTTTTGGGTCTGAGGTGCTCGACTAGTCAAGGCCCATGCTCGATCAGTCGAGCAGCTTGCTCAATCAGTCGAGGTTACGCAGATTCGTTTTGCGGATTTGATACGGACTGCGGATTTTTGAGACAGTTTCGCAAGAGGTGCGAAAGGGAAGTTGCCTAAACTATAAATAGGGGTCCCTAAGGCTTTTCTAGGGTTATGGGAGTCATTCCAAAGTGTGGGAAAAGGGTTTTCTCTATACATCTAAAGGGAAAAGGTTAGTATATTGCTTGTAATCTTGTTTTCTTCATAGTGGAAGTTTGCACCTATGGTTTTTTACCCTTGTTTGGGGTTTTTTCCACATATATCTTGTCTTACGGTTTGTTCGGTATGCTTTGATTCTACTTCTAGATTATATTTCTTTTTGTTTATCGTTTGTGGGTGAGACCGGAGATTGGACCTCAGTTCACTGCGTTGTTGACGTACTACGCAACCGTATATGCGTCTAGATCGACTGTGAGGAAGAGTTTTGATGAACAAATTAGCAAGTTGATCCTGAGATTAGAGATATGGTGTGTAGAGATTTCACCACTGGAGACCTTACGTCTGAAGTGACAGTCGACTTCAATATGTATAGTTCTTTAATGATAGACCGGATTGTTTGCAATGTGGCATGCTGCCTAATCATCACAAAACAATGGCATAGGTCAATTCATCAATTAGGCTTTGGCAAGATCACAAGCACAAGATCACATTTGAGTGACTAACCAATGATTTTTTACTATTGATATACATGGAAAATGTTTGGACGGCGCAGATCATCGTATTAAAGTAATTATAGTGATGCAATTGATAATCTAATTGTTTTGGGATATCAGCAATGGGCCATTTGCCCAATAGATTAATAGTTTAGTGACACACATGTTACACATGCAACTCTTGGAAGGATTTTAGATGTAATCCAAGCTTTCACCTTGGATATGAAACCCTCTCTTTGAGGGGATTTGAAACCCCCTAAATTTGAAACCCCTAGTTACTTTATGGTGCCAAACATACTAGGGGATTTGAAATTCGCCCCTCCCCCCCAAAAAAAAATCGATGGTGCCAAAATGACCCCTAAATGTAAAAAACGAAAGAAGCTAGGTGCACCATACAGTGGGATGGCCCATATCCACATCCATCCTCATGCGTTAACAATTGTCAAGACTAATTGTGAAGCTAAAATTGTCCGAAGCTATTGCCATTATATATAGTAGAGTAATACACCCAAAAGAAATATATTAAACACATCCGCAAGGCTTTAAAGAAACAAAAACTTGAAGAGATGCTGAAGAGTAGGTAAGAATGGTTGCATGAATTCCAGTTGGTTTCCCATGGCTGGCAGATGGTGTCAAATTCAAATGTCAAGATATAGAAGAAACAGAGAAAGCTTCTACTTACAATAGGTGCAAGAAGGCCTCCAAAGACGATCACCCCAGATATTAATGAAAAGCATGTTAGATAGAGCTGTTTCAATGTCTTCGGTGTCTACATCAAGAAGAAAAGCACAATATTGATACAAAAGTTAATCAATCAAGTGCATTAAGATTGAGATTTTTGTGCATAAGATGGCACGGTGCACAAAAGTAATATTAAACACGTAAAAGACCAAGACATTCACCACATGAGGGAGAAAGGGAATAGATGATGGAATTTCGGGCATCTCGTTTTCCTCGCCAATTTCATCAATGAACTCAGCACTCTTTATGCGTTGTTGCACCCTTAATCTCCTAACCTACATAAAATTGTTTACAATAACACACCTGAGTTATTTAATAGTACTGCATGTAAACCAATTGCACATATGCATAAATCTAAGCTCAGAACTTCCCCTTCAACGCATCATGAAGATAGTAGACAACAACATTCATTAATAATAGATTACTAAGAAGCTTCTAGAAACTCCACCTCTTCCATGAGGAGGAAAATTTTGTTTCGCCGACTTCTTATGTTGTCTTGAATCTCTTGCAGCTGCATCTGGACAAAATCATCAACAGTCTCTGGTCCTTCTATAATGCAAAAGCTGTCAACCCAGAAAATGAATAAGAGAAATACTATGAAGCCAAGTTACAATACGACAAAAAAAAAACCTGCAAAGGAGAAGCACTATTCCATTTTCTTAAGAATCTAAAACTATAATGTTGTGCCAACATAAAATACAGGAAATATCTCAACATTGACTAATCTATTATCTATGCCATAGATCATTCTCTAATGATCTCCATACCAAATGAAGAGGAATTGTATGATCCCCAATCCAAAGATATTTATGATGAGTATGGCATTCAGGAAGATGGATGTGGTATCCTCAGGTTGTCGGGATGTGGGAGAAAGCAATAATGACTATGAAAAGCATAGTCTCTAAAGTGGTTGGTTATGATGTTCAAAATGGTTCATCGATTAGGCTTTGGCAAGATAAGTGGTAGCACGATCATCCTTCATGCATATCATTTTTGAGGCTCTACAACTTGGCATTACCCACAGAGGTTAGAATTAGTCACCATTTTGAGAGATTAGGACATCATGTCATTTGGTATCCGGTCATCAAGTGTGATTTAAGTGAGGATGAGGAAAAGCTTCTAAGCCTTATGGGAATGCTTAATGATGTGGTCGTTGACCTCCTTAGTGAGGATAGAAAACTGAATGTTTGACCCATCTCAAAAGTTCTCGGTAAACTCCCTTCATTAGAGGCTCATGGCTTCAGGGGGAATGAGCACTCCCAAGTCTAGAATTTGAAAGATGAAGGTTCTCCCAGAGATATTGCATTTGGTTGGCTAGTCAGTTGTGACAAAATTCTTTCAATCGATCATCTCTAGAGAAGGAATATGGCACTGGTAAATAGCTGTTGGTTGTATGTGAGTGCTGAAAGTGTCAATCACCTTTTCAATCATGGCTCCTTTGGGTTCGGAGTGTGGGGATGGTGGTCCTGGTCAGTTTGGCTTAGCATAGTGAATGCTAAGCTCTATGGCTCAACTACTGGGAGCTTGGAGAGGGAGGGTCCTAGAGGTTGAAAGGGGAAGTTACAGAAATTTGTTTTAAAGCTATTCTTTAGACCATCTAGAAAGAAAGGAAGAATAGAACCTTTTACAATAAAAGCGAGTCAAGTTGATGCAGGACACATGATTTAATGCTAGCATGCAATGTTGAGATTATGAAAGAGTCCGTAAAGTAATTCAATTAACAAAAGATGCTAATACACCAAGTAATTAAGAGTAAACAATTGAAAATAAAATCTGATTCAACCTAAATTACATAGCCGTATGCTAAGAAATTACATAAATCAATTAAAACCAGGCGTGGTGGAAGGATAAAACTTTCAATTTAGTATAGGCACATTCCACACTCAAGGGATAAATTTGTAGGTTTTATGACTAGGGTTAGGGGAAAATCTGAAATTTGGAAAATTAGGGCTCATGGGAATTGGAGATTTTGGAGTTAGGGTTTTTAAAAATTAAGGAAAATAGGAAATTGGGGATCTAGGGTTTAGGGTAGGGTTATGTATGGAGAATCAAGGGGTTTTGATGGGAGAAGCAAGGGGAAATCAAAGGATTGCGCAGTTGTCCATACGATGGGCCTAGGGACTCGCACGTGTGGATCATTGGCTAGGGTTTTGGGGTCCTCAATGGTTGATTTCGGTTGGGTTTGAAGTTGAATGATGAAAAGTTGAAGAAAAAAATGATTTGGATGGTCTTGGATAGGAAGGGAAGAAAAGAAATGAAGTTTTTGAAAAAATACCTCTTTTGGATAAAAAGGTAGATGATAGATGGAAGCCTTGCACCTCCGTTGAATAGGGAATGAAATCACACCATACCTAAGCTCCAAATCACATGAAGTATTCTTCAAATCACATGAAGAAGAGAAAACACAGCTTTTTTTTTTTTTTTTTCAAAATAATGGCATTAGGGCTTTATACACCCATCTTTCTTTTTTATAGTCTCAGAAAAGACCTTTTACAAAAAGACACCCTCAGATAAGATTCTCAAAATAAAAACACTTAATAAATTAAAAGTTGTTCCTAACTCCCTAATCTCAACACAAATATAAAGTATACCAAAAATAACAAAGCATGTAAACAATCTAAACAACTAAACTATTTCGTGGCCCATGGGGTCCACGATCAAGATGTCCGATGATGATGATCCAATGATTCGATCATCGTGTCCACCCAATCTAATGGTCCGATGTGTCCATCAAGCTCTTATATGTAGCCCACGTGCATCTTCCCAGTGTATGGTCTTCAAAGATGCGTGGACATACACGTGGGACCTTTAACGTGGCTAGGAAAGTGAATTGGGTCAAGTGGGCCTCATGTAATGGCAGTCTAACCATAAAGAGACTGGTTCATCCCTTCTCCTCTGGTATGGTGCTCGAATGTCCTCATCACAAGCCCTCATGTTATTGATAGAGTTATGCATCTTGTATTCTTATTAGCTTTTAGAGACCGGTCTTGAAGGATTTCTTTGATGCCAATAGTCAGGATTTCTTCAAGGACTGTCAGGTTTTATTATGTAATGTTATAATGTTTGCAATTTGGTGCTTTTAGCTTGCCCACAGGCTCTCTTCCTAATGAACTTCTCCTGATCAATAAAGAAAAGATATTCATGGTATCTATAGGTTTTCAGTTTGTATGAGTGGGACCAATAGTTAAGTGATCCAAACCATTGACATTACGGACCATGCTCCAAAACCTCACAGACTGGAAGATCCAAGCCATTCAATCTTTTCCCTTTTAAGTTGAATATGGAGCATATACTTTCTTAACCATCTTGCAGTTCTAAACAAAAGAGTTAGGACTGTTCCATTTGGGAGACATTTTGGCCATGGTCTGTCCATGGTAGAGCACATATTATCAACGATCCAGATGACAAGATGCCCTCTAGTCAGCAAAAAAGGACCTGAGGTTACTCAAGGGCCTGTTTGGAACATGGGATTAAATGGTATTAAATTGTTTTAGGAGGAATTTAATCAATTATCACACAATGATTATATGTCTGGAAATACCATGGTATTTTGACCATCCAATTCTATGTTTGGGATTAAAATTTTCCATTGGGAAAAACAATGTATTAAGTGAAACTCATGTTTGGTGGACCATAAAAGTACAACCAACGGACCAGATTTCATAACCGATGTCGGTCACCTGTATGCATATGCAACTCGATTGTCACGTGTAAAGAGAGCATATGGATGGATGGAGTGGATAAAACACATGCATCAACGTGGGCCCCACATATTTAGTGGATTTCAAAATCCTCTTACTCACGCACACACACCCCACACACGCATGCCGTGGGATTTCACCACTGGTGGGTACTCAAACCCTTGACCCGGTGTTGAAACTCCTAGGAGTCTACCAACCGGGTAAGAGTAAGGACCCATCCCTCTGTATCCCCTGCTAGGGCTGGATGATATGATACTTAGATTAATCCCAATCCCTCCCATCTTTTCCAAACACCAGACAGAACTTACGTTGGACCAAATGCAATTCCATACCACCTAATGCCATCTAATCCCAGGTTCCAAACAGGCCCTAAAAGGTATATTTGGACATTCCTTGGAAGGTAATGGCAGGGTGCTTTTCCATTCGAATTAATATCCATCATGTTTCAGGTGGCACCTGAAAATAATGATTCGGGGAAGAGGCAGGAAAACCATATCCTGCTTCTGGTCTTCTGCCATGCCTTAAATGCAGAAGGAAACAAACAGCAACATGTCCAGTCCCATAATTTCTGGAAACGTTAAATATTCCAATATACAACAGTTCACAAAATCACTTAACGAACATTTGATAATTACAAAAGCCTTTGTAAGCTACCCCAATTTTAGAACCTTAAAATTGTTTTTGAAAATTTTCTCTAATGAAATTAGAAAAAGTCTAATTCTCAATCGACATTAATTCTGGTCTATTAATTAGGGAAAGAAAAAGCCTATTTCTCAAACAACATTAATTCTGGTCTCGTAATTAGGGAATTCTTGGAAAACTTTTGTAGGCTAATCTTTTGGAGGTTCAAGGAGTGGGACTAGAGCCTCCCGTTCACTTGTCAACCTACGATTCTAAAGAATGGCCTTGTTTGGAGCCTGTTGTGCTGTTTGGGAGGATAGAAACACGAGGTGTTTTAGAAATGAGAAGAGGTCAACTGAAGGAATTTCTCATGGGATAGGTTGCTAGTGATCAAATAGGCTTCTGGTGTGCCAAATCTAAGGGATGTAATCTTCTCTATGTTGGGACGTAATTGTGTCGCCCCTCGGCGCCCCTGTTTCTGATTCCTTTTATTTTCTTTGCTTCTTTTGTCACTCTATTGCTGCTTTTGTTTCTTTCAATAAGATCTTCTTTTGTTACTCTATCGCTGTTTTTGTTTCTTTCAATAAGATCTTCTTTTGTCACTCTATTGCTGATGACCTTTCCCGTGGTCCAAGGCCTTTCAAGTTTGAAAACTGATGGCTAAAGCCAATAAGGTGAAGATATGGTGAGATGAAGCTAAATTTCAGGGTTGGACAGGTTTCAGACTCATTAAGAAGCACTGCAACCCACTGCATGTGACTTCAGTTTATGTGCCCACATGTAATGTGTCTAGAATATCTGAACCATGCATACAACTACGAAGATCACCTGCCATGAAAATCAAGCAGGCCGCTTAGCAAGTATTCCCCACTGTATGAAAACAACGGATGGTTCAGACCAGCCAATGTTCTGATTAAACATGCATAACTGTACTGCCTGATAAATAGACTGGCCTGATTGCACCCGTAGAGACTCTACGGGGTCCACCTTACGTCCAAGGTTGCATCTGAAAGTAAGATGCAATGGGTTGTAGGTAATTACTTTCCTAACTAGCACACGTCCTAAACAAATTTATTCTGATTCTCCAAAATTCACTTCAACATCATTCGAAACTGTAGAAATTCTAATCCGTCGACAAAAAAAGAAGCAGAAAATCCTTAAAATTAGCAGAAACTACACTGAAATCACATCAACTCCAAACCAAAAACCATCAAAATCTCAATTCTATGTCAATCCCGGGAAGGAACAAGGTCTAACCACCCCAAACTGCAGCATGCATGACCAGAACCATTCAACCATGTGATCCACGGGCGATGGTCACTGCCATGAAAATCCCACTGACTGGACCATCCGGACACAAAAAAATACACCTGATGGACGGCCAGGGACATCCGACCAGTGAAATTCTCACCACAGCCTATCCACGGTGGCTCGGGCATGATGAACAGTTCCGATCATTGAAACGGACCAGCGGACCACGATTTGAGGTAATCCGCCGGAGTACAGAAACAGTTACGAAATGATAAATCTCGTTCTCGGAAATTTCTCGGGAGATTGTCAAATTTTGAGTGTTTTCTAGTGATATTTTCGGGAAAATCTCGCAAAAAAATAAAAACTGGAAAATAACTATTATAAACTAATAAACAGTTTTATTTATATATATATATATATATATATATATATATATATATATATATAATAACGAACCAGTTAAAAATTAACCAAATTTCCGTAAATATCGGGATATTTCCGCGACAAAATGCGAAAACTGAAGCCGATATTTAGAAATATCGCGATATTATCGAGAGAAAAATAAGATATTTCAAAATCTCGGCGATATTTATCACTGCAAAAAATAACCCTGCCATTTCGAAAAATAAATAAATAAAAAAAATCAAGAATACGAACCTCGACCCGTTCTCAAATGCGGAATTCGAATTGAAGGAATCGTCTCCAGAAGAAGAAGAAGAAGAGCAGATCCGACGGTGACTGTGATTTCGTCCGGATAACGACAGCCGTAGGATTCGTTGTCCATCTCTGGAGAAGAGAGAGAGGGTTTTGTGGGAGGAATTTGAAGGAGAAGAGAGAGATGGAAGAATCTGAGAGAAGAAAGCAGATGATATGGAATTCATTTCTCGTCTCTCTTTCTCTGAAAAATGACGGAGAGGGAAGGAGATATACCTTCCATTCCTTTGCCACGTCGGATCCTCTCTGTCGACTTGCGCGACTGCACTTTTTCGGCAGTCGTCTCACATATATGTCCACACGTTTCAACGGACGGCATACCGACATTGCTAGTAGCGACGTAGCTACCGGGGAAGCGGATTGGGTGGATGGTGCAGCCCTTACCGTGGGGCCCACTTCATGTATCTATCCTGTATCTGTGCCATTCATACGTTTTTTTCGATCATTTTAAAAGCATTATCCCAAAAATAAAGCAGATCCAATTATCAGGTGGACCATACAATAGGAAACAGGGATGATTGAACGTTCACCGTTAAAAACTTAGGGAGTATCTTAATGTTTCTGCGGTGCTTATTTCCCATCCGATCCGCAGATAAAGTCACGTAACGCTGAATGAAGGAAAAAAAACAAATATCAGTTTGATCTAAAACTTGTGGCCTATTAATGGTCAATCACTACTTTATCCTATGTTATGGTCCACCTGTTAATTGAATCTACTTCATTTTTGACCTACTTACCTAAAATGATATGAAAAAACGGATGAACGGCATAGATTCAGAATACATAAATCAAGGTGGGCTCCACGGTAAGGGCAGGACCGTCCTGGGTGAGTGGCTTTCACCTAATCTGCTCCCCCCTATTGGTGCTCTTTAGGCTCCACGATGATGTATCTGTTTTATCCACACCGTATATCCAATTTGGATGATTATTTTAGGAAAAAGATTAAAAAATAAAATAAAATGAGGTAGATTCAAATCTTAGGTGGACCACCCCAAGACAGCAACGATTGATCGCCCACACAAAAACTTACTAAGGCCCACTGTATTGTTTATTTTCAATCCAACCTTTTATTATTTCAGACATGCCTGGATGAAGAGAAAATACAAATATCTGCTTGATCTAAAACTTTTGTGGTCCCAAAGAAACTTTTAATGGTGAGCGTTCAATCACCCGTTTACTGTGATGGTCTACTTGAGATTGGAATTTCCCTTAGATCTTAGGTTATGTACTTAAAATCAGCTGGAACCCTTAGATCTTAGGTTATGTACTAAAATCAGCTGGAAAAAATGGAAAAACGAAGTGGATAAAATACATATATCATGGTGGGCCCACAAAACACGGTGCACAATGCAATATTAACAAATATTTCCGACATTTTAAAAAATATCGTGATAATACAGTAAACGATAATATCATGATATTTACAATAGTTTTAAAACATCACAATTTTACGGACATTCTCGGAAAAAATATATATATAAGGAATTTCTTATATAAATATGTATTAAAATTTTAATTTATTTGTTAATTTAGAATAAATACTCTATTTCTATTTTTCGCTAGATTTTACCGATAATACCTTAAGAAAACTTTACAATTTGAAAATCTCTTGAGAAATTTCTGGTACGAGAAATTGCCGAGAGCGAGATTTGTCACTATGATCCGACCCGTTCATAGGAAAGCCGAGAGCGAGATTTGTCACTATGATCCGATACTACCTCGCCTGTTTGGAGCTCGGTACAGGCGGAGGGTCCGAGGGCCAATGAGGGGTCATCGTGATGTATAGATTTTATCCACACCGTCCATCCATTTTTTCATATTATTTTAGAATAGTGTACAAAAAATAACGCATATCCAATTCAAAATTGGACCACACAACGAGGATTAAATTTCTACCATTGAAACATTCTTAGGGTATACAGAAGTTTTGGATCAAGATGATATTTTTTTTTTCACTTCATCTGGGTGTATATGACCGTATCAATAGGTTGGATGGAAAATAAACGATATGGTAGACCCTAAGAAGGTTTCAATGGTGGGCATCCATAGCACTGCTTCTTCATACGCTGTGGTCCACTTAAGACTTAGCTTCCTTATTTTTTCATAATTTCTTAAAATGATATGGAAAAATGGATGGACGGTGTGGATAAAAGCCATACATCACGGTGACCCCTCACTGGCTCTCGTCGGAGCCTCCGCCTGTCCCGAGCGCCGAACAGGAGGGATAGTACCCAATCCGCGCCCGAAAAATGACAGCTATCTGACAGGTGGATGTTTGTACATGAAAATTGAATTTGAACCGTTGGTTAATCAATCTCTTTCTTTTTGCCCACGATGTAACGATCTCGGTAAGATTTTCTTACTAATAGAACTAAATAGTGAGCTTGTGTGATGGAAGGCTTGGATCTTTAGCACGTGTCATATATGACACGTCTGAGGCCCGCGTGTCGGAAATGCGTACTGGCCGGGCATAAGCATTACTCGAAAGGAATTTTGGAATCGGAAGGAAGGATCTAAGGACGCGGAAAAGACAAAAGAGGAAGTGCTCGCGGGGAGCAGATTAGGTGCGGCCCCGGCCTGACCCATCACGGTGGGGCCCTGACCGTGGGAACTACATAAATGTATACGTATACATGATGTCCATCCGTTTTTCCATATAATTGTATGGCATAAGCCCAAAATTAGAGTTATAATTCTCAGGTGTACCACACCATAGGAAACAGAGGTGATTGAACACTAACCATTAAAAGTATCCTAAAGCACACTGCAACGTATATTTTACATCCAACCTGTTTATTAGGTAACAAAGACCTTGATAAAGGGCAAAAGAAAATATCAGCTTGTTCTAAAACTTTGTTGGTCCACAGTATGCTTTCTAATGGTCAAACACCATTGTTTCCTGTGGTATGGTCCACCTGATATTTAAATTGTTTCATTTTTGATATCGTGTTCTAAAATGAGCTTTAAAAACGGATGGACCGCATGGATATACAGAATATGTATCAAGGTAGGCCCGACAGTGAGGGCTTCACTGTGGCGGGTGCACCGGGCGCACTTAATCCACTTATATTGTTCTCACGTGTAGAGTTGCGTCTGGCAGTGGACCGCCGGCTGGCCGACCAGGCTTGGACCTTTTAGCTTGGCCCATAGGCTGGGCTCGGGCCTAACATGTATGGCCAAGCAATTTTTAGGCTACGCTTGGGCTCCAGTCATTTTAGCCCGGGCCAACAAGGTCCAGTCCGGATTGGCTACTCCCCTGCCACCGCCCCGTGGCTGATGGTCGGTGCTCTGTGGGCCCTGCCATGATGTATGTGTTTCATCCTTGACGGATCATTTTAGGGCTTTAACCCAAAAAAAAAGAGAGGAATATAAATCTCAGGTGAACCACACCAACCCAAAAATAGATTGGAAACCATTAAAATCCTCCTAAGGCTTACTTCTTATCGTCTTTTTATTTGACATCCAATCTGTTAATTGGATCATACAGACCCAGATGAAGGGAAAAAACAAAGATCAGCAAGATCCAAAACATTTATGACCTCCAAAAAGTTTTTAGTCGTCAACGTTCATTCAATACTGTTTCCTGTTTCCTGTAATGTGGTCCACTTGAGATTTGGATATACCTAATTTTTGGTCTCATACCATAGAATGATCTAGAAAAATAGATAGACGGCTTAGATGAAACACATACATCATGGTGGGGCCCACCGAGCACCGACCACCAGCAATTGGCCGATGACGGGGGAGTAGCCAATCCGTTTCCGAGTAGACTATAGGGCATTTAAATAATTATATTTTGTTATATATACACCCAAAAGAAGGTTTAGTTTGTATAAAGTGAGAGAAAAGTTTTCGTTCATTTAATTAACGTTATTATAGTTGTGGCCTTGAGATTTTCGTGTGACATTAAGAATATAATTTGTGGCCTTTGAGATTTCGTGTGACATTAAGAATAATTATATTTTCTCATTGTTGATGCAGAAATATGACTCACCCTCGCCGACATCTGAGCTGATGTGCTGAGCCTTGTAAGCTTGCACGGGAGGAAAACAAAGGAGATCCTGGCTAAAGTAGGGACCCTCTGATTCCAAAGTCAGGCTAGGAATTTGGATCTAAGTAGTGTAGGTGGGTTTTGGGTGAGAGATTTTGTGTACCTATTTCTGTAAATGAGTCCCTTATTTATACTATTTGATTGGAGTGAACGTGTCCGTCATTCTCGGTACATTCTCTATCATTAAGCCATAATTGTGTGTGCGTTGATGTCGTCGGTTATTCTATGATCGTGATGTGACAGTTAATGCTATCGTGCATTACCGGAATCGGTCTCTCCCCGCGGTTGTAGATTACCTCTCGTCCGAGTCGATCCTATAGTCTGAGTCCAACTTAAAGCGGACCAAGCCCACTTGCTCGTTGATGAGGATTTGGTTGGGGTTGATGGTAGAACGAACATGTGTAATAGCTTCTTATGGGTTACAGGCTGATGTGAAAGCTCTACAAAAGAACTTGGCAGCTAGGCACTATCTCAACTGATCATCTGAACTTAGGCCGAGTAGATGAGCTGAGCACAACTATCCCTGACTGGGCTCGAATCACGTCAGGTCAGCTATAGACAGGAACGCCCTGGTCATTGGTTGGACCTTTGTGGCTTTGTTATCTTGCTTGTTGAAGTATTCGACGTGGCTGCTCGTTTGGCCGAGCAGACCTTGAACGAAGCTCGGTTGACCCATCCAAAGATGTAGCCAAGCCAAGCTGACTTCAATAGGGGTCCGCTCAGATTCTCCCATAACGGAAGCCCCCCACTCTCTAAGTTTGCAACACAAGCTCGGGGAGTGTATTCACTTTGGAAGACGAGCAGACGGGGTGGGTCTTGTTATCCAATTACGTCGGGAACTGTTCCATAATCATAATGACTAGTCTCATTATCAAGGTGTCAGGTTCCCTATGATGGACGGTTTGCTTCCTGGTGAGTGGTTGAAGGACACGTGTCATGGGTTGAGGAAACGAGACGTCCGAGTCACCTGAGAATCCACCGCGAGCATCACAATCGAGAAAAAGGTGGGCGGATCTTCGGATACCACATTAACCGCCATTAGATGTAGGCGGGGCTTGGCCACGGAAGATGTGATGCTCTGACTAATGAGGTGCTGCCACGTATGGATTAGTGCTCGGCAACGGCTGTCCGTCTTTAGCAATAACCGCTTGTCATGATTGCTTTGCAGCTGAGAATAGTATAAGAACCACCAGTCCACTGATTTGGTTCATCATTTGTTAGCTATCATTATACTGCTGTGACTTTTAGAGTGAGCGAATCCTGTGATTTTCTCTGTTCTTTGCTTCTTACTTTCCCAATCTTTCTTTTTGCCTCTCCATCAATCTCAATGCCAAACAGTCTAAATGATGTCCATGAGGGCTATGCCTTCGAGGGCGATAGCGAGCCAGAGAGTACAGGCTCCAGGCTCGGGGGGTCAGTAAAAGTTCCAACTTCTATACTGCTAACTCCTCGGGTTAAAAAGGCTAAGACTAAGAAGGCTGCTTCTTGGGACATGGGTAAGAAAAGAATTCGTTGAGCACCCGCTTCAAGGATGGACGCTAGGCCTGAGGGCGGACGAGATGCTGAGGTTGTCCCGGGGGGGTCGGTCTTGGTCAGTCCCAAATGGCAACTATCCGAGCAGAGTACCAAATCCCGGACTCCGTGAATATCCGAGCCCCAGCTCCGCTCGACGCCCCTAGGAACCCAGCCAAGGGCGAAATAGCTATCTTCATTTGCGCTCTCCGGTGTGGGCTGTAGTTCTCGCTCCATCTGTTTATGTGGGCGATGATGGCGTACTTGAAGCTGGCTCCTGGTCAACTCGCCTCAAACTCCTAGAGGTCTCTGGTCGCTGCCTTCATCATCTGGCATCAGCTCGAGAATAAAGATCTGATGCCAGATGAGTTTATGTACCTTTATCAAGCCAAGCACGACCTGCAAGAGACGTGTTGGTACTACTTGTCAATGGGGTAAAATCATGGAAAATGCCTCATCACCGGGCTTCCAACCTCCAACAAGGATTTGAAGAACAAGTGGTTTTGGGCCTTCGGGGAATGGGAGCGCACCTGCCTCCGAGCTCAGCAGTCTTCGGGATAGAGTGCCTACAAATTTTTCTAGGTCGGGTCTGATATTGCAATGGAATTTGCAATTTCGCTTTCAGACACTTATTTTCGTAGTGTAATGAGCTATTTTTGTCTTCTGCAGTCTATGTGAAGGGCTCACCAGAGCTCTCCTCTACCCTACAAATCCAAGTTGATAGAGCTCGGGTTCTGAAAGAAGAGCAACGCGTCTGGTACGAGCTCATCAGCCCGATGAACCTTTGCGAGTCGGGCCTTTTTAGATACAACCCCCTTCCTTCTGCCCTTGGTAAGTGCCTCGTTTGTAGCTTAGGCTTCTATCGATTGAGTTTACTCTGAGTCGAGCTGTGTTTTGCAAGGATGGCCGAGGCTTCGGGTGTCAAGAAGAGGAGGCGGCCTCCTCCTCTCAGCGAGATGATACGCGTCGAGCCCTGTATGAAGATCACAACAAGGAAGAAGGGGACTCCTCGGGCCCGCCGCGACTCCCATCCCCGCCTCCGAAATTCCCCCAACTACCCGGGATGGAAAGAGAAGTGGTCGGGGAAACACTTGCCGCAACTCCCTCCTATTCTGAGTTCAGAAGGGATTCCATGGCAGGTGCTGAGCACATCGAGCTCATGCTCGCCGAAGTCGACTATCTGGTTGGCAGAACTAACTCTTCATTCAGGGGCGGGGATGTGCTAATGGCCGAGGCTCATGCCTTGGCTACCAGTGGCATTGGTTACCACATGTCTTGCTTAGCTGAGTGGGCAGCCAAGCATGCTCCAGAGGCGGAGATCACCGACCTCATCTCTCATCGCTTCGAAGCTTTCATGACTAACATAGCTTCAGTTTGTTATAAGGTAAGCCCTTTTCCGCATCCAATATATCTTGTTCTTGATCCCGAGTTGTTTCTCATTCTATTCATTTTTCAGGCGGTGCCCGTGTTCTTGTCGACTCAGGAGAGGCGCAGGAGCTGGGCAGGAAGGAGGCAAAGAACAAAGACCTCCGGAGGGAGAGGACTGAGATGAAGGCGCTTCTCACGACGTTGGCCGAGGAGGAGTTGCAGGGTCTACTGGCTGAGGGCCAGGTAAAGGAGTTGGTGTTCCAGGGGGAGGTCAATGAGCTCCAGTCTCTCTTGGATTCAGCCAACTCTGAGCTGATGAAACTGAAAGCTCACCTCGGCACGGTGGAAGATGATAATGCTCGACTGGCGGCTGAGCTGGGGTAGGCCAAGCTCGATGCTGCTGCCAAAATGGAGGTAGTAATCGAGAAGGCACTGGCTGCTCAGCGCGCCGAGTTCAAAGCCTTGGCCACTTCAATTGCTGTTGCCGCCACTGTCGAGGAGTTCAAGTCTTCGGCGAAGAGGACTACTGATGTTGAGAGGGTATACTATTGTGGCTATAATGTTGGTGTGGATGACATTAAAGACCCCTATTTAGACCTCAACCTCAAAGCTTTAGCTACTGAGGACGCTGAAGAGAAACAAGCCGAAGGCGCTCCTCCAGCTGACCAACCCTCTAATGTTGATCTTCCTCCTCCTCATGCGGACTGATTCATGCCCCATCTGTTTATCTTTTTTTTTTTTTTTTTGTAATTGGATATTGGAGCGCTTCAACGCCATTTTGATCAATATACTTAGATTTTTTGTTGATTTACTTGTTGTGGATTGCGCTGTACTTATGTTGATTATGTAGAATATGTTTGCATTTTTTGTCGAATGAAGAGGTCAGCTCGTCGAAGGGTTCCATCTCTGCACTTGAGAGATGGTCCTTTGTAGCATGCTGGGATGGCGAGCCGACCACTTCTTTAAGTGGCCGCCACATCCGTGGGACCTCTTTTCCTGCGCTGAAGGTCTCATATAGAACGTGTAGAATAAAACGGGATGATTCGGTGAAAAAAAATGCATCTTTTATTCAAAGCGTAAATTCATCATAAGTAGTGTCGACCTTTACATTAATTCCCTTAGGAATAGTAGATCTTCAGGTGCTTGACATTCCATGGGTGCAGTAGTGGACGCCCTTCCAGGTCTTCGAGACGGTAGGAGCCAAGTTTGGCTGAGCTGACTACTCGATAGGCTCCCTCCCAATTTGGTCCCAGGGACCCTACTCCAGGCTCCATTGTGTTCTGGAACACTCGGCGAAGGATGAGATCTCCCCATTGAAACCGTCTTGTCTTGACCCTGGAGTTGTAGAAACGAGCGACTTGTTGCTGCCAAGCCGCAATCTGTAATTTAGCTGTGTTCCTCAATTCCTCGAGTAAGTCGAGGCTTGCTGTCATTTGCTCGGTGTTTTCGCTGTCATGATAGGATCGCACTCGAGCAGTGGGGAGTCTTATCTCGATGGGGACAACAGCCACGACATCATAAGTGTAAATGTTATTGTGTAAATCTAGCACCCGTTTTGTCAAATTTTGTTGTGTCAAACCATTTAGTATTTGTATCATGCTTTGAGTTGAAGTGATCAGGTTTGTACATTTTTAAGTTCTCTGGATCTTCATCGAACTTGCTCACATCTTCAAGTTGAAGTGATAAGTGTTGAAGTTCATGGTTTCAAGCTCAAATTCAAGAACTCAAGTTCAAGTTTGAAGTTTAACTACTGTACGCTAAAGACTCAAGAATCCAAACGTAACTCAAGCTCAAGTTCAAGAGATCGAACTCAAGCTTCAAGTATCACAAAGATACCAAGATTCTGAAGCAAATGATGTTTCAATTGTTCCTACTCACAAATAGGTTTAGATGACCCTATATTGACCCTAGATTGTGTCATATTCATTACATATTGTATGTGGGTCATTTCATATGTTTATAGGTCATTTTCTCGACTAGTCTTAGACCTTGTTCGACTAATCCAAGTATTGGCTTGACCAGTCTAAGAGTTTTCTCGACCAGTCCAAGGTTTGGTGTGAATTTTTAGAATTTTTTGTTGGACCCTCGACTAGTCGTGAAGACTGCTCGACCAGTCGAGTGAACAATGCTCCACTAGTCGTGCAGGCTCGACTCAAAGTCCAGCAAGGTTTTCTGGTCCCACTCAACCAGTCGAGCAAGCCACTTGACTAGTCGAGTAATGACCTTATCTTATCACGTTAGAAAATTTAAAATTTTGTTAGTCCTTCAACCAGCCGAACCGACTCTTAGACCAGTCGAGTGAACATTATTTTCACTTATAAATAGAGCATGAATTTCAGAGTTTATTTATTTATTAAAAGCAAAATCAAGACACCACTCTGAGAGATAAGTTTGTGAATTTATTAAGCTATATTGTGCTCATTTTATATTCTCTTTAATTAGCTTTTGTAATTTGATTTTGTGATCTTCATTCCAATCTTATATTAAGAAGGGATTTATGATTTTCCCTTTCTTAAGATCGAAATCAAATCAAGCTAGCCCAGGTTGATTTAATTAAAAATCATTTAGAACTAGAACCTTTTCATCTGTGAGACTAGACATTGAACATCTACATCTACATTAGATTGGTTCTACCGGGCTTCTTCAAAGGAGAATTTCTAGATAAGTATCATTTACAATTTCTGTATCTTTTTGGTTTTTGAGGTTGTGCCAGATTTTTTTTTTTTTTTGGGTTTGTCTGAGGTAATCCAGGAAATCTCAGAGTGTGGGGTTTTTGGAATTGTGTAAGCCCAATCAAAGACATAATTGTGAAGGTTTTAAGGTGAACCTTGGAAAACCTTTTTTCATAATGAACGCTAATATCTCGAGGAAGTGGATATTAGGAGTGGAGTAATTGTGTGGTTGTTTTCTAACAGTTGGTGTACACACAAGCGAACCACTATAATTCCTGGAGTTGTGGTGGATGGTTGAATGTGCTTATGTATGTGAATGTTATAATTTATTTTAAGCATTTGTGGTGAATGGTGTAATTTATTTTATGCATTTGTGGGAATGTTGTAATAACTTAGTTTATTTTATTTGCTATTTCCTTTGCATTTTTTATTGGTTTGGGTTTTTGATACTTACAAATGTTCTAGTAAGGTTGTCCTGCCATAAGCCTTTAGTTTTTGGTATTAGGTTGTCCTTAGAACTAAGTTTGTATCAACCTCTCAATACTAGTACATTTGAGGTTGCTATTTACTTGTGCCACTTTATTATTTGATTGTGTTATCTTTCTTTAAATTCTACATTTATTTTTTAATTTTGCATAGTCCTATTCACCCCCCTTTTAGGACGTATAGCTCAGCCTTTTCAAGTGGTATAAGAGCCTAATAGCTTCTTTTTATTTGGATTCATTTCCTAAGCTAATCGATATGAGCTTATAAGATGTCAAATTTTGATAGCCTCTCAATCACTAGGCCTCCACCTTTTGATTGCTCCAATTATGCCTATTGGAAAGCTAAAATGATGATCTTTTAAGGTCCATAGATGAGAGTGTGTGGTAAGCTATAATGTCTCGGAAAAATTCGTACAAAGACCCGAGTACCACCTCAGGCAGAAATCACTAAGGACCGAATCCTTTAGGGATTAGACGAAAATTAATTAAGTGCTAAACTGAATTTATCGGTAGATTAGCTTGAACCGCTTTCTATACGATCTATAAGACCCAAAGCCAGTAAAATTGCTAACTCTACATTACCTAAAAACCTAAGTGAAATCTCAAAACCCAGTTGCTTTCGGGAGCATCTTGAAACTTTGTAATAGACCTGGATCACGTGTCGAAAGTCTGATTACCGCGAAACTATATGGTTATGACCGCCTTACTGGGCTTGACGAACATCTCAGAAATTAAACCCTAATAGTATCCAGAAACTCACAACTTGAGCCCGGAGCGAAGTGCGTGAGAAACGCGAATATCTTTAGGAAATGAACTCAAACTTAAGTGATTTGGGCCATTCGCTTGCAGGCCAAATTTAAGATTGTAGACCGTCAGATTCTGACCCAATTACACCCTCGGATCAGGGAAATTTCCCTGCACAAGTCAGTGTACTTGAAGCCCTGATCGAGTGACGATAGCCGTTGAACTGAAACAAGTCCTCTGCAGTCGATCCACTAATTCGATCGGACCGAAAACTTAACCTGATATAGATCCATTGTCAGAGAACTTTTTATGGACCGTATGCAGAAAATAGGCCTCCACATGAGCTCCATTGGACCGAAATAGCCACCCTTTGGCTATGTCCTAAGTATACCATGACCCTAGGGCCATTTACATTAGTTCTGGGCCTATATAACGACCTTTACCCACCCCTCTCTCATTCCATACGAATTTCCTAACCCTAGGAGAGAGAAGAGAGAAAAGAGAAGGAAAAGGTGAGGAGAAGTGAGAGAGTGTGGGAGATAATTGCTGGGATTCGATCCCACCGCTCTACGTGTTGAATCGCCTCTCCCGTGTCACTACATCGGTGATTCCGATTCTGTTGTTGGGTAAGAAATCTTAACCCTAACATGTTTTAGGTATTCAAATAGAGTAAATGATGAAATAACTGACCTATTTCATGCTATAGGTTGTCGTTGTGTCGTAAACAAAGACGTAGTGTTTGAACTGAGTTCGATACGAGTTTACCGACGAAATGTGCGGACTATAAACGTTTAGGTTATGGTTTTCAAGGCTTTCAATGTCAGTAATGATTTATGACTGACTTGATTGTGGTCGCATGTGCCTAGTCTTGGTGTTTTCTGTATATTACATATATATAAACTATGTTGACTTTAATGCATTTCATGTGTTTGTTGAAATGTTTGAATGAGTACAAAATTATGATTTATGCTTGTCATGTTTAATGACTGAGAATACATAATTGTTGTACTTATGGTGAATCCTTTATGAAGGGATTTTCTATAATACCTGTTATAACGACTTTATTACATGTATGTGATATATGTAGTTTAAGTGTTTGATAAAATTCCTGAATGAGAAAATGCTTGTTGAAATGTATTTAATTAGGGTGTTGAGATATGATTCACAATCACCTTATCTATAGTTACAGTTTCCTTCATGTAACCTACCTTACTACCACGTGCTTTATGGATGAATGCCTACGTATGTTAACATGCACTCTATGTGTTCGTTAAAATGCTTATATGAGATTTATATTTAGATTGGTTTTCACATGTTGTCTTTGACTATCACATGTGAACGCTATGGTTTGGAGTGTGATTGGGGCTACGATATAGTCCAGGCAATCGATAATGGTTTACGATTGGTGACCGAACTGTTTTAGCCACACAAGACACGTTCGATGAATCCGAGTGCTTATGCACTCCATGTAGATTAATTCAACGTGCACTCGTACCAATCGAGCTTGTTAAGTAACCTAATTGGCCTAATGTATGTTCACCATGTATGGACACTACTGCTTGAATCTAAGGTACCAACTTAACAATGTAAAGCCCATTTAACCTTGGTACCTCGATCCGCTAAGACCCATGAGCCGAGCATGGTGGTATGGGACACCGTGGTCGAGCTGTCAGCCTGCACTGTGGTGACAAGCCTCCCCATAGTGTCCAGTATGCAAACCAAACTTGTGAGCCAAATATTGTGGTTTGGGATACTGTATTCGAGCTGTCGGCCTACGATCAGGTGACTAGCCTCTCGTAGTGACCTCGAGTATACATGTAACACCCCATACTTTTGTGTACTCGGGTGTCACCAGGGAAGTCTAAAATTGTTTCCACATATATAGAAACACATGTAGTCAACTATGCACATCGACACCCAGAGATCCTCGATCTATTCATCTTAACCATCTTGTATAACATTCATTCGTACATCAAGCCATCCATTCAAGTGACTTTCACAATGGGCCAGAGACATCTGTTTTAAGATCTCAATCACTTCAACGAAAGAATCAAATCATCCGGTAATAGTTCATGAATATATATACATATATATATATATATTTAGTGGTTATATTGTAAGATTTACACAAACATAGATCAAAAGGGTCATGGATGTATTTGATAATTTATTTATCATGTAAACAATGTATAAAAATGTGTTGTAGTAGAGTGATATGTATATAACTGATGTATATAAAATATTATGAAAATAATATTATATTAAATAGTCATAACGGGTGATAACTTTTCAATGTACAGTTGAACTATAAATATTAATGTAGTATTAAGTGTCTGTTGTAAAAATATATAAAGGATTATTAATAGAATTGTATGTTATCTAACAATGTTATCAAATACAAATATAATCTTAATACAATATTGTATATTGTGAATTATATATATTAATGAATGTATAGACAACAACATGTAATTTGTAGTATGCTAATATTAAAATTATATTTACATGTACATATGAGGTTTTAAACATTTTAATTATAAGTGATATACAAAAATAACAAAAATTATACTAATATTGGTATCGGTTAATAAGATAGGACGAAAGCCTTATAAATGGTCCCTTGGACCTTTCCAGCCATTGAGGTTCAATTTCAGGGTGATCCAACCGTCGGGTCGATGTAATCCACACCTAAGGACACTAGGTTCTTTAGTATGGGCCACCTAGACCTTGGGTCTGCCCCATCTTTTGTCAAGGGCTGTGATGAGGCCCACTAAGTGGAATGGGCAGAGTGGATTTCTCCGGAACATCATGGTGGACTCCACCTCGAGTTGTGAGTGCATGGGAGGGTTGTGCACCCAATGTGCACTGAGCCAAGGTGCTCGGTCAAACGGGTCTGACCCGTAATTTCCATAAAAGAGAGATTTCTCTCTCTCTCTCTCTCTCTCTCTCTCTCTTCGTTTTGCATCGCCGATGGACAGGATTTGTTTGGGACGTGAGGTGGCCCACCTTCATCATCCATATCAATGATCCAAACCATCCATATGACAGAGGACGCACGTGAGACCAAAACCCAACTTTCACAATAGGTTTTTCAGCACGTATGGACACACGAACTTCACTGTAAACCATCCCTACAAACACATGAGTTTCCAAAAATGGAAACTATCTCCTGCTGTCGCCACGAGGGCGATCCGCATGAGCCTAGCTCCTAAAATCTCGGCCCTTCAATCCGGAAAATCCTAGTCGTTCGTCCCATTCACAAGGATTATGGTTTTTCCAGAAAACTAGTAGCCGAAATTGCCCCTCTCAAGTCGTTTTTAGAAACCGGATTCCAGGGTGAGATCCTAGCCATTCGTCGAGCATCCAACGGCTGTGGGAAGTTTAGGGCTGTAAGGGAAGGATGTATAAATGGAGCGGATCATTGCCCTAAGCTCCACCAATCGAACTTGAGTAAAAATTAACCGTTTCCCCCTAGCTCGAAACCACCAGCTGCTCCTCCTCAAATCTTCGATGAAGCTTAACTGCAAGCTCTCTAGAGTCCTCATGGACTGTCTGATGGAGGTAGATTCGAAGAAAATGTGACGATGGTGAAAACGCCATTAACAGCCATTATCTTCTCCACTGTTCGAAGCCAGGTTGAGATAGGATCGGGTGTGCCATCTCCAACGTCTCGCCAGATGAAATTGTCCCTGGTGTTGGAAGAAGATGGAAGGAAAAGAGAAGGAGACAAGGAGAGGAGATAGAGAGAGAGAGGGAGGGAGAGTCCGAGCGTTTGCACTCGCTGCACTCGTTGCCTCACTGCAGCGAGTCTGTCCAGTCGACTCGGGCTGAGTCGAGATGTACCAGGGATCCTGGTGCCAGGAGAAGAAAACCAGAAAAAAAAAGATAAGAAGAAGAGAGAAAGAGAGTGTTGGGGTGGTGCGGCTGCACCATCGCCAAGCTGTTGCACCAACTCGACCCGAGTCGAGCCAGCTAGGTCGGGTTGTGAGTATTGGGCCTGGTTCAGTACGTGCTGGGCGTGATTCTGGTCCAGTCCAGACATTTTGGATTTCCAGCAGATGGAAAATGAGGAAAGGAAGAAAGGAGAGAAGGAAGGAAGGAAAGAAGGAGAAGAGAATGGAACCAGAGGTGGTGAGCCGAGTTGACTCGATTGAGTCGACTCAGTTTGAGGACAATCGGGGCTGGTGTCATTTGATGCAGCAGCACCTATGAGCCTCCGTTGGAGAGACCTTGATCCCATCTTGTATTAGAGAAACTTAACTTCATATCTCGTGGTATCGAGCCGCGTAGCCATGGTAAGAGAGCTAACTATGAGTTTTCCTTTCATTTTCAATTAACATATGATTTAGGGGTTGATCTTGTCTAATCATAACAGTTGGAGGATAATGTGTGGATCACACCAAGTGCATCAGGTTGGCAATTGAATTGGGTGGAGTCAGACCAATTTAGAATGAGGTCGAAGTGGGTTGGACCCAAATCACCCTTATAAGTAAGTTCCCATTAACATTATATGGGTGTAGATTTGTTAAGGTTAGAACTAGACTAGGTTGCTTTGGCTCACCTTGGATCGAGTTAAAGTCGAATTAGAAATCTACTTCTGCTTAAATCGAGCAGATTAAGGAAAAATAGCATCTTAACCTGGATTAATTTAGATTTGTTAACTTCCCTCCCAGATTGATTTATTTCGATTACGATTATCATTTTCACCAGTATTAGCATTAATTAGGATTATTAATAGCCATTAGTAAATTACCTATATTAATATCGGTTATTATATACAGATTTCAATGATTAAATAAAGGTGTTTTATTCTTCATTCTTAAAGATCGCCCTTAATAGTAGAGCACCCTATATGATCACTGGTGTCATATTAACTAATATTAATTACATCATTACCATGAAGTTATTAATATTAACATGGTATCCAACACCCGAAAACATTATCATTAATTACCATTGTAATACATATTATTACCAGGGTCGTAAATATTAATTATATCACTAACGTTACGTTGTAACTAACTTTATTATTACATTGTGCTGAAACCACAAGCATCGTAGTACAACTCCTAGAACTAAACCCTAGGAAGAAACCCTAAACCTAGGTAACCCAACCCTAGGTTAAGACCTTAACCAGGAATAGCGGATAAAACTTGAGTCTAACCGCACAATTTCATAATTGGTGATAGGATTTGACTCCAAGGGCGCACATGCATTTCCTAGCAACGTTAGTGGGTGATTCGATTCGTAAGGTGATGATTCTTCCCCTTGAGCTTTTCATTTTTCCATTAGTTTAAGTTATAGTTTTTATTTGAATTTATAATTGATATCTCTATTTTATAACCATATGTGTTAATTGTTGGAATTGAATTGCTACATTACATGCTTAATGTTTATCCTGCTTATTTAATTCATGCTATTGGATTACCTGTGGATTGCTTGTGGGATTTAAACTGGTACGTACATTAGTGGGAAATCCCTACTTATAAATGTACACCTATACTTGGGATGTAACTCGATTGATTTGATTGTAATGAACCTTCAACTTAGTGGTTATTGAGTGGTGGGGTGATTTGAATATTGATGTGGGCCTACCATCTAGGGGTTGTGTCCAAGTGGTTTTTACGGACGGTCTTTATCGCACGGTTTTGATACTTGCCCTATGTGGCTTATTTTGATATTTGCCCTAGGTGTCTTGTTTTGATATCGTCTTATATGGCTTTGTTTTAGAATTTGTCCTATATGGGTTCGATGTTTTATTTTGTGCAACTATGCGATGAAAAGCCCTACGTACTGAATATGATTGGCCACTAGTCGATTGGGATTCATTAAACACCCTAAGGTTGTAGTCTCATGAGCCAGGGATGGTGGAATGTGATACTATGCTTGAGCTATCGGCCTATGCTGGGTGACCAATCCCCCATAGTGACCTTTGAGCTTTTCTAAATTGGTTGTTTGAATTTGGAATAATAACGGTTGGGCTAATATTATGGTCTTTTCTGGGCGGTTATTTCTCCTTAGGTGTACATTTGTGTATTTTTCCATGTGACTAATCCTCTTTGGGCGATCTATGTATTATTACGATCTTTTCCGGGTGGTTAGTTCTCCTTGGGCGTACCTTTGCGTATTTTTTTGAGTGACTAATCCTCTTTGGGCGATATATGTATTATTACGGTCTTTTCCAGGTGGTTAGTTCTCCTTGAGCGTACCTTTATGTACTTTTCTGGGTGACTAGTCCTCCTTGGGCGATCTATATATCATAGTCTTTTCTGGGTGACTGGTTCTCCTTGGGCGACTTTTTACCAGCTAGATGTGCATCCCTAGGTCTGTGAGCATGTGCACGCATCTATGCATTTAATAAGACTGCATCATGTATTGTTTTATATGCCTTGCCATGTTTTTATAACAATGCTTACTTAATACGACGATGTGTAATCTTGAGGGAAATTTACACTGAGTTGGCTACTCATCCATCAAATATATATAACCGTACAGGTAGCATAGGTGGCTTAAGTGATTTTCAGGTTCGGTCAGATGAAGAGCAGTGTACCACTGTTGAAGATGCGTGATCGTATGGCCAAGAGTGGCTATGTGATTTTACAGCCCCAGATTTATTATAACTTGCTTTGTTTACATGTAACATTATTGCACTTGTAATTGTAAGTATTTGGGACATTAGTTTGTATAAGTCATTATGGGCAACTTCTTGTATATTTGAATGATAATGAAATTTTCCTTTATGTTGATTTGTCCATACTACGTTCATTTGCTCACTTTGATAATTGAAAAAAATGTACACTCGAATTTGACCATCCTTTAAGGTTAACACTCGAGTTTTTGGGACACGGGTCGTGTACTCGGGTCCTGAAAAGTCGGGATGTTATAGTTGGTATCAGAGCATAGTTTAGACAAACTTGGCCTTGGGAAATAATCTTATATAAGCCGTCTCAAGTTAGGATGTTGAAATTAGAAATTTAAACTTATGTGAATTTTCCTTATACTTAGAAAAATAATTGAGAATGTAGGAACCTGGACTTAGGTTCCCTTATAAATTACTAAGATAGTCATTTGCATTGATGTGGAATCCCTTATAAGTAAGGGACATTGAGAATATAGAGGCGCAAAATCTTAGGTCCCCTTAGAAATTTTTAGAACAACTATTTGAACTTATGAGAAATCCCCTTGTACCTAGGAGAAATTGAGAACATAGAAACTTGAGGTTTTACGCTCCCTGTGGAATTGTTAGATGGTCGTGGGACCTGGAAATGAACTTAGGTTCCTTAAGATTTTAGCCTTAGTCATTTGAACTAAAAAAAAAAAAAAACTTCTGATCCTAGAAATGAACTTAGGTTATGCTCCTAAAAAGGGTTGTTTAGATAGCTACAGAACTTAGAAATGATCCTAGTTTTCCTTGGAGATTTCAAGTTTAGTCATTTGAACTTAGAATTAAAAACTTGGTTCTCTTGTAAATTACCATATTGTTGTTTGAACTTAGAAATTGAACTCATGCATGGTGGGAGGACAAATACCCACTATGATGTATCTCAGACCAAACCAGAACATTCTTTGAACTTGTCTCCCAAAGAACATTTTCATAAATATGGAGTTCAGACTTTTTCCGTAATTTCTTTTAGTTAGAGATAACGTGTCACAATACTTAGTGAGTGAAAGGAACTTAGACATGGTATAACTCTCTTACCCTCCACATTGCTTGTTAGGCCAACTTTAACACTCCCTAAACTTAAAAGTCACATTAGGAGTTGTAAATTGGTTTCATTAATACGTCTCTTTAGCCAGAGGCGGTATCTCTCAAAATTTTCAAAACTTAGAAGTGACTAAAGGTCAAGTTATAGAATTTTGGCTAAGTTTTCAACCCTGGTCTGTACATATTAGGATTAGATTTGAAATCCTAAGTGGGTTTAGAAATTTCCAACTCAAACTTCACGTAGAAACCCTTGTTTTGAGACTTACAAGTAGTACTTAGATAATCAGAGTGCGCATTGGAAGCATAATGGGCCATATGGTCTTATCCGTTATGGAGGTAGAAGAGTAATGGATATCTCGCAGGAGTCTAGAATAACCAAAATCACGGGTTGATGGAACTACATTTAAGCGAAGTTGCGTTGTTTGATCCGAACCCCATATCCTAGCAGATCCCAATGATCTTAATGCCCTGATCAGGCATAAGATCGAGATTTACCAGGATTAGGGACTGATACAGAAAATCCTCTTGTAACATCTCGGATTTTTGCCAACCTGGAATTAGACGTCCTTAGGCAATGGGTCGGTCCTAACACCTTATTAACTTGTCAGAACTCAATCCCAAAGTCTAAAATCGCTTTTGAACCCATTTCCTTCACAATTTTCCATTTTACCTTTCACCATCGTGTTCTTTAAATGCTTCTAAGTACTTTCATATTAGGCCTGAATCCTAAAGTTTAGGTGATGAAGAACAATACTTTAGAAATCCGTATAAAGACCCGAGAGCCACCTCAGGCAGAAATCGCTCAGGATCAAATCCTTTAGAAATGAGACAAAGTAACTAAGTACTAAACTAGATTAGCTACGAAATCTGCTTGATCCACTTTAAATACGATCTACAAGACCCAAAACTTGTAGAATCATTGATGCTAGGTTACCCTAAAATCTAGGATCAATCTCATTACCCGGCTGCTCTCGGGAGTGTCACGAAACTCCGTATCAGATCTGGACAGCACGTCGAAAGTCCGAATAATACGAAGTTATAGAATTAGGACCGCCTTGCTGGGCTTGACAACCATCTCAGAAATCAAATCCAGATTGTGTCCCAGTGCTATTCACTTGAGCCCGGAGTGAAGTGTGTGAGAAACATGGATATTTTAGAAATAAATATCTAAATTTAAGTAATCTGAGACTTGTCGCTTACGGGCCAAATATAAGCAATTAGACCGTCAGAATCTGACCCAAATACACCCTCGGATCAGGGAAAATTTCATACATATGTCCATGTACTTGTAACCCTGATCGAGTGTCAGTGACCGTTGAACGGAAACTGGTCCGCCACGGGCGATGTGTAAATCCGATCAGACCGAAAACGTAACTCGACATGGATCCATAGTCAATGAGCTTAAGTCCGACCTTTGGCTAAAAGGGGACCTCTAGAAATGCTCCGTTGAGCTGAAATAGATGTCCTTTGGACAAAACCTAAGTATACCTTGACCCTGGGTCTATTTTGGAGAGTTTTGGGCCGATATAAGGACCTTAAACCCTCACTCTCTCATTCCATACGAATTTGAGAAAACCTAAGAGAGAGAAGAGAGAAAAGAGAGTGAAAGTGTGAGAGTTGTGGGAGCATCTCCCTGATGATCTACCCTGCCACTATACAAGCCTAACCACCTCGTTTTAATCACTTTTCCTGCGATTCCGGCTCCATTTCTAGGTAAGAAAACCCTAACCCTAACCTATTTTAGGGTTTGGATTGATTCAAGTAGCGAAATAGCTAACGTAACTGGTGATTTAAGTGATCATATTGATGTTGACGAAAGCATAGAGATTCTATCGACTCTGTTACGCTTCTACGGCAAAAGGTGCGGACTTTAGACGTATAGGTTATGGTTTTCAACGCTTTCAATGTCAGATAATGATAGATTCATGATCTGTATATTATTACACATGTACAAAGTGCTGTCCATTTCATTTTTCGGTTAGACATTAACTATGTTGAATATACTGTATTCCTCATATTTGTAGAAAGTACCGTATACGTATAAATTTTGCAAGTGTACTTACCATGATTAATCACTGTATGAACATGCTATATATGTGTATAATACTTACTTAGCGAAAGGGTTCGCCCTAATACTTGTTTTTGCTAAGTATACGCTACGTATGTTGAAAGAGTGTATCCTAAGTGTTTGTGAAAATGCTTGTAAGAGTAAGTACTTAGAGGATTATGATTTAGGTTGGTGTTGAGATAGGATTCTCAGCTACCTTAGAAATGTATATGATCTCCTCCATGTTGTTTGTTTAATTTAACCGCTGACTTATGAAATATATGTGTTTATATTTCCTGTTTATATTGTGCTTTATAACATGCTTTATGACATGCTTGTTAACATGCTTGAATTACTTTGTTTATTCTGCTTTACTCTACATGCTTCTGGTTAAGGATTGATTATGTTTGGGGCTATGGTTATAGTCCAGGCAATCGGAAATGGAAATAAATGCGTGGCTGAGATTCATTCGTCATGCGAGATGTATTCGACGAACCCGAGTCGTACTTCGGTTGACAATAGTGGCTGGCCAAACGAAGTGCTTATGCGCTTCATATCGTTCAACTTGTTGTGTACTCGAGCTAGCCGAGCTCGTCAAGTAACCCGATCTGTCTAATATATGTTCACCATGTTTGGACGCTACTGCTTGAACCTAGGGTACCAAACTTACCAGTGTAACCCCGTTAACCTTGGTACCTCGATTCGCTAAGACTCATGAGCCAGGCATGGTGGTATGGGAAACCGTGGTCGAGCTGTCGGCCTACGCTGGGGCCACAAGCCTCTTCGTAGTGACCATTGAGCAACTAGACTCGTGAGCCGATTATGGTGGTATGGGACACTATATTCGAGCTGTCGACCTACACTGCTTTGATGGGTGATGGGGGAGTGGTGCAACGATTAGTGTAACGTACTGCGACTGATCATACCCGGTGTAGTGACCTCGAGCATACTCTGAATCTGCGGAGAGGCGACGAGCCTTTTCGTAGTAAACAGAGTATAAACTAGACCTGTATTGATAAGGTGATGGGGGAGTGGTGCAACGATTTCATGTAACAGCCCTGTCAGCCCTTGCAACGACCTAGAACTATACATCGTATGAGATTATCTAGGATTGAGGACCCTAGAATGGATCTTCGTCTGGGAATGATACTAGGAAGGTACCCTAGTTTCCCAATACTGCTGTTTGAAAGGTATTAATAATAACTTGGTAATCATGCTCATCATCGCATTGCATATGCCTGGAAGATGTGGAGCACTGAGGGTGAAAGCATGCCGCGGACGTAAGATAGTGTCGCACGAGGGAGTATGTTGGCGAGGGCATGCATCATGACAGCATTTCATACTTGCATTAACAAGAGTACTTAAGATTGTTGATTGTGCTGCTTTATCATTATTGCTTGACTGTTTTGATAACATGTTAACCTATGCTCTATTGTTCCACTGAGTTGATCACTCACTCCCATGCTACGGGACGGTGTTCTGGACACCCATCAGACTTTGTTTGATTGGAAATGGCGACGCTACTCCTGAGGCGGAGCCGGACTTTGTGACGACGAGAATGCTTTCTCGTATATACTGTTTTCTAGCGGCTTCATGTGAGCCGTGCCTTGATTGACAGGGTTACAGGGATGTTGACTAGAGGACCTTACGCATTTGGTATATTTTGAAATTGTACTTGTAATGAATTAACCTGGTAACATTATCACACTCTGGAGACTCACCACAGTTTATATATTTTATATATCTATCATAGTCTTCTGCTTGCAAATTTAACTGTCTCTGGAGTATGATATGTTGTTTTGGTATAATCCTATTCATGTTTCAATGCTCTCATCATAATCATCATTATCTGTGTTGCATAAGTGATGCGTTGGAACTCGGGAGCTGAACTTTGCTCGACCCCCGATTTTCAGGGCGTTACACCTCTGTTTTACGTAGGCAAAGTATCGATGTATCAGTGCTCAAACTTACTACGATCATCTATTCGTGTTACCCTGAACACTGAAAAATAGAAATTTGAATACACTTTGGACAGCTAGGGACTATCATTAGAAGTAAAAGAAAATAAAGAGAAATGTAAAATACTATCAATAGTGGTCGCCTAACTCTTAGTGGATGCGATGAGATAGTTGATGTAGGTAAACCTTTAAATAAATCCTTAGTATCGGTTAATGATAGAACAGTTCCAAATGTTTAGTAGGAGTTGATATGTTAGACTAAATGCTTAGGAATGTGGTACATTTAAATACGGCTTGTTCACAATGCGGGACGTGACTGCACAAGTGAGAAATAGAATACACTACTAAAAGAAAATTACTGATTGTAATGTTAACACTTAGGGATACACATAAAAAATCTCGAGACGAGATTTCTGTTAAGGGGGGTAGATTGTAACACCCTGTACTTTTGTGTACTCGGGTGTTACCAGGGAAGTCTAAAATTGTTTCCACGTATGTAGAAACACATGTAGTCAACTATGTACACCGACACCCGGAGATCCTCGATCTATTCATCTTAACCATCTTGTATAACATTCATTCGTACATCAAGCCATCCATTTGAGTGACTTCACAATGGGCCAGAGATGTCTGTTTTAAGATCTCAATTACTTCAACAGAAGAATCAAATCATCCGGTAATAGTTCATGAATATATATACATATATATATATATATATATTTAGTGGTTATATAGTAAGATTTACACAAACATAAATCAAAAGGGTCATGGATGTATTTGATAATTTATTTATCATGTAAACAATGTATAAAAATGTGTTATAGTAGAGTGATATGTATATAACTGACGTATATAAATTATTATGAAAATAATATTATATTAAATAGTCATAACGGGTGATAACTTTTCAATGTACAGTTGAACTCTAAATATTAATGTAGTACTAAGTGTCTGTTGTAAATATATATACAAAGGATTATTAATAAAATTGTATGTTATCTAACAATGTTATCAAATACAAATATAATCCTAATACGATATTGTATGAATTATATATATTAATGAATGTATAGACAACAATATGTAATTTGTAGTATGCTAATATTAAAATTATATTTACATGTACATATGAGGTTTTAAACATTTTAATTATAAGTGATATACAAAATAACAAAAATTATACTAATATTGGTATCGGTTAATAAGATAGGATGAAAGCCTTACAAATGGTCCCTTGGACCTTTCCAGCCATTAAGGTTCGATTTCAGGGTGAGCCAACCGTCGGGTCGATGTAATCCACACCTAAGGACACTAGGTTCGTTAGTATGGCCCACCTAGACCTTAGGTCTACCCCATCTTTTGTTAAGGGCTGTGATGAGGCCCACTAAGTGGAATGGGCGGAGCGGATTTCTCCAGAACATCATGGTGGACCCCACCTCGAGTTGTGAGTGCATGGGAGGGTTGTGCACCTGATGTGCACTGAGCCAAGGTGCTCAGTTAAATGGGTCTGACCTGCAATTTCCATAAAAAGAGAGATTTCTCTCTCTCTCTCTCTCTCTCTCTCTCTCTCTCTCTCTCTTCGTTTTGCACCGCCGACGGACAGGGTCCGTTTGGGACGTGAGGTGGCCCACCTTCATCATCCATATCAATGATCCAAACCATCCATATAACAGAGGATGCACGTGAGACTAAAACCTAACTTTCACAATAGGTTTTTCCGCACGTATGGACACACGAACTTCACTGCAAACCATCCCTATAAACACATGAGTTTCCAAAAATGGAAACTGTCTCCTGCTGTTTCCACGAGGCCGATCCGCGTGAGCCTAGCTCCTAAAATCTCAGCCCTTCAATCCGGAAAATCCTAGCCGTTCGTCCCATTCACAAGGATTATGGTTTTCCTAAAAAACCAGCAGCTGAAACCGCCCCTCTCAAGTCATTTTTAGAAATCAGACTCCAGGGTGAGATCCTAGCCATTCGTCGAGCATCCAACGGCTGTGAGGAGTTTAGGGCTCTAAGGGAAGGATGTATAAACGGAGCGGATCGTTGCCCTAAGCTCCACCAGCCGAACTTGAGTAAAAATCAGCCGTTTCCCCTAGCTCAAAACCACCAGCTGATCCTCCTCAAGCTTCGATGAAGCTTACCAGCAAGCTCTCTAGAGTCCTCATGGACTATCAGATGAAGGAAGATTCGAAGAAAATGTGACGATGGCGAAAATGCCATTAACAACCATTGTCTTCTCCACCGTTTGAAGTCAGGTTGAGATAGGATCGAGCGTGCCATCTCCAACATCTCGCCAGACGGAGATGTCCCTGGTGTTGGAAGAAGATGTAGGAAAAGAGAAGGAGACAAGGAGAGGAGATAGAGAGAGAGGGAGGGAGAGTCCGAGCGTTTGCACTCGCTGCCTCACTGCAGCGAGTCTGTCCAGTCGACTCGGGCTGAGTCAAGATGTACCAGGGATCCTGGTGCCAGGAGAAGAAAACCAGAAAGAAAAGATAAGAAGAAGAGAGAAATAGAAGAGAGAAAGAGAGTGTTGGGGTGGTGCGGCTGCACCATCGCCAAGCTGTTGCACTAGCTCGACCCGAGCCGAGCCAGCTGGGTCGGGTTGTGAGTATTGGGCCTGGTTTGGTCCGTGTTGGGCGTGAGTCTGGTCCAGTCCAGATATTTCTAGATTTCCAGCAGATGGAAAATGAGGAAAGGAAGAAAGGAGAGAAGGAAGGAAGGAAAGAAGGAGAAGAGAATGGAATTAGAGGTGGTGAGCCGAGTTGACTCGATTGAGTCGACTCAGTTTGAGGGCAATCGGGGCTAGTGTCATTTGATGCAGCAACACCTATGAGCCTCTGTTGGAGAGACCTTGATCCCATCTAGTATCAGAGAAACTTAACCTCATATCTCGCGGTATCGAGCCACGTAGCCATGATAAGAGAGCTAACTGTGAGTTTTCCTTTCGTTTTCAATTAACATATGATTTAGGGGCTGATATTTTCTAATCATAACAGTTGGAGGATAGAGTGTGGATCATACCAAGTGCATCAGGTTGGCAATTGAATTGGGTGGAGTCAGACCAATTTAGAATGGGGCCGAAGTGGGTTGGACCCAAATCACCCTTACAAGTAAGTTACCATTAACATTATATGGGTGTAGATTTGTTAAGGTTAGAACTAGACTAGGTTGCTTTGGCTTACCTTGGATCGAGTTAAAGTCGAATTAGAAATCTACTTCTGCTTAAATCGAGCAGATTAAGGAAAAATAGCATCTTAACCTGGATTAATTTAGATTTGTTAACTTCCCTCCCAGATTGATTTATTTCAATTACGATTATCATTTTCACCACTATTAGCATTAATTAGGATTATTAATAGCCATTAGTAAATTACCTATATTAATATAGGTTATTATATATAGATTTCAGTGATTAAATAAAGGTGCTTTATTCTTCATTCTTAAATATCGTCCTTAATAGTAGAGCACCCTATATGATCACTGGTGTCATATTAACTAATATTAATTACATCATTACCATGAAGTTATTAATATTAGCATGGTATCCAACACCCGAAAACATTATCATTAATTACCATTGTAATACATATTATTACCAGGCTCGTAAATAATAATTATATCACTAACGTTATGTTGTAACTAACTTTATTATTACATTGTGCTGAAACCACAAACATCATAATACAACTCCTAGAACTAAACCCTAGGAAGAAACCCTAAACCTAGGTAACCCAACCATAGGTTAAGACCTTAACCAGGAATAACGGATAAAGCTTGAGTCTAACCGCACAATTTCATAATTGGTGATAGGATTTGACTCCAAGGGCGCACACGCGTTTCCTAGCAACGTTAGTGGGTGATTCGATTCATAAGGTGATGATTCTTCCTCTTGACCTTTCCATTTTTCTATTAGTTTAAGTTATAGTTTTTATTTGAATTTATAATTGATATCTCTATTTTATAACCATATGTGTTAATTGTTGGAATTGAATTGCTACATTACATGCTTAATGTTTATCCTACTTATTTAATTCATGCTATTAGATTATCTGTGGATTGCTTGTGGGATTTAAACTGGTACGTACATTAGTGGGAAATCCCTACTTATAAATGTACACCCATACTTGGGATGTAACTCGATTGATTTGATTGTAATGAACCTTCAACTTAGTGGTTATTGAGTGGTGGGGTGATTTGAATATTGATGTGGGCCTACCATCTAAGGGTTGTGTCCAAGTGGTTTTTAAGGACGGTCTTTATCGCACGGTTTTGATACTTGCCCTATGTGGCTTATTTTGATATCTGCCCTAGGTGTCTTGTTTTGATATCGCCTTATATGGCTTTATTTTGGAATTTGCCCTATATGGGTTCGATGTTTTATTTTGTGCAACTATGCGATGTAAGCCCCATGTACTGAATATGATTAGCCACTAGTCGATTGAGATTCATTAAACATCCTAAGGTGGTAGTCTCATGAGCCAGGGATGGTGGAATGGGATACTATGCTTGAGCTGTCGGCCTATACTGGGTGACCAACCCTCCATAGTGACCTTTGAGCTTTTCTAAATTGGTTGTTTGAATTTTGAATAATAACGGTTGAGCTAATCATGCATTTTCATGGCATATATTATGGTCTTTTTCAGGTGGTTAGTTCTCCTTGGGTGTACCTTTGCGTATTTTTTCAAGTGACTAATCCTCCTTGGGCGATCTATGTATTATTACGGTTTTTTTCGGGTGGTTAGTTCTCTTTGGGGGTACCTTTGCGTATTTTTTCAGGTGACTAATCCTCCTTGGGCGATATATGTATTATTACGATCTTTTCCGGGTGGTTAGTTTTCCTTGGGCGTACCTTTGTGTACTTTTCTGGGTGACTAGTCCTCCTTGGGCGATCTATATATCATAGTCTTTTCCGGGTGATTGGTTCTCCTTAGGCGACTTTTTACCAGCTGGATGTGCATCCCTAGGTCTGTCAGCATGTGTACGCATCCATGCATTTAATAAGACTGCATCATGTATTGTTTTATATGCCTTGCCATGTTTTTATAACTATACTTACCTAATGCGATGGTGTGTAATCTTGAGGGAAATTTACACTGAGTTGGCCATTCATCCATCAAATATATATAACCGTACAGGTAGCACAGGTGGCTTAAGTGATTTTCAGGTTCGGTCAGATGAAGAGCAGTGTACCACTGTTGAAGATGCATGATCGTATGGCCAAGAGTGGCTATGTGGTTTTACAGCTCCAGATTTATTATAACTTGCTTTGTTTACATGTAACATTATTGCACTTGTAATTGTAAGTATTTGGGACATTGGTTTGTATAAATCATTATGGGAAACTTCTTGTATATTTGAATGATAATGAAATTTTCCTTTATGTTGATTTGTCCATACTACGCTCATTTGCTCACTCTGATAATTGAAAAAAATGTACACTCGAATTTGACCATCCTTTAAGGTTAACACTCGAGTTTTTGGGACACGGGTCGTGTACTCGGGTCCTGAAAAGTCTGGATGTTACAATACACTAGAACTACGCTAAGGTGACAAGCCTTCCGTAGTGACTTCGAGTATTAACTGGGCATGCACTGAGGTGACAAGCCTCTCCGTAGCGACCTAGAACTGCTATCGTATGAGATTAACTAGGATTGACGACCCTAGATGGATCATTGTTTGGGTAAATGATATAAAGAGATGTGCGTTAGCTTCCCAACCTATTATATGAATAAGACTAATTAAGAACTTGGCTAATTACGTACATACACTGCATTGCATGTGCCTTTGGTATCGGAGTTGAGCACCGCGGGAGTGTTGCATGCCACGATCGTGAGATGATATCGCAGAGGGAGTGTAGGCGAGGGCATGCATCATTAATATATATCATCCTTATATTAATCAGAGTACTTAGGAATGTTTGATATATTGCTTCATCATTACTGCTTGACTGAATTGATAACATGTTAACCTTTGCCTTATAGCTCCACTGAGTTGATCACTCACTCCCACTCTGGGATGGTGTTTTAAAACACCAACCAGACTCTGTTGTAGTTTCAGGTGATATTGAGGATTACGAGGTAGAGCTTGACTTCTACGACGACGAGGAGGAGTTCTCCTATTTGCAACTCCTTGGGGGGTCTATGTAGACCTGGAGTTGCATCACTGAGACTATAGGGATATGGATTAGATGACATTACACTTTATCATTTTATATATTTTGGAACCAAATATGTAATTATTTAACTTGGTATCATGTTCATACTCTGGGGACTTACAACCACTTATATGTTTTATATACTTATCACAGTCTTCCGCTTGCGTAATTTAACTGTCTCTGGAATATAATATGTTAATTTACTTTAATCCCATTTATATTTAATATGCTAATACAGACAACATTTAATTATTATTATCTATGTTGCATAAGTGACGCGTTGGAACTCGGGAGTTGGACTCCTGCTCGACCCTTGATTTTCAGGGCGTTACACAAGCTACAGTGACTAAATGGACCCCTCCTACCACTGAAGTTCTAGGCACTGATGGAATTAAATCTATGAAAGTTGCACCTAATTTTTCTTGGACCACACTTCAGAAAAATGAGAGTAGTGCCAATGCAAAGGCTTTAAATGCAATCACTTGCGCATTATCACCGGATAAATTCAAAAGAATTATATCTTGTGATTCTGCAAAGCAAGCCTGGGACATTATAGAAATGACACACGAAGGTATGACTATTGTCAAGAAATCTAAACTTCAAATCCTCACCACTCGGTTTGAGGAGATACGTATGGAAGAAAGTGAAAATTTCATGGACTTCTATACTAAATTAAATGACATAGTCAACTATATGTGGGGGTATTGGTGATAGTATCCCAGAAAGCAAAGTTTGTGCAAAGATACTACACTCATTGCCTGAAAGGTTCAATTCAAAGGTCACTGCTATTCAGGAACTTTGTGATATGGATAATATGAGGGTTGAAGAGCTGGTTGGTTCTTTACAAACCTACGAGTTAAACTTTAAGGCTTCTAAAGGTAAGTCCATCGCCCTTAAGTCTTCTAAGAATATTTCTCAAAATAATGTTGAAATTCTGATTGTGACAATTCTGAATATGATATGACACTATTAGCCAAGAAGTTTTATAAGATTTTTAAAAGTAAAAAGAGGGTAGATTTTCAAAAACCTTCAAAAAAGAAAAGAACTAGATCTAAAAATTAGAAATCTATTAAAGACAGTCAATGTTTTAACTACCATGAATACGGGCATCTGACAAACAAATGTCCAAGGAGGGACAAATCTAAAAAGAAAGGCATGTTAACCACATGGGATGAATCGTCTTGCTCTGAAGCCTCTTCTGAGTCAGATAATTCTGAACCTGAGTCTACTAATGAGTTCAAAGCCTTAATGACTCTAGCCATATTGACTTTCTTAGATAGTTGTGATTCAACTAGTGAAGAAAATCTAAGAAGTGATTCTAAAAATGATGAAGATTTACAAGATGCCTATGATGCCCTATACAGGGAAAGTTGTAAGATAGCTATAAAATTAAAACTTCAAAAAGAAAAGTTTTTAAAATTAAAAGAAAATTTTGATAATCTAGTCTTAGAAAAATCACATTTTTTAGATTGTTTTAAAAAATCTAAAAGCGATTTAGATTTCAAAACTTCTCAAATTGAAAACCTAAAATCTGAAAATGAAAAACTAAAACTAGAAGTCACTTCTCTCTTGAGTTTGAAGGATACTTGGAGGTATGCCCAGGGTGATCCTAAACTAGAAAGACTACTAATTGAATCAAGGAAATGTAGCGATCGATCTGGTCTGGGCTACGATAAAAATACCTCTCCTAAATATAAGACTACTCCTCCTAAATTTGTTAAAGGGGTGTCCTCTAACTCAAAAGGGAAAAATCTGAATCAAAATAGCTTTAAAATTTTTAAAACTTTTCAGGCTATGAAACCTAAAAGCAACCATATCAACTATAAAAATCAGAATCATAACCCCTTAGCTGAGAAAATTATGGATTTACTCAAGGAGCTTCTCAAATCCAACTCGAATGGTAGAATATACAACAACTACAAGCATAGAAAAACTAACTATCCTCTAAAACCCAAAACTATAATGAAATGGTTCCTAAGGTTGCTTGTTTGGTTGCCCAGACCGCTTTCAAGGCTTCGAGTCAATCAAAGTGGTACCTAGACAGTGGTTGCTCTAGACACATGACAGGTGATAAAGATTTGTTCACCAATATTAAAGATATGACTGATGGCTCAATTACATTTGGTGATGGTAGCAACTGCAGGATTATTGGTCAAGGTACGATTCAACTCTTTAATTTTCCTTCGTTTAAGAATGTGTTGTTTGTAGAGGGCCTTAAGCATAATCTCTTAAGCATTTCTCAAATTTATGATAATAAACATAGCGTCAAATTCACTAACTAAGGGTGTGAGATTTCTAATGAGAATGGTTTTGTGATATTAACTGGTCGCAGAACATTTGAAAACTGCTATATAGTTAGTGATTCAAGCTCATATAAGTTATCGTGTTACATGGTCCAAACCGAAGAGACCGAACTATGGCATAAACGCTTAGGACATGTACACTACCGTAATCTTTATAGACTGAGCAAAAGTGAAGTAATAAGAGCTCTACCCAAGTTAAAGAAAATGGACAAAATTTGTGGCAAATGTTAGATTGGAAAACAAACTAGGAGCGCTCATAAGAAAGTGAACTCCAATGCCACATGCAAACCTCTTGAATTCCTCCACATGGATCTCGTTGGACCAACTAGAACGGAGAATCGAGGCAGTAAGAAATATATTCTGGTAATTGTAGATGATTTTACCAGGTATACATGGGTACTTTTCATGAGAGAGAAATCTGAGAGTCTTAATGAAGTGAAAATGGTACTTAAGCGTATCCAAACTGAGAAGGAATCACATGTCACCAAAATCCGTAGTGATCATGGTTTCGAATTCGATAATAGTAGTTTTGAGAAGTTCTGTAGTAATCATGGAATATCGCATGAATATTCTGCACCTAAGACTCAACAGAATGTGGTAGTTGAAAGGAAAAATAGAGTACTTCAAGAAATGGCCAATGTAATGTTAAATAGTATGAAACTTCTTAAAAATCTTTAGGCTAAAGCTGTGAACATGACGTGTTATATCACTAATCGTGTTTATACTAGAAAGTCTAATGATAAGACTGCATATGAACTTGGTTTAATAAGAAGTCTACTGTTAAATACTTTCTAGTTTTTGGCAGCAAGTGTTACTTTTTGCATGATTGGGAAAATCTTGAAAAATTTGACACTAAAAGTGACGAGGGTATTTTCCTAGGATATGCGCTAAATAGTCAAGCGTATTGTGTTCTCAACAAGAGAACCAGTGTAATTCAAAAATCCATTAATGTGGTTATAGATGATCACATGCATACACCTGTCTCAAGTTCAGATGATGACAAAATCTCTTTATTTGATAAACCAGACTCTTCATCTAGTCAAAATGACACTGAACTGCAGTCAGTTAAAGACCATCTAACTGATTACATTCTTGGGAACCCTCTCACTGGTGTGCGCACTCGTAGACAATTAGAAAATATTTGTAATTATGTGTGCTTTACATCCCAGATTGAGCCGACCAATGTAAAAGAAGCTCTTGCTGATGAAAATTGGATTGTAGCTATGTAAGATGAACTTAATCAATTTGTAAGGAATGATGTATGGTACTTATTTCCTAGACCTAATGATAAATACATTATTGAAACTAAAGGGATCTTTAAAAATAAGTCTGATGAGCTTGGTAGTATTATAAGAAACAAGGCTAGACTGGTTGTATAAGGGTACACTCAGATAGAAGGCATTGATTAAGATGAAACCTTTGCCCCAGTAGCTTGTTTTGAATCTATCAGACTGTTTATATCCATTACTTGTTACAAAAAGTTTAAAATTTATCAAATGGATGTTAAGAGTACGTTCTTGAACGGTTATCTACATGAGGAAGTATATGTTGAACAGCCTAAGGGTTTTGAGGACCCTAAAGATATTAATCATGTTTATCGCTTGAAAAAGGCACTCTATGGATTAAAATAATCTCCTAGGACATGGCACGAGAAATTGACTAAGTATTTACTGAGTTATAACTTTATAATGGGGAGTGTTGATAAGACACTTTTTGTTAAGAAACACAATGATCATATACCGATAGTATAGATATATGTTGATGACATTATTTATGGATCTACCTGTTTTGACATGACTATTGAGTTTGTAAATTTAATGAAGTCCAAATTTGAAATGAGCATGGTTGGAGAACTGAACTATTTCTTAGGTTTACAAGTAAAACAACTTCCTGATGGGTTCTTTATTTCTCAAACCAAATATATTCTAAATTTGGTTAAAAAGTTTAGTTTTGAGAGCGGTAAAAATTTCGATACTCCTATGAGTACAACACTTTAACTCTCTAAGGATTCGACGGGTAAAAGTGTAGATCCTAAATTGTATCGCAGTATGATAGGTAGTTTATTATATTTAACTGCGAGTTGACCTGATATTGCATTCAGTGTAGGAATCTATGCTAGATATCAATCAGAGCCTAAAGAGTCCCACCTGATTGCTGTAAAACGCATTTTGAGATATGTCGCAAGTTCAGCCAAACTTGGTCTTTGGTATCCTCATGATACTAATGTTCAATTAGCCGGTTATTCAGATGCTGATTGGGTTGGTAATATTAATGACTGCAAGTCAACCAGCAGTGGATGTTTTTATGTCGGGAACTGCCTAGTTTCATGGCATAGTAAGAAACAGAGTTCTGTATCACTTTACACAGCTGAGGCTGAGTATATTGCAGCTGGTAATGCATACACCCTGCTTGTGTGGATGAAGAGGATGTTAAGTGATTACGGATTTGTACAAGATTATATGGTATTGTATTGTGACAATTCTAGCGCAATTAACATTTCTAAAAATCCAATTCATCATTCACGAACTAAGCATATTGACATTAGATATCATTATATTCGTGAATTAGTAGAAGATAAGATTATTTATGTGGATTACATTCAGACTGAAAATCAACTTGCAGACATATTTACAAAACTGCTTGACAAAAATAGGTTTGCTAAGTTGAAATTGTATATGGGTATGTGCATAATGATCTGAATTGCATGTGTTTGTTTGTAATATATTGCATGTTTTTATTTTATTTTTTTTATAAATTTTTAAATTTCAAAAATATGAAAAATGCAGAATTTTTGAGGTGCACGACCAGTCGAGTACACACTCGACCAGTCGTGGCATGACCGGTCGAGTATGTACTCGACCAGTCGACCTGCTCGGGTTTGAGGCCTTTTATTATGCAAAAAGAACTTTTTCTTCATTTGTTTCATCTTCCCCAACCAGCCCTACCACGACCGGTCGAATCCACATTTGATTCCTTTATGGTTAGTGCATCTTTTTCGATTTTCTTGTGGATTTAAGTTCTTTGCTCTTCCATTTCCTTATTTTTGTAGTTTATTTCAAGGTTTATGGTGGTTTGTTGGGTTTTCTAGTTAAAAATTTGATTTTCTTGAAACCCATCTTTCCTTTCTTGCATTGCTAGTATTTCTTGTCTTTCTTGTGCAATGAAATGTAGAAATAAGAAGAGAGCCTATCGTGGTCCCTCTTCTTCTCGTTCCGCTCCAATAACAGTGCGCTATCTTCGGTCATCCGAAGAAGATCTCAAATATGTACGGGATATACGTCTTCGCAACGTGATTGTTGAACGGATAGTCAACTCTAACCATTTGGAAGCTTTTGGTATTGTTCCCCTCCTTCAAACTGTAGGTTGGGTTAACATTTTAAATTGGGGCGGTCTGGCATACTATTCTATTGCGTAGGCCATGTTTGCTTGCATAAGTGACTTCTCTACTAAGAATCTGACTTTTATTATTACAACCAGAGAAGGTCCTATTAATGTGGGACATCACTTAATTTCTGAATTGATGGATCTTCCAGTTAATAATGACGGTATTCCTATTTCTACTCTAGTGGCAAGACCTTTGGTGTGGTGCTCAGTTCCAAATATATGTTACCCAGATACAGGATTCTCCATCGAATTTTCATCTCTAATGTTTATCCTAGATCTAGTAACAAGACTGATCTTACTTCTTTCATGGTTCGCATCCTTCACTCTATTGTTACTGGTGCCTCTGTATGTCTTCCATCTCTTATCTGTTACATTATCATTCAGTTTCGTCTCCATCTGGGTCATAGTGATATTTCATTTGCCTATCTTATGACTGTCTTAGCCACATATAATCTTGTAGCTATACCTGTTGGAGAAGCTCCCATTAACAATCTTCCCTTCAACAACTCGAACATAAATAAGATGAATTTGAGGTTGGCTCCTATCCAAGTTGATGTGGGTGTTGGAGGAGCTACTGAAGCAACTGAAGAGGAGGATGATTTGCCTCTCGATGATGTTAATATGGATGGCTTATTTGATGAGATTGAGTCAGACTCTGCGGCTGATCCTGACTTTCAGCCTTCTAACTTTAAAGAGCGATTGTGATCCCTTGAGGAGAGGGTGGAGGGTCTACATGTGTCCTAAGAAAGTCAATTTAAATACATGCGCAAATATCTTAGGCGTATTAACAAGGGACTACATTAGATAGATCCTTCTATTCCTGCTCCTTCATCTGGATCTAATTAGTTTTCTATTTTATTCTAGACATGCATTAATACTTTCTACTCTTTATGTGTTGGGATATTTCATGGACATACTTTTACTTCTTAGTATGTAGACATGATATTGTGCTTTAAGTTGATATTTCAATTATTATGGTGATATTTTCTATCTTATTTCATTTATCTCTCCTCTTTATACATCTTTCATTTGTCTTATTGTGACAAAAAGGGAGAGAAATTGTAGAGGTGTATGATAATTGTGGAATTTGGAGTGTATGGATTTTTTTTTACAGGTTCTACATTGAGGGAGAGTAATAGAATGAGGGGGAGAAGTGTTTGTTGATCATTGGTTACTCAAATAGTGCATGATTTTTTTTATTGTGCATGTATGGTGCATGATTCTTTATTGTGCATGTATGGTGCATGATTCTTTACTGTGCGTATAACTGTGCATGATTCATTATTTGGTTTTGTCATAAATTTGACAAAGAGGGAGATTGTAAATGCTATTGTGTAAATCTAGTACCCGTTTTGTCAAATTTTGTTGTGCCAAACCATTTAGTATTTGTATCATGCTTTAAGTTGAAGTGATCAGGTTTGTACATTTTTAAGTTCTTTGGATCTTCATCGAACTTGCCTACATCTTTAAGTTGAATTGATGAGTGTTGAAGTTCATGGTTTCAATCTCAAATTCAAGAACTCAAGTTCAAGTTTGAAGTTCAACTGCTGTACGCTAAAGACTCAAGATCCAAGCATAACTCAAGCTCAAGTTCAAGAGATCGAACTCAAGCTTCAAGTATCACATAGATATCAGGATTTTGAAGCAAATGATGTTTCAATTGTTCTTACTCACAAATGGGTTTGGATGACCCTAGATTGACCCTAGATTGTGTTATATTCATTACATATTGTATGTGGGTCATTTCATATGTTTATAGGTCATTTTCTTGAGTAGTCTTAGACCTTGTTTGACTAGTCCAAGTACTGGCTCGACCAGTGTAAGAGTTTTCTCGACCAGTCCAAGGTTTGTTATGAATTTTCAAATTTTTTTGTTGAACCCTCGACTAGTCGTGGAGACTGCTCGACCAGTCGAGTGAACAGCGCTCGATCAGTCGTGCAGGCTCGACTTAAAGTCCAACAAAGTTTTCTGGTCCCACTCGACTAGTTGAGTGCATTGCTCGACCAGCCGAGTAGGCCACTCGACCAGTCGAGCAAGCCACTTGACTAGTCGAGTAACGACCTTATCTTATCGCGCCAGAAAATTTAAAATTTTGTTGGTCCTTCGACCAGTCGAACCGACCCTTAGACTAGTCGAGTGAATAGTATTTTCACGTATAGATAGAATACGAATTTCAGAGTTTATTCATTCATTAAAAGAAAACTCAAGACACCACTCTGAGAGATAAGTTTGTGAATTTATTAAGCTATATTGTGCTCATTTTAGATTCTCTTTAATTAGTTTTTGTAATTTGATTTTGTGATCTTCATTCTAATCTTATATGAAGAAGGGATTTATGATTTCCACTTTCTTGAGATCAAAATCAAATCAAGCTAGCCCAGGTCGATTTAATTAAAAATCATTTAGAACTAGAACCTTTTCATTTGTGAGACCGGATATTAAACATCTACGTCTACATCAGATTGGTTTTACTAGGCTTCTTCAAAGGAGAATTTCTAGATAAGTATCATTTACAATTTCTATATCTTTTTGGTTTTTGAGGTTGTGCCAGAAAAATCTTTTTTTTTTTTTTTTTTGGGTTTGTCTGAGGTAATCCAGGAAATCTCAGAGTGTGGGGTTTTTGGAATTGTGTAAGCCCAATCAAAGACACAATTGTGAAGGTTTTAAGGTGAACCTTGGAAAACCTTTTTTCATAGTGAACGCTAATATCTCGAGGTAGTGGATATTAAGAGTGGAGTAGTTGTGTGGTTGTTTTCTAATAGTTAGTGTACACACAAGTGAATCACTATAATTCCTGGAGTTGTGGTGGATGATTGAATGTACTTATGTGTGTGAATATTGTAATTTAATTTAAGCATTTGTGGCGAATGGTGTAATTTATTTTATGCACTTGTGGGAATGTTGTAATAACTTAGTTTATTTTATTTTCTATTTCCTTTGCCTCTTTATTGGTTTGAGTTTTTGATACTTACGAACGTTCTAGTAAGGTTGTCCTACCATAAGCCTTTGGTTTTTGGTGTTAAGTTGTCCTTAGAACTAAGTTTGTATCAACCTCTCAATACTAGTACATTTGAGGTTGCTATTTACTTGTGCTTCTTTATTATTTGATTGTGCTATCTTTCTTTAAATTCTGCATTTATTTCTTAATTTGGCATATTCCTATTCACCCCCCCTCTAAGACGTATAGCTTGGCCTTTTCAGTAAGAGAGAGAACGTGATTTCTCCCATTGATGACTGGGTTGTAGTTCTGTACATCACAGCATGAACGGAAACTCCTCGGCCCAGGCACCCTTTGATTTTTCCTGCTTGGTCTTAAGATGGTTCTTTATTATTTTGTTCATCGCTTCCACTTGGCCATTAGATTGAGGATGCCGAGGCGATGAATAGGCATTCCTAATGCTGAGGTTCTGACACATACCCCTGAATCTAGCATTGTCAAATTGCTTCCCATTGTCTGACACAATGGTGTGTGGAATGCCGAACCAGTAAATGATATTCCTCCAGAAGAAGTCTGTTACTTTCTGATCGGTGATCCTGACGACAAGCTCCACTTCAGCCCACTTGGTGCAGTAGTCAACTGCTATAATCACATACTTAGTTTGCCCTTTTCCCTGGGGCAGGGGGCCAATGATGTCAATCCCCCATTGAGCAAATGGCCAAGGTCCTCTCATGGGGGTCAACTCTTCTGTCGGTTGCCTAAGGACGACCATAAAACTTTGACATTTATTGCATTTCTAAGTAAAGTCCCTGGAGTCTTCTTGGATCATCGGCGAAAAGCATCCTTGGAAAATAATCTTCCGAGTTAGGGCTCGGCTGCCAGAATGATTTTCGCAGATTCCTTCATGAGTTTCTTGGATCACGTACTCTGCCTCTTCTAGTGGCAAACACCTTAAGTACGATAGGGAGAAGCCTTTCTTGTACAGAGTATCCCCTATGATCATATACTGTGCCGCCTTGATCCTCAGGCGTCGAGCCTCCAATTTATCCTCAGGAACCTTGCCATCCCTAAGGTATTAAACTATTGGATCCATCTAGCTCGTCGTCTTCGTCTGCACTGGGTGAACAACCACATGGTCAAGACGATCAATGCTGGCTCGCTGAGGAATATCACTAGGACAATCCTCAAAATACTCCCTTCAATGGCAGAGGCTAATTTCGCTAGAGCATTGGCCCAAGAGTTCTCGACCCTTGGTTTCAGGTTGATGTTGCACTTTTGGAATTTATTGATTAGTTTTTGAGCGTGGCCGAGATAGGCTATCATCCTGGCTTCCTTGGCCTCAATTTCTACTAATATTTGATTCACGACAAGCTGAGAATCGCACCAGACGTCGAGAGCTCAGACTCCCAAGGCAATTGCTAGCCTGAGTCGGGCCAGTAGAGCCTCATATTCCGCTTCATTGTTCGAGGATTGGAAACCGAGCATTATGTCGTACTGGATAGTCGTTGAGTCAGGTGCTATGAGGACAATTCCTGCTCCCCCTCGTTTCGAGTTTGAGGACCCGTCCCCGAATAGGGTCCACTTGTCCGTAGTTACTGTCTCCGCTTTGGTGCCCTCGGCAAGTGAAGTGGCCTGGAGGATCATAAGGTTCTTTGTCAGATTGGTAGGTGCATCCGGGTCGGATGTCCCAGCTTCGCTATTCTGAGTGGTGAACTCCGCTATAAAATCGGCCATGGCTTGGCCCTTAATGGCAGTTCTCGACCGATATTCGATGTCGAACTCTTTGAGCTTGACTGCCCACTTAGTTAGGTGCCTGGACACTTTGGATTTCTAGAGCACCTAACGAAGGGATTGGTCTGTGAGGACGATTATAGAGTGCACTTGGAAATATGGGCGGAGTCGTCGAGCAGATACAATCAATGTCAGATCAAGCTTCTCCAGCTCGGATATCTTGTTTCTGTTAGGACCATCACTTTGCTAACATAGTACACAGGATGTTGTTCCCCTCGGATTCTCTGATAAGGGCTGAGCTCACGACCGAAGTTGAGATTGCCAAGTAGAGGAACAACGATTCCCCTTTCTCCGGCTTAGACAGCGATGGAGGCGACCTTAGATATTGCTTCAACTGTTGGAATGCCTGTTCACAGCCTGAGATCCACTCTGCCTTCTTATTACCCTTCAGCTCCTGAAAGAAGGGGAGACACCTGTCAGTTGCCTTGGAAACGCGCACTTGTTTGGGTTCAACCTTATCTGATATTTCTATGGGATGAAGAAGATCTTTGCGATATCTGATATGTGGTCGGCCACTTTAACGCTCTTCACTAGCATGTCATCGACGTTAACCTCCATAGTCCAGCCAATCTGACAAGCGAACATCTTGTTCACCAGTCACTGATAGGTTGTTCCCGCGTTCTTCAAGCTGAAGGGCATGACTTGGTAATTGTAAATCCCTTTATCTATGATGAACGTCGTCTTCTGCTTGTCCGGGGAGTGCATTACTATCCGATTGTAACTGGAGTATACATCCATGAACGTGAGAAGTTCATGCCCAGTTGTTCTATCGACCAGTTGGTCAATCCTGGGGAGGGGAAAGCTGTCCTTGGGACAGGCTTTATTTAGGTCGGAGTAATCCATGTAGACCCACCATTTCCTGTTAGCCTTTTTGACAAGTATGACATTTGCGATCCCATTTGGATAATGGATTTCTTTAATGAAACCTACGTCTGGCAGCTTATCAATCTCCTCAGCGATAGCTGCGTATCTCTCAAGCTCGATAGCCCTTCTCTTCTTCTTAACCGGCTTATGCTCTGGGTCCACATTCAGCCTATGGACCATCACCTAGGAACTCTAGCATCTGCGCCCTCTGGTCAGTGGTCAATGCTGATCCGAGCTGAATCATTCTACTCGGGTCGGTGTCATCGAGCGGGATTGTCAGGAGATCTTTTATAGGGGAGCTTCCCTCCGAGATATCCTCCCAAGGGTTGAGCACATTGATCGTTAGAGCTTTCTTTGTTTTGCCCTTTCTCACGGTTATCGAGTAGCAACGCCGAGCCTCCCGTTGATCTCATCGGAGATAGTCAACTCCTTCAACAGCAGGAAACTTTATCATCAGGTGGTATGTAGATACCACCACCCTTATGGAGTTGAGTGATGGTCGCCCGAGGCTGACGTTGTATGTCGATGGCGTGTTTTCCTCCATCATTTCTTCTATAATGGTCAGCTGGCGCATCGTGCTTATCTACCCTCACAGCTCTCAGGCTAAGCCTCCCAAGGATCCTTGTTCTCAGCCACAGCTTCTTGAGCATGATCGGGTTCAGGAGTCTTCCTATGCCTCCTCCTTTCCAGTTCGTGGCGGAGGTCGGTTGGAGCTAATGCTGAGGTCTCAGAAACATGCGTCGGTGCTTGAGTCGACATTTCCCAAGCTCATGCCGGGATCTGAGTAGATGCGCCTCTTAATGCGCCTCCTCGATAAGCCGCGGGGGCGGGATGTTCTGCAACCATTGGAGAGTTCTCCTCCTGATCAAGGGGTGGGTGTTGTTTAGCCATCCGTTGTTTCATTTGGCCGATCTCATTGACCAACATTTCCACTTGGCTCTGTAGCACTTGGTATCTGCCTCCTCGATTCCTAAATCACTGAGTTGGTTCCATAGGCGCGGATTCCACTTGCAGCCCAGAGGTCGAGTTTCGTTGTCTGGTCGGCTCAAGATTAGCCACAATTATCGGTGTATGTGTTTTCTTCTTCCCTCTTGCCATTTTCTTCGGTAGAGTAGGAATGGTTTTTATGTAGGTTTCCCACAGATGACGCCAAAATATTAATGCAGAAATCTAACTCACCCTCCCTAACTTCCGAGCAAATGTACTGAGCCCTGTAAGCCTACACGAGAGGAAAACAAGGAGACCCTGGCTAGAGCTGGGGACCCTCCGATGCCAAAGTCAGGCTAGGAATCTGGTTCTAAGTAGTGTAGGTGGGTTTCGTATGAGAGATTTTACGTACCTATTCCTGTAAGTGAGTCCCTTATTTATACCAATTGATTGGAGTGAACATGTCTGTTATTCTCAGCACGATCTCTGCCATTAATCATTAACTATGCGTGCGCTGATGTCGTCGGTTACTCTATGATCATGGTGTGATGGTTAATGCTATCGTGCGTTACTAGAATCAGTCTCTGTGTGCGGTTATAGATTACCTCTCGTCCGAGTCGATCCTATAGTCTGAGTCCAACCTAAAACGGACTGAGCCCACTTGCTTGCAGACGAGGATCTAGTCAGGGTTGACGGTAGAACGGACATGTGTAATAGCTTCTTCTAGGTTCCAGGCTAATGTGAAAGCTCTATAAAAGAACTTGGCGGCCAGACACTATTTCAACTGCTTAGCCACGACTCAGATTCTCCTATAACAATTATATATACACCAAAAAGAAAGGTTTGCTTTGTATACTTCTCCCATAGGAGAAATGAACATTTTTTGCTCATCTAATTAGGTTTATGATAGTTGTGGCCTTTTGAGATTTCATGTGATATTAAGGGAGCCTTTGGATAGTAAGTTACTTTATATAAGCTACTGTGAACACCGCTTGCAGAGCTCATCCCCTTCTGTCCGCCCCCATGCTATCCGCAAGGAGAGGAGGGTGAGTCTTATGCACTCATCACTCTTGGTTGTGGTGTGGAATGTTTCTATTTTGATATGGTTGCCTTTTATTTTGTTGGTGCAATACCTTTTTTAGGGTCGGCGAGGAAATGGTGCATTTGAATATGTGGATTTACCACTAGACGGTTAGACTTACTTTTATCTATGGTCGACTAGGAGTCCACAAACTTGCCTCATGGTTAAGGAATCATGGAATTCCCTAACCTGAATGACTTTCATAATTAACTTGCGATCCCAAAGGTCTAAGTAATGGTCTTGGCTACAAAAGAGGAGGAGATTAGGCACCATCTCCTACATGTGCTTTGTACTATTTCTACTTTAAGGAGTATATGACTTTCAAGGAATTTTCAAACCTATAATAATAGAGTATATCTGGCCATGCTTCTCATAACCCTCGAAATGAGGCCGGGTGGGCAGAAACAAAAGATTTTTTAGCCTTGCTACGCAGAGTCAAACGACACTAAGAAGGCGAGTAGAGTAAATAGACAAATAAATAAAAGTAAGATAGTAAAAACAAAATAACATATAATATACTGGAATGTGCAAAATTTATTGCGTTTTGAGTGTGATAAAAATGTGAGAAAGAAAAAGGAAGTCAAACACTCTTTTTTGTCAAATGGATGACCGGATATCCTGAATTCTGACTCTACTCTTGAATTGGCTGACTTTTCTGACAAGTTAGCCTTTCTGTCGTTGACTTGTATGGAGTAGAATCTAGGTATATGTGTGACATTTTTTGGGCTTCCTAAATGGTGGAGTTCCCTCTCCAAACACTAGATGGGACCAACTCCTAGTCTGTAGGCAATTTCTATCATCTCTGCTAGCTGAATCGCTATTGAGGGGTTGAATTTATATATGATAGTCATCAATTCCTCATGAGCTGATAGTGGACGCTTAACACAAATTTATCATGCAAGATTTGTAAAGAGGTATCTATATCTTTGGTCAGTGAGGGGTAATATAGGGGTAACTCTTAAATAAAAGAAAAGCAAAGAATCTACTAAAACCTCAAAGGAAGTTGAGGTGGGACGGTGTTGTCGGTACTCCCCCCAAACCTTCTCTTTCTCTCTCTCTCTCTCTCTCTCTCTCTCTCTCTCTCTCTCTCCAAACCCTAGAAGATACCTAAACATGTCCTAAACAACTCTTTAAATACATTAGATTTCCACACTTTCACATCATCGTTCAAAAATCACAAACTTCGGCATTCACACCCATCGTCAATTGATCGATATTGGTCCCTAATAACTTCCAAAGACCAGAATTCAAAATTCGTTACATGTCGATTGATCGACATGATTTGTATTTTTAACCCTATAGTTTCAAGATTTCATTTTCTTGACTTTGAATTTTTTGTCTTCTTTTTCTTAGATCTTCACTTGTTTTCGAGCATCATTCAAAATCCTTAGTTCTTCCTTTGATCTTCCACTCCATATGCTTTGATAATTGTTTCTTAAGCTTTAAATCTTCAAATAATCAAGTCTTTAATTCTTTCATCCTAATTCTTTTGGGCTTTAATTTGACACTTTACGCACAAATTCATCTTAGACTTGAAAATATTTCTATAACTCGAAAACGTATCTAATTAAACCTTTTTAACACTTAAATGCATAAAAGAATGATGTAATATAAGAGATAAACATGCAATATTTAGGTCTTATCTGATGTAGAGCGGGTTGCAGATACTTTCATGTCCAAGATGGATCAGGGAAGGCCCGATCAGAGGTAGAAGTCTTCAAGACCGTTAGAACCTTAAAACATGCATATCTCGCAAACCGGAATGAGTTACTTGATGTACCATATATGATTTTGGCGGTAGGATGAGCTACTTTAGCCAACCAACCTGGATATGCCGGGTTGCCCACTCCTAATTTGTGAGATTCCATCATATCGACGGTTGAATTCCATGTTTGATTTCATTTTTACTATAAATAGTAAGTTTTAGTTTGATTATAACCCTTCATCCATTGTGCTTTAGGAGTTGCGCCCAACATGAGAGAATAACGTGGTTAAGCCACATAGGACACTTACTATAAATAGAAAATTTACTACTTATAGTAAGTTATGAATTTTAGGGAGTTTTAGTTATAGTTTAATTCTTAAGCTTCTTCCTAGTCTTAGTATCCCTATTTAAAGGGTTGTAGACTCATTTATTTCATATATCAATCAATCAATTTACAAATTTTCATGAATACTATTTCTATTTTCTTACTTTTTCCTCGTGGATTCGAGAAGTCTATGTGAGGAGTCCAGAGAAGCTTCGTGGATTTGAAGTAGTTATCCTTGAGGAAGATAGTGATCGACCTCATCACATTCATCCCTGTGTTAATTGGTATTAGAGTGAGGACTCCCCTCGGGCCGATGGAAAACAACGAAGGTATGAACAAAATTCTGTGGACGGTGATCCAGAGATTCGTTATCTTTCGAAAAGAATGGAAGCTTTCCACCGGGAGAGTCAGTTGACCATGTAAAGGCTATAGGAAACCCTAAATCGTATTGCAGATGCGCTAATTCCGTCCTGATCTCGAAGTGATGCTCAACTGCCCGTGGTCACTGTACGACACAACCTTGATTTCTGCAAAGCACCATCAGATTATGGTAAATCGCAGGCCACCACTTTGATCGTGAGGAAGCCGTTATACATGCTAAAGGTAGAAATAGAATTACAGCGAGACAACATCTTTCGAACGAGGTGCACTGTAAGCCAAAAAGTTTGTAATGTGATCATCGATGTCAGGAGCAGTGAGAATCTGGTGTCGAAAATAATGGTGGAAAAGCTGCAACTGAAAATAGAAAGTGTACATCTCCGTACACGATTGGATGGATCAAAGAGGTCAACAAAACAGAGGTAACTGAACAATGCACTGTCTCATTTTCAATTGGTAAAAATTATACAGATCAACTACTTTGTGATGTAGTTGATATGAAAGTTTGTCATATGTTACTTGGTCGACCATGGTAAAATAATATTGATGCTATTGCTATGCATGGAGGTCAGGATAACGCATTTATATTTACTAAAGACGGTAGATTAGCCTTGTCTCTATGGGACTGGAGAACTAACTTAGGAATTCTAAAGTTGAGGAACAGTCTCTCACAGCTGAACAGACTTTTGTTAAACAATCTGAGGAAACAAGGGATATATATGCATTAGTTGAAAAGAAAGAATATATGGAGCCTGTGAACATCACTGGAGATTTGAAACCAGTGTTGTAGGAGTTCAAGGTGATTATGCTTGATGAACTTTCTAATAAATTGCCTCCCTATACAAAACCACATTGATCTTGTCACAAGGATAAGTCTGCTTAATTGCCCACATTATCAGAAGGAGTGTGAGATCTTAAAGACAGAAGTGAAGGAACTTATTCATAGTAGCTAGGTCAAGGAGAGCATGAGTACATGTATTGTGTCAACTTAAGAGCTTAATGCCAAGTACAAGAAAATGACTGATAAACATCGGCATCAAAAGTTATCTCAGAATCATGAACCAAGTCCCTTGAGTAACTTGAGGACGAGTTTTTTTTCCAAGCGGAGGGGTCTGATGTAGAACGTGTCACAGATACATTCTTAGCATGATTGAACCAAAAGAAGGTGGACTGTAAATTAATCATAACTTTTGATCCGGGTATCATTACGACACACCAGACCGAGTATCATGAACCGAAGCAGCACGAGAACTCGAGGACAAGTTCTTTTGAAGAGGAGGGGATTGATATAGAGCGGGTCGCGGACACTTTCATGTCTAAGATGGATTAGAGAAGCCCCGATCAGAGGTAGAAGTCATCATGACTGTCAAAACCTTAAAACAGGCATATCTCGCAAATCAAAATGAGTTACTCGACATACCATATAAGATTTTGGGGTAAGACGAGCTACTTTAGCCAACCAACCTGGCTATGTCGGGTTACCCATGCCAAATTTGAGAGATTCCATCATATCAACGACCAAATTCCATGTTTAATTTCATTTTTACTATAAATAGTAAGTTTTAGTTTGATTATAACTCTTCATCCGTTGGGCTTTAAGAGTTGTGCCCAACATGAGAGAATAACATGGTTAAGCCGCATAGGACACTTACTATAAATAGGAAATTTACTGTTTATCGTAAGTTACAAATTTTAGGGAGTTTTAGTTATAGTTTAATTCTTAAACTTCTTCCTAGTTTTAGTATCCCTATTTAAAGGGTTGCAGACTCATTTATTTCATCTATTAAAAAAATCAATTTATAAATTTTCATGAATACTGTTTCTATTTTCTTGCTTTTTCCTCGTGGATTTGAGAAGTCTCTTTGAGGAGTCCAGAGAAGCTTCGTGGATTTGACGTAGTTATCCTTGAGGAAGATGGTGATCGACCTCATCACGTTCATTACTGCATCATTATCACACCCCCAACCAGCTTTTTGCCAATCCTCAAGCAAAATATGTGAAAGATTTTTGAATCCAAGATAAAAAATTTCTTTTAGAAGAGAATTTTGTAAATTCTTACGATTCTTAAGGTAATCCAAATAATAGAGTTCTAAGGCAAACAATTCTAAAAATTAAAATCAACTTAGATTTTAGTATATATAGCAAACAACCTAATTGAGTTCAAATCATTAATCACTCAGTAGAAAAATCCTATACATTAAGTTTCATGGTACACGGTGAAAACTACACTTTTTTTTTTCAAAAACGAGGGCTCTGGCCTCCGATATTCATTCAAGAAGAGCATGTACATCCATTCGGGTGGGCCTATATAAAAGACTAGGACCACCTATCCTAAGCTACACAAAAGAACAAAATTGTGCAAAAAGACAGCGCCCCAGGAAAGAAAACCCATGCTAGGAGCCTAAAAAATTCACACCGAGGTAAGGCCCAATATGTTGAGGACCAGTTCCCCACGGGTGCGAGTAGGAAGCCCGGAAACATTATCGAAAAGGTTGGATCGTTGGTTGGAGCTCGCCCAACGGGCCAGACTGTCTGCTACCTTGTTGGCCTCTCTCGGGTAGTGGGAGATGGAAATGAAACCTGAATTGTGAAGCATTCTAAATTTGCTCTTCTAGTAATAGGTGATCCAGTGGCCATCATCAAGGCTAGACAGGACATCCACTACAGAACGAGAGTCACCCTCGATGTTCATAAAAGTCAGCCCTTTGTTAGAACAGATCTGAAGCCCATGGATGATGGCCTTGACTTCGGTAAGAAAGCTAGTGCACTGCCCATAAGCCCTAGAGAAAGTGAAGATGAATTCCCCTTTGGCGCTGCGGCAGACCGCCCCTCCACCCACCGGGCCAAGACTTACCTCTAGAAGACCCGTCGACATTGAGTTTTACTCTCCCATGGCTAGGCTTCCACCACCGCATAAAAGATAGGGAGCGGGGGAGGGAGGGGACCCTGGGGAGGTGGAGATTGGCCAGAGCGTCTCTATCGGCCTGGTTTTTGCACTAAGGGAGAGGGAATGCTTTGAAGAGAATGGACAGCTAGGTACGGATCTGGCGCATGGTCTTCTGGGCGCAAACGGGCACACCTTCGAAGTGATGGGAGTTCCGGGACTTCCATATCTCCCAGAGAATTAGGGCCGGGAGGAGCCCTCTGATGACGCCTAGGGGAGAGGAGCCGTTGGACAAGGCCCACCACTGAGCAAGGCGACCCCTAGTGGATTGATTGGGCAAGCAAGCAACCGAGAGAATGGAAGAGAAATGGCCCCATGTGGAGATAGCGAGCTCTCCTTTAGCAAATAGGTGGTCTAGGGATTCCTCCCATTGGAAAGGAGGCTTGCAATAGTCACAGGAAGAGGCCATATGAAACCCTTTAGACCTAAAGTTAGAGTTGACAGGGATGGCATTATACATAATTCCCCATACAAAATACGCGATTTTTAGAGGCAGATGAGGAAGCCACGTCCACTTGGACCATGGGCGGCACTGCCCTTAGATACGAGAGAGTGCCCGAGCTGATTTTATGGAGAAGTGGCCTGACGTCTCCCTGGCCCAAATCACCCTGTCCTGCTCTTGGGTGAGGGCCAATGCTTCCGCCGAAATGAGACGCGCCACGGAGTCAGGAAGAACCTACGGTAAGGGAGAAGACAAGCCCTTTAGCCCAATAACGTCTTTGATCTTCAGGTGATGAAGAAGGGGAGGGATGATATCTTGAACTAGATTCTTTAGGGGTCCCAGCCCTGTCTATTTATCCTCCCAAAAGCTTCCATTTCCATCCCCCAATAGTAAACGCGAGTTGGCTAGTAACACGTCCTGAAGATTGATCAACTTCTTCGACGAAGGGGAATCAGACTGTCGCTGATTGGAGACCACTCGGGCGTCATTGATTCCGTATTTGGAGCACATGAAGGACCTCCATAGGCAACATTCTTGAGCAAAGAAAATAGACCAGGCCCGCTTTAGCCTCCAAGCTGCCGCAATTTCCCTTAAGGAAGTGATGCCCAACCCTCCCTCTTCAGTAGGGGATGAGATTTTCCTCCAGCTAATCCAATGAAGATTTTTCTTGCCTTCTAACCACCCCCAAAAGAAATCAGTAAAAGCAGATTCAAGAAACACCAGAGTTCTCTTCGGGACTTCGACCACTGCTAGGGTGTGGACTGGGATGCTCGACAGTACATGTTTTATAAGAGTTGTTCTAGCCGCCCGGTTCAGGAAACGGGCCTTCCAACTTGATACGCACTCCAGAATTTTCTCAGAGAGGGGCTGAAACAGGACTGCTCTGTGCTTCCCTTTGGTCTGAGGGACACCCAGGAAGGAGAAAGAAGAAGATGATTTGGCAAATCCAATTATCCTTTCCATTGCCCGGATTCTACTCGCTGCCATTTTGGAGCCTACAATGAAGCTGCTCTTAGCACTGTTAATTTTGAAGCCTGAGACACTGTTGAATTTTTGCAGAAAAGACATTAGGTTCCTAACCGAGGAACGACCTCTGTTGATGAAGATTGTAGTATCATCAGTAAAAAGCAAGTGAGATATGATCTAGGCTCCTCTTTTGGTTTAGAATGGTTGACAGATATTGGAAGTAATAGGTTTTTAATGCCCTGGTTCAGCACGTCCATGACTAGGATGAAGAGACTGGGAAAGAGAGGGTCTCCCTAACGGAGCCTCTCTCCAACTTGAAGAAGCCCGCTGGCTCACCGTTGAAAATGACCGAGAACATATTTTAGAAAAGGCCAACTTACCCGGTCATAGGCCTTTTCGAGATCGATTTTCAGGATGATGTTGTTTCCCCTGATCTTCCTGTCAATGTCTCGAAGGAGTTCTTGAGCCAGGGCGATGCTCTCCCCATTGATCTGCCCTTAACAAAGGCCATCTGCTCTTTGGAAATAAGCTTAGGCAGGATAGTGCCGAGTCTAGCTGCAATCACCTTAGAAAAGATCTTGTATACACAATTACAGAGGCTTATTGGCCAAAACTCAGAAAATGACTTAGGAGCTATACACTTGGGAATTAAACATAGAAGAGTAGCTGAGAAGGATCGAGGAAGAGTACCTCCCTTGAATAGGAAGTTGATAGCTCTGAGAAGATCCGGCGCCACGATAGTCCAGCAGGAATTAAAGAAAGCCCCAGAGAACCCGTCTGGGCCAGGAGCCCCATCCAGAGGGAGCGTAGCAACTGCGTTTTTAACTTCCTCCAAAGAGACTAGGGCCATGAGGAACTCTTTGTTAGCTTGGAAAATCAAATGAGGGATGCTGTTGGAGAAATCGTCAGGTTGCATCATAGGTTCTTCTGTGAAGAGAGCCTTGAAGAAGCCAGCAGCGGCGTCTTTCATCAGTGACTGGGTAGAGATTGTAGAACCATTTTGTAACTCGATTTGCCTGATTTGGCCTCGTCTGAGGCGGTCCGAAACTGATGCGTGGAAGAACTTGGAGTTCCTATCTCCCCCTTTAACCACCTGTTGCGAGATTTTTGCTTCCAAAATAACTCTTTTAGAAGTGCCAGGCAGGATAAGGTCGTTCTTTCGTTTTTGATGTTTGACAAGATAAGAGGCGTGGGCGAGGATATAGCCGACTGTTCGAGTATGTCTAATCGATCAGATGGAGCTTTGATCTGGGTAAAAATGTTACTGAATGTCTCCTTGTTCTATTTTTTCAACGCCTCTTTGGTATTCCGCAGCTTGTGGTGGAGATGGATCATTGGGTTGATAAAAAAAATCAGAATTCCAGGCTTCAGATACCACTTGGAGGAAGCCTTCATGTTGGGTCCACATTCTCTGAAAGCGAAACGGTTTCGGGGAGGATTGGGAGGCGGGAGGGGAGGAAAGGAGGAGTGGGGAGTGGTCGGAATGAATTCTGGAAAGGTGTTGGACACTGAAGGTTGGGAAGGTTTGAAGCCAGGAGTGGGAGCAGAGAGCTCTGTTGAGCTTGGCCCATTTTCTATTGGACCCGGAACGGTTGTCACACTAGGTGAAGGTGCTCCCCGAGAAACCCGCGTCGATCAAGTTGGCTTGGTTGATCGCATCTCTGAAATCAGAAGAGGTGGGACCCACTAAATCATTTCCATCGATCCTCTCAGCTTGGGTATTTACCGTGTTGAAGTCCCCACAAACCAACCACGGATCTGAGAGGTTTCGAGCTTGATTGACCAATTCCTGGCACAAGTTCCTCCTTTGTAAATATGCGGATTTGGCGTAGACACAAGTGAAACGGAGGGGCTGAAGCAGCTAAGGAACCCTGGCCCTGAACATAATGCATTGGTCAGTGGAAGTAGGCAATTCTACCAAGATTGCAGCATAGTGGAAAATCCAGATTTTGCCCCCTGATGCTGCATTGGAGAAGGAACAATGGAAGCCGAGCTTAAGGCCTGTGGAAACTCGCTTGGAATCTGGAAGCATGGGTTCTAAGAGAATGAGCATGGCTGGGTTATGGATGGAGATTAGTTGCTTCAAGTGCCTGACCGAGGGAGAATTGCCTATTCCCCTCACATTCCAAAGGAGGACACTATCCATCAGAAATGGTTCCGGTGTTGATGGCCCTGCTGTATTTACTTCTCTTCTTACCTCGCCAGGATTTCAGATAGCTATTAAGAAGCCTGCCATCTGAGAAGTCAACTGATTCATCTTGAAATTTCCTGCCTGCCTCTGAATCTGGATGATCACCCGAATTGTCCTGTTCACTTTGAGGGCATTCAGTATCAGAAGATTGGTCTGACTGGTAATCAGTTTCAATGGGGTGGGTGTTATCCAGTAGCTGGGGATGTTTGGGCTTGGTGTGGTTGTAGAAGTATGGAGATAGGTCAATGTGGATTTGGCCAGAGTCCGGGGGAATTGCTTCAGATGTGGGAGGGGGATGTAGCCTGTCAGTAGGGGCCTCAGGTGAAGTGGAATGGGAGGACAGGTCGATTGGCTGAGCACCTTTGAAAGGGTAGGGAGCCATCTTCCGAGAGGTGGATGGGTCATGTTTGGGGAAATGGGAGAGGTGATGGAAATCTGCAACTGTGTCCTGGTGCGACACTGCAGTCTCTTGTCTGACGAGCTGCCTGATTTGCACTTGAGGGGGCTAAATTTGGGGGCCTCTAGAACTGGAGTTGTGGAGGTACTCAAAGGAAGTTGGCATCTGTGAAGGCAACTTAGAATTTGAGGGCTACAATCCACCTCCTGATGCATGACCTTGGAGCTATCCAGCTTAGGATCCAGCAGACCAGGTTGATTGGAGGTATTGAAAGGAAGTTGGCATCTGTGAAGGCAGCGCTGTAGTTGAGGGTTGCAATCCACCTCCGGATGCATGGCCTTGGAGTTGCCCAGCTTAGGATCCAGTAGACCAGGTTGATTGGAGTTCTCGGAGGGAAATCAATAGCCAGCGGTTGGGCAAAATTCGGGGTGGCTGGTATGACCGAGTCGCTGGAAGACCCCACTTAGCCAAGGGGGAAGGTGCAGGAGCAATGTGAGGGGCATTTTGTCGAACGGGTGAAGTGCGGTCCGGAACTACTCCCCTGTTTTGGTGGAAGGATGTGATAACCCAATCTTTGGTGTTGAGGACATGGGGAGTAGGTTCCTTTGGAGGGGGTTGGGAAGCGGGTGGGGGCCTGAGCTCACCGCCTGGGAGCTCTAGGCTGGCGTAAACAGGGTAGGTTTCCTGCCCAACTTTCAGATTTACTACTTTGAAAAACTCCCTCCCTGGCCTCAAGGAGAGCTTTACCCTCGTGAATACTTGGAAGATGCCGAGCTTGGTCATCGAATCCACCTGGACTAGCTTACCGAAGTGCTGAGCGATGTCGACGATTGTAGCTTTGAACCAGGCGTGGGTTGGTATTACATATAGTCTGACCCAAGTCCCTCTGTTGCCCATCCCTGACCTAGGATGCCAGGCCGTGAGTCTCTCTAACCATTGTAGAGTGCAGAGCTGAGTCAGAAGAGAAGTCCTCTAACTCCTCTGAAGATTGAAATTGCAAGAGGAAGGAGTCTGGAGAAAGTCTAGTGATGTCAACCGCCGATGCAACAAACCTGGAATTTCTGATAGCCCTGATTAACATGAATGATCGGGATCGTCAGATCAGATGGGAAACCGACTAAGGCTTTCCCCAAATGGCATTTCCAGATAGCCACAGTTGCTTCATCCACGATGACCGTACATTCGTCACCGTCTCTGTCCGTCTGTTGTGGGGGATGGGAGGAAGGTGGTTTCTGAAGAACAGAGCTATAAGATTTGGGGTTGTGGGGCAACGTGGGCTGAATCGGCTGTTAGGTGGGGAAACGGTGTCTTCTTGGCTTGGAAATCGCCGCCTGGACAGTTACCACTCTCACATCGATCTGCTTCCTATTCAAGACCCCAATGGCTGCCCTTGCTTCATCTTCATAAAGGAAGCTAACAAACGCGAAGCCCCTAGGTTTAACAGAACCAGGGAATGTCGGAATGGATATACTTTGCACTTTTCCATACCTTCCAAAGATCGCTTCAACATCAGAATGTGAGCAATTAAGGGTAGGTTGCCCACGAAAATAATGAATCCTGAAGCTCCGTGGGAACCGAACGTTCACTAGTTTGGGAGGGAACGCCGTTCCCCCCTGTCGTCGCATCGCTTGTCGCTTTGCTTCTTACGCACCCCAAATCTCCCGAAGGTACTTACTAGGTGAAAACTAGACTTAACACAGCTAGAGGTTCAGCTTTCTACATTCATGTTAACATTAATAATTACACAGAATAGTCAAATCTTCCAAAGCCTAAACCAGAACCTGTCTTACTGTTCAATGCAGATTTTTCAGTTTTTAAATTTTTTCACTGACGACTTTCACTCTATTTCTCCCCTGTTCTCTCTCTCTCTCTCTCTCTCTCTCTCTCTCTTTCCTTTTTCTATTTCTTCTTTTCATTCATCTAATAAGTAGCCCTTTCCAATGCTCACTGTTTTCTTTTTAATTGGATTTTTTTTTTCAATTCCTTTTTCACTTTTTCACTTGAACATGATGGGCAAGTTCTCCAAGCTTAGTTCCTAGCACTCTTAATAATCATCAAGTTACATTATAGTATCAAACTTCAATCCTAGTAATGTAAGTTAGATGTGAATTGCGAAAATTCATTGACTCAATCAATGTTTAAAACTCTTTAATAAGAAGATTAATAAAACGAACTCAATTTAGAAATCTACTAAATAATTGGATCTCTAAGCTTCAAAAATTATCATCACTAACTGCCTTATCATTCTAATATTCAGATTACTTTCAAATAATTCAAATTCATAGACTTTAACTTAAAAAAACCCCAAAACAACAATTTTAAGCACAATTGAAGAATTTTCCAAAGGAAACCCCACCCCCACTCAAAATGATACATTGTCCTCAATATTAGAAATATATACAATCAAACAATATGAGAACAATTAAATTATAATTAAGTGGAGGGTAAATAGTACCTGAAAGACGATGAATACGCATAAGTTCTTGAATTCTTTAAGTCATTGTAAATATACGAAAACTACCTAAGCTAATCAAAACCAACTAATCCTAAGAAAGTAGCTAAACTACTCTAAGAAAACAAAGGGATAAAGTTTCTCATTTTTATAGATGTTTTTCTCTTCCATCTAGTATCACAACAAATTTCTAAGCAAGCTTCTCAATAAGATCATCTAAATGCCCATTTGCAGTGGGCTTGGATATCTTGGAGCATGAACGTCTAGAGAAATTTATAAACTTTAGCAAAAAAATCTTCGTTCATTATTTTAAGGCATCCAAATTGTATAAAATTTACTTACAGTAGAAGAATTTTCAATGTCAACGTACCATGGTGTATGAGAGAATATAATTAATTATAATTCAGAAAATTTGTCTTTTATCGGTATAGTATCAATAATTTCTAAAATTTCAAACTTCGGTTTAAATTCTAGCTCCTCCACCCTTAATGGTAAACATTCATCATTAATGGAAGGAAGAACTTCAAAACAATATTTCCTTCGGTAAGTATCAGGTATCGAGGTACAATCCTTCAAGGCATTCATTATATCTCTAATCATTGGATCATTTGATTTTGCAAAGTGTGTCAAGCAAACTTTTAGAGAGTTGAAACATTTAGTTAAAATGTACTCATTCTCGATAATGGAATCAATCATGTCAATTTGGTGGATTGTATCAACATCACTTTGTCAAAAAATTTCCATCATATCTTAATCATTAACTGGAGGCTTCAATGACATCAACCTTTGGAGAAACTGGACCACAAATATATAATCACACTCCGGATCTTCATCATGTTGAACATTACTAATCTCATCACCAGCCTAAAATTTTATAGATTGCTTGAGTTTTTTTTTTTTTTTTAAAAAAAAAAAACTTTCTTTGGAATCTCTTCATTGATTACCTTACTACTTCTAAGGGTGGTGGTAGATTCAGTATGCTCAACAAGTTTGTTGGGGGAATTGAAATTAGTCACCTTGCATTGTGCTTTTAGGTTAGGCTGAGGTTGGGTTAGAAAAGTCCCTTCCTCCCTAATAATGAGGTGTGACTCAATTTTCTCAACTGACGTTGTCTCAACTGACGTTGTCAGCTCTTGTATGGCTTGCGAGATGCTTTGATTAATTTACAAGTGTCATTGTATAAATACTTACAATGTATCCTCAAGGGTCTTTGTCAGTGGGGACAAATAAGTAGATGGCCCTTGAAGATAGTTGTTAACATTCATGGTTGGTCCATCTCTCCAACTAAAATTAGGATTGTATGTATTATATGTTAGAGGACTCAATGGTTGTTGATAAGAGTCTATCACTCAAATAATCATGCATCATCTTAACTAGTGGACCATATACCTCGTTCTCATCATAAATATGCCGATTCTTAGTCATAGTTCCAATTAATTTACAAGACATATGGCGTTTCCTAACATAGTGATCTGACAACCCTTTAACTAATATGATGTCTCTTAAATGTTGTTTAGAGCTATCTCGTGTCTACTCAGGCATGAAAATGACAAATCCCTAATTTCTGCTTCTACTCTTTAAATATATATATATATATATATATATATATATATATATATATAAAGTAATTAAAAAGAAAATTATAAGGATAATACCCGAGATGAAGAATTAGGTTAGAATAATTTATAAAACATAAAACAAATGATGTTAACAAGTTAGAATAGAACAAACCCTAAATCTGAAATTGAAACCCCTAAAAAAACCATAGGTTAGAAATTTCAGAAAACTAAAGCCTAACCTAAAACTAAAATTAACAAAAAAAAAAAAAAAAAAAGACCCTAATGTGTTCAACGTCACTCCCCGGAAACGGTATCAATTTTTTTTTAATTTTTTTTTTATTTTTAAACAATCCCAAGTGCAGGACTGTGCAGTAGTAATAACTCGGTATGACTTATGCCGATATACAAGGAATGCGAAAACACAACTAGAATAGTCTAAAGTAGGGTTAAAATGTAAGAAATCTAGTGAATAAGTAAGGGATTAAAATAATAATTAAGAAACACTAAGGATCCAACGATCCACTTCTAGCAATCACAATGTCTAATTCATTGATTCATCTTCTATAACTAAAGTAAAACCAAATTACAATTCGTTTTAATTGGAAGATCAAACAGTTAAACTAATTGCAAACATCCAACAATATATGACTTTAATTAAACAATTCTCTCATTAAGCACTTAAATATCAATCGTAGAAATTTCAAAGCATCTATTGTGCCTGGAGTTTACAATAGATTAAAGAATTTCATAGATTGATTCCTTCTCAAATCAAGCTAAGCAATTGTACTTCAAAGCATCTGATGTACCAGAGTTCACAACGGATTTAGAAATAAACAATCTCAAAAGCTTTAAAGTAAATTCAAATTAAATTCAATTAATTAATCATCATTAAAATCCAAATGTATAAATCAACAAACCAAAACATTATAATTAAACTAGAAGCTTCAACCATTATCCTTAATTAAGAGGTTAGCTAGACATAGCTAGCTTTTAAACAAAAGAAAAATAAAAAATCTATTAGAACCCAAAAGAAAATTGAGGTGGGACAGCGTTGTCATCACTCCACCCAAACCTTCTCTCTCTCTCTCTCTCTCTCTCTCTCTCTCTCTCTCTCTCTCTCTCTCTCTCACAACCCTAGAAGATACCTAAACACATCCTAAACAACCCTTTAAAAAGATTAAATTTTCATACTTTTGCACCACCCTTGACCAATCGTGAACTTATGCAATCACCGCCACCATTGATCGATGTGTCGATCGATCGGTGGTCTCGAATAACTTCCAGTGATCATAATTCAAAAATCCATAAACTATTGATCAATTAAACCATGTTCCTTGATCGATGGAGCATATAAAAAAATTGTCCACGAGCAAATGTATAAATCAGGGGAGTTTCAATCGATCGATGATTATCGATTGATCGATAGGATTTATATTTTTGGCCCTGCAGTTTTAGGATTTCATTTTCTTGACTTTAAATTTTTAGGATTTTTTTCCATAGTTTTTTCACTTGTTTTCCAGCATTGTTCAACAATTCTTAGTTCTTCCTTTAATCTTCCACTTCACATGCTTTGATCATTGTTTCTTGAGCTTCAAATGTTCAAATGCTCCATTCTTTAATTCTTCCATCTTAATTCTTTTGGGCTTTAATTTGACCCTTTACTCTCAGATTCATCTTAGACTTCAAAATCTTCTTGCAACTCAAAAACATATCCAATTAAACCTTTTTAACACTTAAATGCACGAAAAAATGATGCAATATAAGAGATAAATATGCAATATTTAGGTTTTATCATAGAGTATTCATGTGTGCATATCTTTTAGGGAATCACACAAGGTAGAGTACCCATGCTGATCCATTCGAAAATGACCTCGGGTAGATCACCTACATCATGCCGATCCTTTCGGGAATGACACCGAGCAGAGCACCCACATGGGATCACTAAGTCCTTCCATGAAACTTAAATAAAATGTGACACATTCCATAACTTTTTATTTTACCATTAATCCACAAATTAAGATTCTGAATAATTCTGTCCACCACATAGCAGCACATTCTGATACACATTTTAATAGTAGTATTAAACAGAGTTAGAAGTTTAATTAAAATCATGCATCCACATTTACAACTAATAATGATAACATCTACTTCAGATTTAACATCTCTCTTCAGGTTTAACATCATAACAATAATAAAATCTAGATTTATAATTAAATTTACACAAATAAAGTATCAAATGGAATGACAAATCAAGCATCCAGACTTAAAATAAGAGTAATGCTATCTATTTTCAAAATTAATATATTAAAAAAAATCAATCTATGCATGTATAACATTAGTTGGAAAGACGTACTTTATGCAAAATTAACGAGTGTGAATCTAATTGAAATTATCCCAACGTCCAAACTTATATATGATGCTATTTGTAGATTTTCTAAGCAGGGAAAGATCACCTACCTAGGGATGTGGATCAAAAGTCTTATGTGGTTGGTTGAACAGTCCAGATCCTACAACTTTGACTCGGTCAATTGCGTACATTTAAGGGAATTTAACCGTACTAACCTCGAAGTTTGGTCAAATTACTTCGGGAAGTACTACGTTCCAGATATCCCAAGAGTGGCCTTCTGACAACTTCTGGATATTGTTTCGGATGAAAATGCCCCTGTCCTTGGTTCAGAAATTGTACGGTCCTGGAGTAAATATATATAACATGATAACTACGACTCGTGACAACTACGACCCAGATGACAACCACGACCCATATAACATGACGACCACGATCCATATAACATAAAAACTACGACCCATGACAACCACAACCCATATAACATGACAACCATGACTCATATAACTTGACAAGCACGACCCATATAACATGACAACCTCAACCCTTGCTACATGACAACCACGATCCATTCGAAGGGTCGTGGTTCACATACACAATGGATCGTGGTTTTCATCTACTAAGGGCCATGGTTGATATTTGACCCTACCCCTAAAATGACACAACAAAAAGGATGGGCTGCATGGATTATTCACATACATCAATGTAGGCCCATTTGGGTTGTGGTTTTCATGGGTCGTAGTTGCCATGTTATATGGGTCATGGTTGTCAGTTACTTGGTTCGTGGTTTGTATTATGTTCACTTCCTTTTCTACAAAACCATTGGTACCATAGCTTAAAGCTCACAATGGGGTGATCCGATCCATCCACCTTGTTGGCTAGCTCGCTGTGGGCCTAAAAAGTCTTGACTTGGGAAGTATCCACTTCTAACAAGCATCACAGTGAGTGAAAGTTTTTATAGTCACCATTATTTTCTATTTTGTGGCCCACACAAGCACCGGATCAGGTTGATATTTGGGCCCTCCCCCTAAAATGACACGACAAAAAAGATGGGCGGCATAGATTATACACATACATCAATATGGTCCCATATGGGTCATTGTTTATATAGGTCGTAGTTGTCATATTACATGGGTCGTGGTTGTCATGTTGCATGGATCGTGGTAGACCACAACACAGGAAAACAATAGTGATTAGATATCCACTATTAAAATCCTCCTAAGGCCCACTGTACTGTTTATTTAACATCCAATCTATTGATTAGGTCGTACAGACACAGATGAATGGAAAAAAAAAAGATCAGCTTGATCCAAAACTTTTATGGCCTCCAAAAAGTTTTTAATGGTCTACGCTCATTAAACACTGTTTCCTGCAATGTGGTCCACTTGAGATTGGGATATACCTCATTTTTTGTTTCATACCATAAAATAATCTATAAAAATATATGGACGGCATAGATGAAACACATACATGGTGGTGGGGCCCACAGACCACCGAACACTAGCCATTGGCTGGTGGCAAGGGGAGTAGCCAATCTGTCACTTTCTCAGGCGTTGAAACATAAGGTAACTTCTTATTCACTCCTAGAATGTACGACTTCTGAACTAAGGAGGGGGGCATTTTCGTCTGAAACAATATCCAAAAGTTGTCAAAAGGCCACTCTTGGGATATCTGGAATGCAGTACCTCCCAAGGTAATTTGACCAAACTTCGAGGTCAGTACGGTCAAATTCCCTACATTTAACTATCGCTAACTGACAAAGAAGTGAAAGAGAAAAAAATTAACATGTTTGAATCAAAATTGCCTTCCTGGTTAGAGGGGGTGACATGACTTATGTTTCTGACTCAAGAAATCTCTCAAACGAAAAGGGATGGCTCACTGAGTCGACTTAGTGAGTCATGCTGAGTCTTTACAAGGAAAACCATCATGTGTAAGGAAACTACACAAGAATTTATTTTTAGAGCCTACCTTAGGTGTGATGAATGGTGAATCGAAGCTGATCGAGTTCTAAGAAACCTACACTAGATTGCTGAATTCTTAAGTCGACTCAGTAAGCTTGAACTCGCCCGATATTGCTTCTTGGACTGAGTTGATTATGCACAGAGATATGTTCCATGTCTAAGCTTCTGATCTTCACTAGAACTTACATTTATGTTTGTAGAGAGTTCAGGGAGTTACTTGATATGTGGCTTAGATCTAAATACGACCGTTAAATAGTCATCACACCATGGTTAGGCTGAGAATATGATCTCCTCTAATGGCAATTTGCTAATCATCACTCTTTCTGTGGTTTGTTTCTTCTAGGTAATGGAATTTGATATAGGAAAGCTTGAGGACATGGGGAATCAGAATTCTATGGCTATTTAAATGGTGGGTTTGGAGGTTTAAGGCTTTTGGCTGAGTGGCGAAATGCACATGTTGCTTTTAAAATTTTTTATTTTTATTTTATACATTTCTTGCAAGATGGACGACCTGGATAAGATCGACGCAGGGTTGTTTTGCTGTGAGTGGTGAACTAAGAGAGAAGTGGGAGAGAGAGTTGGGTCCTACCGATTTCACAGCAACGTGCGACCACGCATGTTGCGTTCTCAAAATTTTTTATAAGGTCGATCAGATTGTCGGGACCCACCGAATGAATTGTTCAGATTAGAACCTAGTGTCCACTTTGATGGTGGTTTCGTGGGCTTAATGGGTCTAAGATCCCCTGCTGTAATGCGGAGAAGAAGGAGAGGAGAGAGAGATTCAGGGAAGGGAGTTGGTTTCGTGGTGATGTGCTGACACACATCACTACAGGTTTTTCTATCTTTTTCTAAACACAGTGGTCCCACAAAGATGATGTGATAGATCCAATCTATCCATCAGTTTTTTCCACCCATGTTAGGGTATGGGCCAAAAATGAGGTTGATCCAATGCTAGAGTGGACCACACTAAAGGAAACTGTGAGACTTGGTTCCCACCGTGAAATTAAAAAAGAAAAAAGAATCAAGTTGTTACATTTTTCGTGCCCATTAATAAGGCAACGTGCCCAACACAACTATAAGAGACCCACCAAGAAACAACTCTATAACAAGTATGGCTATGATATCCTTGGTGAGGTCATCTCTCACAATCCTTCCAAAATGAGAGATCTCCCCATTGATGTTCGTAGAGGCTGTAGCAGTGGAGAAGATTCCAAAGATCTGAAGATTGGACCAATGCCCAAGCAAACCTAGCCAAGTTAAGGAGAAACAGACACCAGGGTGGTTGGGTTCGGAGCTTGCCCCAATCAGGGTAAGGAGAACGTAAAGGGGGCCTGAAGAAGGATATGATCTGACCGATAACATATTAGTATCAGACAGATCCCGTCCACTCACCAAGGAGAGAGAGAGAGAGAGAGAGAGAGAGAGAGAGAGAGAGAGAGAGAGAGAGAGAGAGAGAGAGAGAGAGAGAGATTGCCTAGATGCCCTACTAGGTGATCCAATGTGATGGTTGTGGTTCTATTGGGATCAAAAGAATGTGAGATCTTAATGTGACGAATCCAGCCCATCTCCGATGATAGATCAATATCATGTGTTAAATCCCACTTCTACAGTTAGGAACTGAGTAATATAGACCAGACTACTTAGATGAATGGTCATGATGGATCTAAGGGCCGGATGCTCCCTTGACCAATGAGGATCTTATAGGGGAGCATCTACGTCTAGGACTGGAAATCTGAGATCCAGTAGCTTCATACTTTTTTGAGACCTTAATTCCTAGTTTGGAGGTTCCAAATTTGCCAAGGAGATGTTCTTATCCAAAAAGCCCTTGATGTAAGAGCAAAGATCCAGAAGCAACAAGGAAACTCTAGTGAGGGTTTCACCACCTCAACAATCTATAAAATGAGCAATCGAAGAAGAGCTCGAGACCTTATACCAAACGCATCAATTTATCTTTTATTTTATCTTTCCTTTATTTTTCTTAGTATAACTTAGCCTAGTTTAATATAGCTATTGCCTAACGGCTCCCACTACAATACCTTAGGAGTAGAAGTAATCTTTCTGTAGCCTTAAGTTGTAGGACCATGATCATCTAAGTTCTGACAAGTCAAGCCCATGGCCCACATACTCCCAGTCAACTGGTCTGTTGTGGCCATCATGGCTGGAACCTGCCCAAAAAATCTCCCAGATTAGAAGATTCTAGATTTTCTCAGATGAATGTGGCCCTTTGCCATATTTCTCTTTTTTTATTGTCACTTAGCAGGCCAGAACTCAAGTTCAGTATTGTCCTATCCAGGAGATTTTTGGACATAGACCATCCATTTTGGGGCACCAACCATGTGCCCACTTGTTAGAGCTGAAACCTGAGTTTACCGTGACAACCTCCGTTGGGCAAAGCAAACACAAGATGTCCGAAGTCAACCAACACAACCTCCAAAATCAACCAAAACAACTAGGACATCTAGAGAGGAATTCAGGATTAGTCCTACCATGAAGATGGACTTAAACAGATACTTGTAAAAATTAAGATCTTTTAATTTTGGGAATGATCCATGGATTTTTTTTATTTTTTTATTTTTGACAACAAAGGGTGTCCCCACCTGTTTCTTGAGGTGAGACTATTCCCTGCGGATGCACGCAATCACCCGTAACCACGTGCATCGGGTAATGCCGAGATGGGGAGATCAAGAAACTAGATCATGCCACTAATACTGAGGACAACATGGTATGGAAATTAAAAGAAAAGAAAAGAAAAGAAAAAATCCTAATCATTATAGGAAAAATTCTAAATGGAATCGGGTTCTTATCCAAAGGCATGTTGTCAAACTGGAGATGGCCAAAAAGAACTCACCAGTTATGTAGGGTTAGCAGAATTTATTTTAAGTGATAGGACACTAGTAAAGCCAACCACAGATGGCAGGACAAGGTAATGATGAAGATGATAAAGTTATAGCTATTCATTTCAAGTCTACTCTGATTGATCCCACACATCCAAGTTTGCTCTGATTGATAATTGAATTTGAATTTGAATATTATGTAGAATGATAATTGAATTTGAATCACAGGAATTAAAGCTTAATAGAGAGGAATTGAAAAAAAAAAAAGATTGAAAGTGCAAATTCAGATGATTTTGAGTCTAAATTAAAATATATGATATGCAATGCCAACCTCATACAAATTAGAATAATGATACCCGATTCAAGATTATATATATATATATATATATATATATATATATATATATATATATATATATTCCATTTTTCTTTGTTTCATTTAGTTCAATTCAATTGAGCATGCCTTGCATCCAAACATGCCTTACGTTTAATATAACAACGTCCAGAAATCTCGAAAGTATATATGAATTTCAGCTAAACCACCTGCAACCAGAAACTAAGCAAATGTGTTTCTTTTTACAATGCAACAAAAAGGAGATGGAGTTACCATTATTGATCGAACTTCATATACAACAAACCCACAACCTGCCAAGAAAAAACCACAACCAGTTAAACTAGCAATCAAGTAAGCAACTAAAAGAATTCTTTAATATGAGTAGGGACACTGCATTGCATTTGAGAAGTTTGAAGGCACTTACCACCTCACCAGTTAGCTTGTATACAGCTTGCTATACAGTTCCAAAGGTACCATCCCAAGCTTGCCATACACTGCATTGCATTTTTTTATTTTTATTTTTTGAATGTTTCAAGTAAAAACTACAAAATTGATTATCAATAACATGTTATGTATGAGACACCTATTTCCGCATACAGATCAATATCCACATCTGTGTGGTATCATAATAAAAAAAATCTATTCCTTCGGCTTCTAGAACATGCAATTAAATCATGTGTGAACGAATCTGTAATGGAGAAAATGGAAGATGTTTATATCAGAACTACCTCTCTGAAAGCTCTTGACTCCGATTGGCAGCAGCAATGACTATAATCATCAAAGTTCCACGAAATCCGTCGTTCTCCAACTCACGAACACCAGCAATGGTAGTTCCTGTAGGTGATGCAACATCATCTTTGAGTTGTCCTAGGTGCTTTCCTGAATTGATAGCCATAGCAGCTACTCCCATAACTGTTTGGGAAGCTAGCTTCAATGCGAGATCTCGTGGAAGACTAGCAACAACTCCTCCATCAGCCATAGCCTCTATTTCTAGAAATATGTATGTTGGTCCACTACCACTCAAGCCTGTGACTACCCTCGATGGTTGCATCATACCTGAAAATGAAGAAAAGGTACAACAAGTGAAAATTGATTCAACATGTAAAAGGAATAAAACAATTTTCCTTTTTTTAGACATACCACTCCCCAACTTTGCTCCAGACAGCTTGAACCTTTATACCAACAGAAAACCTCTCATATGGTTCTGAATTGCAATCAAATTAAGAGTAAATATCCCGGATCTGCACTACGAGTAGATATTAAGGGGCATGATGATCAACAAAATCAACTAAGCTTCCTCTGCTATTGACTTTGCGACGGTCAAGCCTTTCTCCCTCCTCCTTTACTTGGGCTTGGGACCGGCAATGCAAGTAGTTGCATGTTGTAATTTCTATTCTTGTGAATATTTTAACATAAAAAATTGCATATCTTTATATATTTATTGATGTGTCTCCATATTTACATGTTATTAGTTTGTTGTGCTTGTTTAACACCTTGGGTATGCTTTTGAGACGCAGACACACAAGTTACATTAATTTTTAGTATGTTTGTGATGTAGAGCGGGTCGCAGACAGTTTCATGGCCAAGATGGATTAGAAAAGGCCCAATCGACGACAGAAGTGATCCGGACCGTCGGACCTTAGATCGGGCGTATCTTGTAATCCGGAATGAGTTAGCTGATGTAAAATATATGATTTTAGGGTAAAACGAGCTACTTTAGCCAACCAACCCCTGGTTACGATGCCTGTAATTGCAAAAAACCCCTGGATCGATGGTCGTTTCCCTGTTTTAATTTCATTTTTACTATAAATAGTAAGTTTTAGTTTGGTTATAACTCTTCATCCGCCGGGCTTTAGGAATTGTGCCCAACGTGAAAAGAGCTTAGAATAATTAGGAGAACGGTTTGATGAAGCCAAATAGGACACTTACTATTTTTGGCCGAAAACCTTGCGCACTAGTAGACATCACGACCGTCTATAAATAATAGGTTTACTATTTATAGTAAGTCGCGATTTCTAGAAGTTTTAGTTGTAGTTTAATTTTGATTTCTTTCCCATTGCTTGGTATCCCTATTTAAAGGGTTGTGAACTCATTTTTACTAATTCATTAATCAATTTTGAATTTATTAGAATTTAATTCTATTTTCTGCTTTCTTTCCTCGTGGATTTGAGAAGTCTCTATGAGGAGTCCAGAGAAGTTCCATGGATTCAGAATAGTTATCCTCTTGAGGAAGGCGGTGCTCGACCTCACGTCCTCCCCTGCGTCAGTTTAGTATCAAAATAAGGTTTCTCCTCGGATCGATGGCTTCTAACGACGGGTTGGGCAACAATCCCATGGGAGGTGCTCTAGGGAATTTACTTTTAACGGCGGCAGCTTTCGAAATAGCTCAACAAGAGAATCGACAAGCCATGCAAGGGCTACAGGCTTCCATCAACTGTATAACAGATCTCTTGGCGGAAAACCTAAGGCAACTCCGTGTTCCTGGTGGTAATCCTCCACCGCCAATTATTGAAACTTGTAATCGCCCTGATCGTAGGATAGTACCGGCAGTGCATCTAAGGGTCATTCTTGAAGAAGGGGGCTCTAGTGAGGAGAAAATCAATGACATAATCTTCCAACACCCCAGACATGGCAGCGATCGAGTAGATCGAACGGATCGAGAATTCAAGATGCGAGTTGATATTCCTAGCTTCAATGGCTAACTGCACATTGAGGATTTTCTCGATTGGCTTTCTGAAGTTGAGCGATTTTTCGACTATATGAACATCCCTGAAGCAAAGAAAGTCAAGCTTGTAGCCTACAAGCTGAAAGGAGGAGCTTCAGCTTGGAGGGAACAACTGCAACTCGTGTGAACTAGGCAGATGAAAGCACCAATCCGCACCTGGCAGCGGATGAAGCAGCTACTACATGCTCGATTCTTCCCTAGTGATTACGATCAGGTATTATTCTAACAATACCAAAATTGTCGACAGGGTAGTCGGTCGATGAGAGAATACGCATAAGAATTTTACCCCGATTTGGTCGAGACGAATCGCAGTAAGTCGCCCGATTCAATGGTGGATTGCATATGGCTATCCAGGATCGGGTCCAGATGCAGTCCGTATGGATAATGAATGATGCGATCAAGTTGGCTACTTGAGTAGAAGCGCAACTTGAACGTTCTAACACACGGACCTATCCTACTGCAAGGACCCCGTGGCAGGTCCACCCTAGGGAACTGCATAGCCCAAGGGGAAGGAGCCCGTAGGAGCAAGCACTCAACCTCCTACGTCTGATAACCGAGATCAGGCTAGACCCCAAAGGGGCGTATCGACTGCTGCTGGTCCAAGTAGAATTTTGAACCCCTATGCTCGGCCAAGGCCTGACAACTACTATCATTGTGGTCAACCGGGCCATCTATCAAATAGTTGTCCCCAGCGAAAAGTGGCAAACCTTGCCATCAATGATGGTAGTGCCGATAGCGCTTATGAAGATCAAGATATTGAAGAATAGGAGCATACCACCAAGGACGAAGCAGATGATTCAGGTTGGGTTCAGCAAGATCATGGCAAGTCGCTCATCGTGAGGCGACTATTATATGTGCCAAGAAAAGAAGTGCATCCACAGCGGCATAACATCTTCCACACTAGGTGTACGGTGAATCAAAAGGTTTGTGACGTGATCATTGACAGTGGGAGCAGCGAGAACATCGTATCCAAAGTCATTGTAAAAAATTGCAATTAAAAATGGAGCGTCATCCCTCTCCATATACAATCAGTTGGATCAAGAAGGTCAGCGAAACAAAGGTAACTGAACAGTGCACCATATCCTTTTCAATTGGCAAACATTATAAGAATGAAGTAGTATGCGATGTGGTTGACATAGAAACATGTCACATACTACTCGGTCGGCCCTGACAATCTGACCGTGACACCACTCATAAAGGGCGAGATAACATATATATCTTCGTCAAGGACGGCCGGAAAACCATATTGGCCCCTATGGATCTAGAGGGACCACCTGAAACTTTTAAAGTGGAGGGTCATTTTCTCTTAACCATACGGGACTTCGTGGAAGAATTCAAATAAACAGGATAAACTTATGCATTAATTGTAAAAGGGGAAGAACTTGAGCCTACCATCATCCCTGAAAGACTAAGGCCACTGCTACATAAATTCAAAGAAATATGGCCCAATGACCTTCCTGATGGGTTGCCCCCCCATGCGGGATATCTAACACCATATCGACTTTGTCCTTGGGTCCAGTTTACCTAATCGTCCTCATTATTGAATGAGTCCGAATGAGTGCGAGATTTTGCAGGGACAAGTAGAGGAGTTGATCCGTAAGGGTCTTATTCAAGAAAGCATGAGTCTATGTGCTGTACCAGCTCTATTAACTCCAAAGAAAGATGGGAGTTGGCGCATGTATATTGACAGGCGAGCAATCAACAAAATCACTATAAAATACAGGTTTCCTATACCATGATTGGACGATATGCTGGACATGCTAGAGAGTGCAAAAATATTCTCTAAATTGGATCTAAGGAGCGGTTACCATCAGATTCGAATACGGTCATGTGATGAGTGGAAAACGACCTTTAAGACCAAGGAAGGATTATACGAATGGATGGTCATGCCCTTCGGTCTTTCGAATGCACCTAGCACATTTATGAGATTGATGAACCAAGTTCTGAAATCTTTCATTGGGTGGTTCGTTGTGGTTTATTTCGATGATATTTTGATATACAGTCAAGATGAAACCACCCATATCGAACACCTCAAGAAGTTCCTTCAAGTGCTCACAAAAAATAAACTGTATCTCAATTTAAAAAAGTACAGTTTCATGACTGATAGTCTATTGTTTCTGAGTTTTGTCGTAACATCCACGGGCATTCGAGTAGATGAGGAAAAGGTGAAAGCAATCAGAGAATGGCCGGTTCCCACAAATATTCACGAAGTGCGAAGTTTTCATGGACGGGCGACATTCTATCATCGGTTTGTGAAAAATTTCAGTACCATTGTGTCACCAATCACAGATTGCATGAAGAAAGGGCAGTTTCAGTGGACTGACGAAGCCGAAACGAGCTTTCCGAAATCAAGCAGCAGATTATTCACGACCCCGGTTCTTGTACTTCCTAACTTCGACAAACTGTTTGAAGTCGAATGTGATGTCTCATATGTCAGAATTGGGGGAGTCTTGTCTTAAGAAGGTAGGCCGATAGCCTTCTACAGTGAGAAACTTAGCGAAGCATGCAAGAAATGGTCTACATATGAGATCGAGTTATACGCGGTGGTCCAGGCACTGCGACACTGGCGACATTACTTGATTCAAAGGGAAGAACGGTATTACTGGCCACAATTGCTACGTAATGTAGGAAAGGCAGTCCAACGTTATTATATTTGTCAGACCTCCAAGGGACAATTTCATAATACGGGCCTCTGCACCCCGTTACCCATGCCTGACGGCCCTTGGGAGGATTTATCTATAGACTTCGTGCTTGGTCTCCCACGAACACAACGTGGTATAGATTCGGTGTTCGTGGTAGTAGATCGTTTCTCCAAGATGGTGCACTTTATTCCATGCAAGAAGACTCTCGATGCAACACACGTGGCGAATCTATTCTTCACAGAAATGGTGTGGCTACATGGGGTTCCCAAGACTTTACTTCTGACCGTGACACAAAGCTCATAACCCACTTTTGGCAGACTTTGTGGACTCGATTCGATACACGACTTCAGTTCAGCAGCGCCGACCATCCACAGACTGACGGTCAAACTGTGGTTATGAATCGCACGTTGAAAAACCTCCTTCGATGTATTTCAGAACAAAAACCGAAGCAGTGGTATTTGAATTTGTCTCAAGTAAAGTTTGCATTCAACAACATGGTAAATCGCTCGACAGGGAAATCCCTGTTCCAGGTTATTTACGGACGAGTACCTCACCATACACTAGACTTGGTCCCTCTACCCAAGCTCTCAGGCATTAGCATTGCAATAGAACATATGGCTGACAAGATCATGAGCATTAATGCGGAGGTACAAACTAAGCTACATGCCTCAAACGAAAAGTACAAGGAGCAAGCGGACAAGCATCAGCGACATAAACTGTTCGAGGTGGGCGACCAAGTAATTGTCCATCTGTGCAAAGAAGGATTTTCAACCGGAACATACAATAATTTGAAGAATAAAAAGATTCGACCGGTACCAATCATCCTAAAGATCAATGACGACGCTTATATTGTTGATATTCCAGATGACATGATGATCTCACGGACTTTCAACGTTGCGGACCTGACCGAGTATGTGTTGAGGGCCAAATATTGCATATCAGACCCAGTTATTGTCTGGATTTATGAACAGGATGTTGTTTAACAGCCCAATTTACTTGTGTTTGTGTTGCAAGGTGATTTTAAAAGCCTAGATTACAAAAGGGCACTAAAAGCATGGATTTAACGCTTAGGTATCACCAAGGCAATGGACGGGACTACAGGGGACTGAGATTGAAGAGTTTACATGACAGGGATCCGAGAAAGTCAAGCCATTCACATTAAAGAGGCCTAAAAGACGTCCGGAATGCAAGATCACAGGGTTCTCACCATCTGATCGGCTCAAAACTTTATACAGAGCCTGAGGACTCTAAATTGACCGTACACGTCAAATTTCAGCCCTCAGATCTCTCTGAAAGTGGCCCAACGGACAGATCAGCCCCTTAAATCCTTAAGTGAGGCCCGCCTGCTACCTGGATATGCTTCATTTTTGGTCCCAACGCATAAAATGATATGACAGAGTGGATGGATGGAGCGGATTTCTCACAAACATCACAGTGAACTCCGCACGTACAGCGCGTGTACACGAGGTACACGTGCCCGCGCCACACCGGACGGTCAGCCCGGTCAAAGCCGGGCTGACCTACGCCTTCTTCCTCATGAAGACAGCGTCTAGCGCTATCCGTCCGTTTTTCACCAGTGGGCCCCACTTGTCATCCTTTTCAATAATCCGAATCATCCAAGTGCTTCAGGGGGTGGCCACGACCCTTACCTAGGTGATCTTCTGGTCTCATGCAAGCTATTGGAACATCCTGACCGTTGAAAGTAAGATGGACGGTGGAACAAAAGATCAAGTAGGCCACACCTATTTCGCTCCAAAAATGCATCTTCCCGGGTGATTTTTCGTCCTAAAACTAATGGACGGAGTGGATCGTTCACCTGACTTCAATAGGTGAGCTAGCGTAAACCGTCAGGGACTTTACGTCGGCTCTGTTCGCAAACAGAGCTTGCGGCATATCTTTGTGAGACCCCATCGGGCATCATCGGTCTGATCTGGTCCGTCCATCAGAAGCCCATGACCCCTATTACCACTGCCTAGGTGGAATTTTTTCAATTGACAGCGAAGATCGGGTTTTTATTGTCCAAACGGAAGATGGATGGTGAATTGAATCGATAGGAAGGCCATGTCAACAGCAATTCAAAACCACCCCTCCTTCAATATAATTTCGAGACGCATTCAATGGACGAAGTGGATCTTCCGTCTGAGCTCAAGAATTGGCGCCACCAAGGTTCAGCGCAAGAACGACTTGTGTAAGAAGGCCTGCTGCGTAAAATTTCCGTAAGACTTCCTCATGGAGTGCGGAAAGTCAAGCGTAGCACTCGACCGTCCCTGCTGCTTATAATAGAGAGAAGGAGAGAGCGCAAAAGGAGGTTTTTTGGGGATTCGAAGGGAAATGTGGAGCAGAGACAAAGTTTTTTCTCTTTTAATTTTATTTTTTATTCAGGGAGTGAGCCAATCATGCTAGGCTAAACCCCTTAGCTAGGGCTAAGGGGTGAAGCTTGTAGTGGGATGGGATTTTACTTTACGCCTTTAATTTAATTTCAATTTGTGAACTGAACTTGATATTAGTTTGACTATTAAAGGGAATATTTTATAGTTTTCAATGGTCTGTTGTGACTAAAATTACAATAGGTCTACGATAGCTTTGACTATTTTCTTTCCCTTTTTATGTTTAGGACGTCAGGAAGCCCTGTTGTTCACCATCGTCTCCTGGGCATGGTCGGATGACGGTATCCTTCCTAACCTTCATATCATGTTGATTGGTTGGTAATTAGTTTAATTTTGTTGTTTACTTTGTCTCTTGGGCATGGTTTGGTGATGGAATCCATTCTAATTCATATACCTTTCATCTGTTGAAAACTATATCAAGGGAAGTTCAGTTTGATTTTCATGGTTACACCCTTCAACTGGATGAAGATGGACTCTAAGTCCAGTTGAGTTTTTGATGCAGGCATAGGATCTCCCTGATCTCTACATGTGGATCCTCTGAATCCCAAGTGTCATTTCCTCTGAATTCTCTTAGTTTTAGATAATTATTTCATCATTATTCCTCAAATTACACTCGATTTAGATTTCATCTTAGTCTAATTCTAGTTCTACTTAGTTTCAGATAACGTACAGGTTTCAGTCCTTGTGGATTCGACCTCGGTCTTACCGAGTTTATTACTACATCACAACCCTATACTTGGGGAGTGAACAAGTTTTTGGCGCCGTTGCCGGGGACTGACGATTACGTATTTCTGAAATTAATTGGTTTTTAGAATTAGATTAAGATTATGATTTTACTAACTTTAGGTTTAGGTTTTTCTGATTTATAGAAACTAACCTGTTTTCTTGTTTTGAAGGATTCTAAGATAGAAACTTCTAATTGGGTGATATCTTTCTAATTTCTTTACTTTTTCTATTTTTAGAATTAGGGTTTTATTTTTAGAAATCTTCTAATCTTAGACTTATTAGTTTTAGAAACTAACTTGTTTTGTTTTCTTTTGTAGGATCTTAACATAGGAACTTCTCATTTGGTACTTCTCTTCTAACTTCTCCCTCTCTTACTTTCCATACTGATGTAGGATCATTTCTTTTATTTTACTTAGGATTAGATTCAGAGTTAGGGTTTCACCATGTATATGAATGAGTGGGCACGACAGTATATTGAGATAGCTTATAGAAAATAGCCTACGCCTCAAAATTTTTCTGAAAACTTCTTCGAGAATCAATCAGAATATGATGCTCCACCGATTAAGAAGTCTTTCGGTGATTATCTGCGGGAGAATAATTGTATTCCACGAGTTAAGAAAACAGTACGTGATTATTGGAATGATGATGCGTATCAACTCCCGACAGATGACCCGTATGGTTTTGATCAGTGGAAATAAAAATATGTCGAGGTTGAGTCAGTAAAACAATGTGGTAAGAACCCTCGTGGATCAGCCACTTTTGAATATTCACCAGAAATGATCCAAGAGAAGTCATATTCGAGTTACACAGACTATATTACTGGCATGAGGAAATTAGTAGAAGCACTTGAATCACGCCTTGATAAGTTAATGGAGACTAATTCATCCCAACCGCAACCCGTTGATCCTGTTGATTATTCCTTTGGATTCCCTACTTCTAATGAAATAACGGAGGCTAGTTCGTTTCAGCCACAACCCAATCCAGAAATAAAATGCAAAGAAAGTGATCCTCACTCGCTTTTGAAAAACTCTAGAATTTGGAATGAAGAGTTGAATTACGTTAACGAGCATGTGGTTCAATTTTCCGATGAGTTGATCTCGATGACTATTCAAAAGAATGGGGAAGAGACATGGCTGTCTTTCAAATATAATGATGATGACACACTTCACTCACATGACACACTAGATTCCAATGATGAAGAAGAGGTTAGTTTATGTGAACCTCAACCCATTCTAGGTGTAGAATGTGAGGAAAGTGATCCCATCCCAAATGTGTACTGTGCTGAACTAGAATACGATGAATATTATGGCAATCCTGAATGTGCAGCCACAGTTCCCCTGGAATTAATCTCAAGTGTGGTCCAGGTCAATGATCAAGAAGTACATGAAGAGAACGGTCATAATGAGCTACTCCACTCACCTGACATGTCTGATCTACAAGTGGATGAGTTGGATGAGCTCCTTACAACCAACCCGTCTATCTCCTGTGAGATATGTTTGGACGATTCCCTTGAATTGAATGATGATATGATTCAGGAGAAGGACGAGTTGCCCGTTACAAACCTGGAATTTGAACCACTCAATTGAGGCCACCATCTGAACTGTACACGTTTGACAATTCAACGCCTTGATTGAGTAGTCTCAATGAACAAAGTGATCACATCGATGCTTCCCCCACTGATTTTCAATCTGTCTGTGCAGGACTGGAGGAAGAGAGCGTACATCCGTCTTCTTTCAAGGATGATGGATTCCTTGGGCAGATCATCACAAGCTCCAATATAGAAAATAAGTCATACTCAGTTGAACTTCCCAACTCTTGGGATTGCTTGACACATTTTGCAGATTCAAACAATCCCATGTCAAAAGATAAAGTGGATGCCTTGCAAGACAACATCTCGGTAGTCATCACTGACCGAGAGAACCCTCACTCTGAAGCCCCTCCTTCCCCAGACCTTGAATGTTTACCACTAAAGGAAGAGGAGCTGAAAATTGAACCGAAGCTTGGAACTTCGGAATGCATTGAGACTACATTACTTCCTGAAAATTTTTCTGAATTTTATCTACCTGTAGTCTTTGATTCGCCATGGGATACTAACTTTGAGACTTTTTCTGTTACAGGTGAATCGTATATACTTTGGATACCTCAAGCAATTCAATGGAAAGATTTTTACGAGGTGCATAAGTCTCTCTGGAAAGTCATGCTCCAGGGCGCCCAAGCCTATTGCAAAATGGGCTTTTGGATGATCCTGTTGAGGAACTTACTGAGAAACTTATCAAGATATTGGCCGGAAGAGGAACCTTGCGGCATGATCGAGTAGCTTTTCCCTGTTCAATGTTTGTGGGTAACATTGCTGCAAACCCTCACGAGACTATAACTCATCCACTAGGGGCAACCTAGGGGTTTAAAGGCTTGTTGCATATGCTAAATGCAATTGAGAGCACCTGCGAAAGTGGTATAGGTAGGATTTTATTTTTGTTATTTTTGTTTTGCTTTCTCACTTGTGCTGATCCGCTTTTACGTTATTATCCTTGGAAAGTCTTTCTCAATTCGTCATCCAGGTATTATCTTCCCATCACTTCTCATTTACTTTCGTTGTCCGATGTGCATAGCATGCTCATACCTTTTACATTGAGGATAATGTAGATTTTAGGTTGGGGGTGGGAGATTAGGTTTCCCGATCAGTATTTTCTTGGTCTTGAGCAAAAATTGTGAAAATTTTTAATTTTTCTGGCATTCCTTGTGAATTTGAAGTAATTTTGATAGTCATATAGGGTACTTAGAATTTCAAGATAGGTGATGTTGGTAATCTATGACTCTTGGATTCAGTATCTGTTAAATTTCACAGTTAAGTTTGAATTGTTAATCCAGAATTAGAAGCTGTAAACATTGATTAAGTCATGATTTCACATATCACATCTCGCTTCCACATTAAAGTTTCAGTTTGATATTGAAGGGTTAACTTGGTAATCACTAAGCATGTAAGGAACCAGCTTGGAAAATGTGCTCGTCATGATCAATTGAAGAAAAAGAAAATACCGAGCTTTTAAAATTTTTTTAAAAAAAAAAGTAAAAAAAAAAAAGATACCTTCGGAAAGGATTGGGTGACTAATCTTCACCATCGGTTTGCTCCCTATAGGTGTAGGTTTAATTCCCCATGGATAATATGTGAAAAGGGTTGGGTATACAGTCTTCACCATAGGTTTGCTCCCTATAGGTAAGGATTTGATTCCTCTCCCCCTTAATGGAAAAATTAAAAGCTGGAAGAATGAAAAGATGATCTGTGAGGCAAGTTTTGCTTTAAGTCTTGGTTATCATATTCTCTTGTTGGTTACTAATGATACCCTGAAATAGAGAAGTGAATTTTAATGATGGTAAGTCGGGTTTACACTATACACCCATGGAACTTAATGTTTAGAATTTTTTCTAATTGATGGATTAATACTTTAATCTTGATTATGAAGTTTACCGTGTGCTTGAGTCTAGGAGAAACTAATGTTCAACATTCACGAATCTTAGAATCCTAGTATCTGGATAGTTTTCAAAAATCACTTGAGTTTATAGGAATTATCCTGTAATTCTCAATTTATTCTTCACATACTTTGCTCGGGACTAGAAAAATGCTGGTTGGGGGTTGTGTTGAGGGCCAAATATTGCATATCAGACCCAGTTATTGTCTGGATTTATGAACAGGATGTTGTTTAGCGGCCCGATTTACTTGTGTTTGTGTTGCAAGGTGATTTTAAAAGCCTAGATTACAAAAGGGCGCTAAAAGCATGGATTTAACACTCAGGTATCACCAAGGCAATGGACGGGACTACAGGGGACTGAGATTGAAGAATTTACATGACAGGGATCCGAGAAAGTCAAGCCGTTCACATTAAAGAGGCCTAAAAGACGTCCGGAATGCAAGATCACAGGGTTCCCACCATCTGATCGGCTCAAAACTTTATACAGAGCCTGAGGACTCTAAATTGACCTACACGTCAAATTTCAGCCCTCAGATCCCTCTGGAAGTGGTCCAACAGACAGATCATCCCCTTAAATCCTTAAGTGAGGCCCGCCTGCTACCTGGATATGCTTCATTTTTGGTCCCAATGCTTAAAATGATATAACCGAGTGGATGGATGGAGCGGATTTCTCACGAACATCACAGCGAACTCCGCATGTATAGCACGTGTACATGAGGTACACGCGCCCGCGCCGCACCGGACGGTCAGCCTGGTCAAAGCCGGGCTGACCTGCGCCTTCTTCCTCATGGAGACAGCGCCCAGCGTTGTCCGTCCGTTTTTCACCAGTGGGCCCCACTTGTCATCCTTTTCAATAATCCGAACCATCCAAGTGCCTCAGGGGGTGGCCATGACCCTTACCTAGGTGATTTTCTGGTCTCATGCAAGCTATTAGAACATCCTGACCGTTGAAAGCAAGATGGATGGTGGATCAAAAGATCAAGTAGGCCACACCTATTTCACTCCAAAAATGCATCTTCCCGGGTGATTTTTCGTCCTAAAACTAATGGACGGAGTGGATCGTTCACCCGACTTCAATAGGTGAGCTAGCGTAAACCATCAAGGACTTTGCGTTGGCTCTGTTCGCAAACAGAGCTTGCGGCATATCTTTGTGAGACCCCATCGGGCATCATCGGTCTGATTTGGTCCGTCCATCAGAAGCCCATGGCCCCTATTACCACTGCCTAGGTGGAATTTTTTCAATTGACAGTAAAGATCGGATTTTTATTATCCAAACGGAAGATAGATGGTGAACTGAATCGGTAGGAAGGCCACGTCAGCAGCAATTCAAAACCACTCCTCCTTCAATATAATTTCGAGACGCATTCAATGGACGGAGTGGATCTTCCGTCTGAGCTCAAGAATTGGCGCTACCAAGGTTCAGCGCAAGAACGACTTGCGTAAGAAGGCCTGCTGCGTAAAATTTCCGCAAGACTTCCACATGGAGTGCGGAAAGTCCAGCCGCCGCACTCGACCGTCCCTGCTACTTATAATAGAGAGAAGGAGAGAACGCAAAAGGAGGTTTTTTGGGGATTCGAAGGGAAACGTGGAGTAGAGACAGTTTTCTTTCTTTTAGTTTTATTTTTTTTTATGTTTATTTTTTGTTCAGGGAGTCAGCCAATCATGCTAGGCTAAATCCCTTAGCTAGGGCTAAGGGGTGAAGCTTGTAGTGAGATGGGATTTTACTTTACGCCTTTAATTTAATTTCAATTTGTGAACTGAACTTGATATTAGTTTGACTATTAAAGGGAATGTTTTATAGTTTTCAATGGTCTGTTGTGACTAAAATTACAATAGGTCTGCGATAGCTTTGAGTATTTCCTTTCCCTTTTTATGTTTATGACGTCAGGAAGCCTTGTTGTTCACCATCGTCTCCTGGGCATGGTCGGATGATGGTACCCTTCCTAACCTTCATATCATGTTGATTGGTTGGTAATTAGTTTAATTTTGTTGTTTACTTTGTCTCTTGGGCATGGTTTGGTGATGGAATCCATTCTAATTCATATACCTTTCATCTCTTGAAAACTATATCAAGGGAAGTTCAGTTTGATTTTCATGGTTACACCCTTCAACTGGATGAAGATGGATTCTAAGTCCAGTTGAGTTTTTGATGCAGGCATAAGATCTCCCTGATCTCTACATGTGGATCCTCTGAATCCCTAGTGTCCTTTCCTCTGAATTCTCTTAGTTTTAGATGATTATTTCATCATTATTCCTCAAATTACACTCGATTTAGATTTCATCTTAGTCTAATTCTAGTTCTACCTAGTTTCAGATAATGTACAAGTTTCAGTCCCTGTGGATTCGAGCTCGGTCTTACCAAGTTTATTACTACATCAAAACCCTATACTTGGGAAGTGAACAGTATCATGAACCAGCGCAGGATGAGAACTCGAGGACGAGTTCTTTTGAAGTGGAGGGGACTGATGTAGAGCGGGTCGCAGACAGTTTCATGGCCAAGATGGATCAGAAAAGGCTCGGTCGACGAGAGAAGTGATCCGGACAGTTGGACCTTAGATCAGACGTATCTCGCAATCCGGAATGAGTTAGCTGACGTAAAATATATGATTTTGGGGTAGAACGAGCTACTTTAGGCAACCAACCCTGGGTTGTGATGCCTAGAATTGCGAAAAACCCCTGGATCGACGGTCATTTCCCTGTTTTAATTTCGTTTACTATAAATAGTAAGTTTTAGTTTGGTTATAACTCTTCATCCGCCGGGCTTTAGGAGTTGCGCCTAACGTGAAAAGTGCTTAGAATAATTAGGAGAACAGTTTGGTCAAGCCAAATAGGACACTTACTATTTTTGGCTGAAAACCTTGTGCACTAGTAGACATCACGACCGTCTATAAATAGTAGGTTTATTATTTATAGTAAGTCGCGGTTTCTAGGAGTTTTAGTTGTAGTTTGGTTCTGATTTCCTTCCCATTGCTTGGTACCCCTATTTAAAGGGTTGTGAACTCATTATTATTAATTCATTAATCAATTTCGAATTTATTAGAATTAAATTCTATTTTCTGCTTTCTTTCCTCGTGGATTTGAGAAGTCTCTGTGAGGAGTCCAGAGAAGTTCCGTGGATTCGGAATAGTTATCCTCTTGAGGAAGGCGGTGCTTAACCTCACGTCCTCCCCTGCGTCAGTTTGGGATTTTATTATGTGATAGCCATACTTGCAGCCCCTGTTTCTGTATTCTGCTCGCTTTCTAATATTATATTTTGATTATCCATTTTTAAAAAAATTACTTCTTTCAATATGCATAGTTCTTCATACGCATATTCGCACATATACAAATGAATGTATGTGTGTGCACAAACATATGGTTCAACACAATATTAGCATCTTAAGTGTCCATATTTAGGATTGTATGTGTTGCTAAGATCCCTTGCCAGGTAAATTTTGTTATCAAGATACAGAGAACTATAAAGAATAGAAGTTTAAAACACATCAATGCACTCTGGTGCATAAAATACTGTTATTTATTTGATTAACAGCCCAGAAACAGTTTCATTTGACAATAACTCATGTTTCTATAATCATGGATTTTGAAACTCAAGCATCACTTGCTCCATACATAAAACTTGTCCCTTGCTCATGAAAAGAAGTTCAATCAGGATTTCCATCCAAGAAAGATTTACACAACTTGTCTAAGAGTGCCACATAAAATATAAGCTAGCAATGATATAATCAAAACTAGAACTGACTGAAAGCTCCAGACCAATATTTTATATGAAGAATAAGAACATCATGTGATGCAAAATTGGACAGGATAGTTCTGTAGAAAGAGTGAAATGATAGAAAAGCAATGTTAATCATTTTCCAATACCTTCACAGGGCCAGCGAAAATGGTTTAATGAAAAGAAAAGGTAGATGAACACCGAATCCATTCTTGAAGTTGAAATTAAATTATCATATGGACAAAAAACTAACTACGGATTTCGATAAATTTTTTTGAAGGATATGGATTTCAATAATGAATATGAAGTTTTAGTGACAACTGATCACCTACAAATGCCTGTACGCTACAGCCCATTTATTACTATTATTATTTTTTATTTTTTTTTACTTCAGCTTTTATTTCCACTTTTGCCCTTGGAAATATCATATATTCTCAAGGTTTAAAAAAATGCTTGTAAAGGTTTGTAGGTTAACGTACGGCTGGCTGAGGTAATCAGTGCTTTTTCTAAGTTAGTTATCAAGCATTTGATATCCACACGTGGGACGCATGTACAATATCCCGACCTTTCGTCAATTGGGCCCAACTTGAGCGATTTGCCTTATTTTTGGCTTCTCATATTGACATGAACTACAGAAACTGATAAACGGATTGAATTTCACACAGAAATTGCTATGGCCTCACAGAACATTGGATTACAGGAACTCCCTCCAAATGCTCTTACATTGAATGGGCTGGATCTTGCCAAGTGTGCCATCCACAGATCCAACATGCATTTTATTGGCAACCAATCTGATAAATATTAAACATTCTATCAATGGTCATTAATTTGAACGGGCAAGATCATTTCCATAGAAGTACATTAGCTGTAGCAATAAAAGGTTGGCAAGAAAGAAATTTTGAGTTTTCAAATAGGAAAATGGCCATCAAACAATTAGCTATCTGCAGTGAAAAACAAAGATCTTGACATTGAAATCAAGACATGATTATCATGCTAGTGAATGTTCAGTAGAAAAAGTTCTTGAATTTACATCAGAAGAATGGTCTGATGCCTTCACCTAAAAATAACAAAAGTTGACTAAGAAATTGAATGGGTTGTGCAATCACATTGTTGCAAAGAACAACAAAATTAATCTAGAACTCTTAACGGAAGCTTGGATACTGTATGGATATACCAAATAGTAAGTGAAAACAGATAGGCATTTGCTTCAGTATTGATTTGGGGAAGGCAACTAAATGTCAATGTGCACAACAATAACATCAGCCCATGTCTTGATTTTCACCAAAATCAAGGGTTGATTTATCCCACTTTGGATTTGGAAGGAAATCAAACGCCCAAATAAAAAGTCCTAGTTGTGAACTTGTTTCTCCCTGGTGTTATTTGAGAAAGATGCAGACCAAATTACTCATGCATCGAATCTATTTAGACAGTAACAAACCCTGGCCGCAAGTACCACATTTGTATCTACCATGTTCATGAAGCTATCATTCGAAAACCGAATCTCATACTAAAAAAACTAAAGAAACAATTTTCACAATACCATGAGATAAAAGTACAAGAATAAATAGACAAGGAAATTTTCTTATGCAAATACAATTAAACATAGATATGCAAATACTTGTGATGTGACTATCCAAGTTACCATCTTATAAGTATTCTGACGCATAAATGCATGTGCAAACATAGAATAGGTGAGGAATATCGCCAAGCTTACTTGATTGCTGTAGTCTTGGACTTCATGGCACTGCTGTAAAAACCATGAACTTCCTCTGGAGCTGAAAAGCTTGCCAAGCAAGATTCTAGGGGCACCCTTGGTTGTATGTTTTCATTAGAAGCTCTGCTAGAATTCAGAGGCTCTACTTATCAAGATAGTGCAAACAGAGAATGACAAAAACACAATGTCTAATCAATGCTTCTATTACTTGCACTTTCTTTTCCTCCGAAGCCTTTTCTGATTTTAACTTTTGAAAGGCTTCTACCTATTCTAAATTATCAAATTACAAGATTATCAGAAAAAACAGCCAAGGTAAATTACCAAAGAAAAAGAAAATAAAAAAGGAAAAAAGAACAGATGAGAATTGTACAAATGGAGGTAAACATGGATTCTGTGTTAAAACGAAAAATAGAGAGAAGTTGTACAAATGGAAAGCAACTGATCATGAAACACCAATAGCCAAAGTGGATCTTATCATTGTCCAATCAAATCCAAAAATGGGAAGAGGTATTGCATAAATAAGATGTTCTTCATGTTCAATACTTGAAAGGTGGAAATAATTCTGATAATAGAACTCGCAACAAACTATGACAGTCTACCTTCTAATAATTGAGACACCACATAGCCTTTTACAAAAATCCACCCCAGTATATACTGATCTTGCATTCAGTAAGAAAAATAAATAATAATAATAATAATAATGTTACAAAAGCGTTCTCCCTGTAAATCAAACAATGCACATATCTACTACCATTTGGCTTTCAGTAAGACATACAAGGAGATTTCGTACGCATGGGGCACTAATAACCAAACCTACTGCCTCATTTGTACGAAACAAGTACAAAGCACAGAACATCCATGTTTTCATCACAATAAGGATTTACAGATTGTGTAAATGTTTGTGAAACAAAACCACCACCAGAATCGAAAAACTTACATCCAGACTTTAAATTAGTAAAGGCTTCAGATTCACAAAATAGGACCTGGAAACTCTGTTAATAGAAGAACGGTTAGCATAAAAGAGGAAAATGAGGAGCTTTACTAAATATAATGCCCACATGCACTTGTTACAGGCAGGCATATGCATGTGGGATATTGAGTTGTGCTCCAGCCAGGTGGGTGATGTGGGTCCCACCATAAAAACCTAACCCACTACATGGAGGGCTCAAATGCAGAAAGCAGACTCTTGAAAAACAAGAATCAGCCAGATTGGAAGATCCTGAACCTCTGACAAATGGCCTTTGAATGGATTGTGAAACAGAGAGTACAGCAATAGTCCACATCCAACAGAAAACATTACAACGGTTAAAAGGTCAGGATCTTCCAATCCAAGAGCTTTCTAGGCATCCCCATCCAAGAGTACGGCCCATCGGATAAATGGCATGGATCACCGAGATGGATCCACTGCTACCGAAAACCATTCAGTTGCAAACGCAGGTTAATTGAAAAATCAGATCAAGGGGAGAGAATTGCAAGAATCTGGAAAGCGAAACCAAAATCCAAAGTAACATCATCGAATCTTGTCAGGAAGTCGGGATATTGGAAGAAATAGGAGTAGAAATCTAGGGTTTTGAAATGAGTGAGTTGGAAAAGGGCAGTACCATAAATTGGAGATGGAAGAGCGTGGAATGAGATCCGGATCTGTCTTTTTACTCTCTCAGCTCACGAGAGGAGAAAGTCCTGAAAAATACACAAGAAATCCACAGATGAAAAATGGAAAAAGAAAAAGCATCTTCTCACTTGAATTTTTTGAAATCCAAACTCTAGTTCTAGATCTAGTAAATCCTCACCATAACCAGTCAAAAAACCTTGCAAAGTGTAGAAAATATATCCAAAACCCTAGGAAACAAGAGAGAAGCAGATCCCAAAGCAGGTTGCTGCAGCTGGAGAGATCCCAAAGCAGCCGTGAGAGAGAAAGAGGAGAGAGAGAGAGAAGGAGACGGTCGTGGAGTTGCAGAGAGAGAGAGAGAGAGAGAGAGAGGGGTGTGTGTGTGTGTGTGTGTGTGTGTGTGTGTGTGTGTGTGTGTCGGGGGTAGGAAATAGGAGAGAGTCGTCTTTGGGGCCGGTAGGGTTTTTTTTTTCTTTTCTTTTTATATAGTAAGATATCCGTCGGGTAGGTCTTACATAGCACCGATGAAAGAGAAGCGCAAATGCCGTTTATACCTGTTTTTGTTGTAGTGTGTGCATAATTTTCAAATGTTAATGAAAATGGCAACATTTCACTTTATTTAATTTGTATGTGTATCTTCATTTCTTTGAGAAGTGCTTTGAACTTAAAGTGTTGGTGAAAGAACAAGTCTTTAAGTTTGCAAATTCACGTCTATTGCCAAAAGATAAAAATAACTTATTCAAAAGGACTAACCCATACCCTTTCATAAATTGCCTGAATCGAAGCATAGATATTGATAGTTGAGAGTGTCAAATAACCCTTTACTCTAAAAGCTTAAGCCATCAGAGTGTGGTGTATAAATGTATATCAAGGGCTCTCAAGATTCGAACATAGGACCTTTCGCTCTGATACCATGTCAAACAACCATTTAGTCTAAAAGCTTAAGCTTTTGGAGTAAATGGTTGTTTGACAGAGAGGACTTTGGATCTTTGATCCTAGTTTTTAATATGTTGAGCCAAAGCAAGGGGACAGTCGTGTTTCAATCAAACTTTGAGTCATGTAGACTCACAAAAATACAATTTAGATTCTTAGTCACATAAGTGGTATAGTTTGATTGAATTGAGGACAACAATCACCAAATTTTCATAATATGAGCAGATTTTAAAATACATCATTTTTACCTTATTGTTAACTTGAAAAGTAGTAAAAATCTTAAGAAACCTATTACACACATGCTCTCAAGTCCAATCAGACCACAATTTACGTTAGTCCATCCAATGAATAACTTCATACTTTTCAAGTGATCGCTGACATCTAATCAGTCCAATAGGTTGGCCTCATCACCAGGATTGCCTCACGCACCACTCATTGAGTGGATCATATTTGTATCTATCTATCTAGCAATATCTAGACATTGTTTCTGTAGTATGGTCCACGTGAGGAGTTAGGACTGATTTTTGCACTAGATGATCCTCTTATTAGTAATAACCATTGGAAGGGCTGGATTTATTTCCCATTCACTTGATAGGTTGGAAGTTAGTCCTCTGAGTGGACCATAACTTCTGGATTTAAAAGTTTAATTAATTTATTAATTTATAATAAATATTTTTATTTTTGGCAATATTTTCCTAATAATATCCTAAGAAAATCTTCAAGTTTTAAAATCTCCTGAGAAAATCGCCAAGAAGGACATTCTCACTTGTTTCACTATAAATTAGGGCCTTATGTATTACACTTGATTTCATAACATATGAAAGAATATCACAACAACAGAAACAAATGCAACCATGAACAATGTAATTTACTAGTAAAAACCCAAGAAAATCAACAACAAAAACACCAATATAGAGATCAAATAAACCCAAAGCCCAAATCCTCCATTCCCATCATTTGAGTCAGCCCATGACAAGGAGTCCTTATTAAACTTGGACTCTTCCATGTTCTTACCCCCATTGCTTCCTTGTTCCACTAGTTTCATGTGTGATAGGATGTGTGGAAACACTCTCTTGTAGGACTCTTCTCCAATCCAAAGGTCCGAATGTCCAAAACCATCCACCACCACCCTTCTATGAGTGAACCCAGGTTGGTGCAACCTCATGTATCGATTAGCAAGAAACGAGGTTTGTGGGGTCACCAAAAGGTTCCGCCCACCGGAGACGTATAGCGTCGGGACCGCCATCCTCTCAGAATGCATCAGATAAGCATCGCAGCCATTGGAGTCGATGATGTGGCCCGCCAGGCATATCTTCCTAAGGTGGGGGAAGGCGGACATGGGCAGCATCGGTAGGCTTTCCTTGAGAAGTTGGTGCAAGGTGGGGCTCACATTTTCATGCCAGAACGTGTTGCCGAAGATGCCCGAGAAGACCTCACACTCGTCGCAGGTGCACCGCTCATAGCGCGGTATGAGCTTCGCTATGGCTTTCAGAAAGCGGTGCCGGAGGCTGTCTTTGGAGTTGGCAAACATCGATAGGACTCGGTTCTTGCCTAGTATCGCCATGGAGATCTGCAATTTGATTGAGTCAGGAAAGACCTGGTTATGGCCGAGTTGGATCATCAACATGTTCGACTCCCAGAGAGAGAGAGAGAGAGAAAGAGAGAGAGAGAGAGCTTACAGGAATGAGTGGAAGCCTCATCTTAACTAATGATGAAGTAGTGAGCTTGAAGAACATGGAAGAGTTAGTGCAAGAGAGAGATGCTATTTGGGTTGCAGAGACATGGCCTCCCATGAGTGCTATATGAATTGATAATCCTCCCACGCAGTGTGCAATCACATGAACTTTCACAGATGGCCCATGCAACTCCCTCATCTTAGCAATCGCTGCAATAAGAGAGAAAAAAATAATGTGGTCACATCCTTCCTGCTCTCTCTCTCTCTCTCTCTCTCTATATATATATATATATATATATGTGTGTGTGTGTGTGTGTGTGTGTGGGTGGGGGGGGGGGGGGAAAGGATCTATACGGTCGAGCTCATGGGAACTCCCCATTAGGTCGAGCTGTGTGGGCCCCATCATGATGTATGTCGAACATCAACATCATGCATTTGATGGGTCCCCTATAAATTATGGGATATCTCAAAAATCAGCCGTACACAGAACTCCAGTGGGCCATACCATCTAAAATCACGTGAAGACATGCCTAAAACATATAAAAGCACTTGGTGAGGCCCACCTGAAATGTGGACGTGTCTGAAACTTGGTCTGACCCCTCATTCAAGTGGGACACATAATGGATGGGTGTGTGTGTGTATATATATTTCAAGTTTGGAATTATGAATTTTACCGGCGGGGATGTCGAACTTTCCGATATCGTCGATGGTGAAGTCCTTCGAAAGGTGCAGAGGGTGTAGCCTTGGTTGAAGTAGCCATGTCTCATATCCTTCTTCTACTAAAGTTCTAACCAGATCTCTTGACTCAGTTGGTAGCCAGTAACTCTCAGTAGAATGGCCATTGATCAGTAGAACCAGATGCAGCGGCTTCTCACCGTCGGATCTCCAAGCATTCTGATTACAGTTCCATTGCTTGCAGCTGATAACAAATCCATCATCTGAACAATGTAATGGTCAATACCCATGAGAAATTTATGATCAAAATGAGAACCAGTTTGCAAGACTGAGTTGACTCTATTGAGAAATTTATGATCAAAACGAGAACCAGTTTGCAAGACAGAGTTGACTCGATTGTTCAGTTGTATTGGGCCGAGTCAACTCGAATAGGTAGTTAAATGAGTTGATCTGAACTGTCCATTTGGTTCAGTCCACCAGTCATGAGAAACCATCATGAGCTGACTCGGACTCAAAAGAAAGGTCACCCAACTCAAAGTTCAACCGAGTCGAGTCAATTCGGATAGCTGACTCGACTTAGCGGAGTTTCAGAACCACCATGAGATCACACCAAAAGGAAATGTTTATTTTCAAATACCTGTTGTTATCTCATGAAGAATGCAAGGAGGGTAAGCTCTCTGATTCATGTCTAAGTGTTTGAATTCCTCATGGATCGATCGCGGCCGTTGAGTGATGTATGTTCTACAGAGGCTTTGTAAAAAAAGGTATAGAAACTTCCATCTCTGGCTCCCTCTCATGCTAATCAAGCACATTAGTAGATCCATCATTGATAAATGAAGCTCCCCTGTGAGATTCAATTGTTCCGTTCTTGAACTGCCGCACCTTCTCTTATCAGGACCATCCGTTTGATGGACCATCTTGAAATTGATGTGCAGCGTCGTTGATTCTCTCCAAGCATAAGATGTCAGGAGATATGGATTCATGATCTTCCTCCCCTCAAGGATGTATCTGCAAAGCCATCGATGATTCTTAGATTTGAATATGCTGTGTCCACCAAAAAATCTCAACCATGTGTATGGATATCCGAACTGTTGATATTGTGGAAAATCATGTAGATGGACTATAGCCCAGAAAGCAGAAAAATCAAGCCATGTATCCATCCAATCACTGTCCTGAAAATGGACGGGTAGATAAAATGAGCCATGGGCCATATCCAATGTCGAAGCTTGCATTGATCAGATGGCCTGGCCACCCAACATGATGACCCACAAGATCAATGGTGCCGATAAATAAACACATCTGCCATGAAAATCATAGAAAAAAAGCATCTCAATGAAATCTGATAATGGAATTTTCTTACCTTGAACCGGAGGCCGTCGCTAGTTGCAGACGGTACTGCATGCATTGCGTATACGGAGTTCGACGGTCTATGCTGCACAGATCCACCTTCCCATCTACAATATATAGCTTATCCTTCTCAACGGCTGGAAATACGACATACCCGCCAACCTTTCCTCTCAGCTGCGAGTGTGGCCCACCAGCTGCTGTGTTCCCTTCATCACAGCCACTCGAACCGCCTGAGTTCATCTTCATTTCAAGATAAGCTGTACATTGCATTCCCCCTACATAGCCTCTCATGGTCTCTCTAAACATGACTGCACTGTCTTCCCTCCTCAACATGGACACTTCATCTGAAGATCTCAACCGCACATCTGATTTTCCATCAGTTCCTGCCACTAGCATCGAATCCACAACTTTGTCGATTAACTTCAAATCATGTAAATCAATGGGAATGATTGGTTCTGCGACACTAAATTGAATGGGACTCTGATTCAAGCTCTTATACTTCAGAACATCTTGCACCAAGTGCTTACTAACGTGTTCTGCGGCCGTAGCAATAGTAAGGCAAGGATTGATTCCAACTGAGCAAGGGATCAAGGAGGCATCACAGACGTATAATCCAGGGTGGACCGTATCGGATGGACCGTTCAGATCGAAAACCTGACCACTTGGATTGCATACTCCATGTGAAGGGTCTGATGCTACATTGCACCCTCCTAAGAGGTGCACCGAAGTGCTGCGGTTCCTCGACATGAACAAGATCCCTCCTATCCTCTTTGTGAGCTTCTGAAGTGCCTGGATTTTCCAGGGAAGCAGTGGGTCGTGGGGAGGAGTGAAACAGATCCTGTCCGTTGATTTGTCTAATGTAATTCTCCCATCACTGGTGTCATGCCCTATTAAGTTGAACACCATTGCTTGGCTAGCTCTCAGGCCCACCATATACTTCAACTTGTCGATCACACCGTGTAAGAACCAGTAACAAGTGGGCCATCCATACGTTGAGATCCCCTTAAATAGCAAGTAAGGATATGCTGTTGGAAGCACTGCACTCTGCACAAAACACCCAAATGTTTTTATCCGTTGAATAGGTGGTCCACCTAAGTAGAAGAAGGCCATAAACATATTAGTAGGCCCCACCTATTATGTGAACCAATCTAAGTGGATTTGCACGTGTGCTAGATCTACATCATTGATCAGGTGGGCCCTTCTGCCCATATGCCACTGGCCCAAAAAAAATAATAATAATAAAATTGGGTCATGATTAAGAGGTAATGAAGGGTTCTACCTGAATTGTGAACCCCAGAGAAGAAGTGTATGATGAAGAGATGGCTGGGCCGGGCCGATCTTGGAAAGGAATGGTTGAGAATTGCTTCTTATTCAGTCCATAAGCATTCAACGGCGCAGAGCTTCCGGCGACGTAGGCTACATTGTTCCCATTGCAGCTGAATCCGAAACCGAGCCTCTCTGAGAGCCTCAAACCTCTCCTTTCTGATTGGAAGAGTATCTGCGCCGTCCCCAGAACTCCAGCTACAGAAAAACATGATTTCTATTAATCTGAGCCGCTTGATTTCAACCATTCAAACAAGATTCTAACAGAGCATGCAACAACTTGTACGATCGCAGCCACACATATTTCCGCTCATCTGGTGGGCCACGCGTCACGCGTGTATGTTGAATGTGGACAGTTGGTCAAGTTTTTGAAACTGTCCATATTCTTTTGGTCTAGCTGATGAGTGGACTGGACTGATCTCTGGTAAAGGTTAGGATCTCCTACACGTGTGCCACATTGGAATGTGTGATCCATGAGCCCATGTGTTCTTAGCAAGCCTGTAATCTGTGTGATGCCGATGAGTGGTTGGATTAAAATCATACCTGAAAGAACCACAAAATCACAGCATACATATTCGAGATCATCCAAGTAGACTCGCCATCTTCGCCGTTGATTTCCACCGATCCTGCTGTCATCTTGGAAATCGTCATCTGGGTTTTTCACCACGTACTGAACTTGACATTCTGTTATCACCGTACATCCAGCCTGCGATTGATAAAGACACCAACAGTTGCATCAGAACAGCTATTCACCCTAAACCAAGGAAATAGTACTCTCCTAGCATGTGTGTGTGAGAGATCCAGACTGTTCATCTGGTGGGCCCCATCATATGCCCTATCTGATGATCATAGCAGCCTATTTTCGGGCCATGGAACATACAAAGACTACCCTACCTGATGAATGATCAGGATTTCTCACACACATAGATGAGCTGCTTACCTGAATCGCCGTCGCCAAGTAGTTCTTATCTGTTGAGTTCTTGGCATTGTAGGGACATCCTGACATGCAATTACCACACGCTAAGCATTTATCCAATGGCTGTGATCCCATCGGACTGGGCCCCGCCTCCTGGCCAAAATTCACACTCAGCTTGATCGAACTCATGCTGCAGTCTTCGATCTCATCGGAGATTTCTCTCATGACTTTAGAATTGCCAAATTCCAGTGGAATACTCTGTGGCCTCAGCATTCCCAATGCCGATATTTCACAGATTTCCCAGTCATTCTGCCATTCCTTTGGCCATTTCGGGTCCCGTCTGGCACTGACCGGTGTCGATACCATCACACCAGCATTCACCAACGATCCTCCCCCGAGCCCACAGACCGTTCCTGCTAATGAATCGCCTTGCTCATGGATCTGCGGCCATTAACATCTCAGCTTCATATTTGAATTCTTTGATCTGGCATGTGGGTTCCATGGTTCTGTTATCCAAACTGTTCATCTTATAGGCCCCATGTTGGATGGTGGATGAAATTTTCAGTATTTGAAGATCCCAGCTGCCTTTGGATGTGGTGGCTTTCTAATAGATGAACGGCTAGGATCTACCAAACTGGGAGATTTCCTTGGTCCCACCCCTTGGTGGCGGGCCCGATATGATCAACGGTTTGGATAGGTGTACCATGGCCCCACATGCATGGAATGCTGCACAGTAGCAAGTTAGACTCTTGGGGATCAGCAAGAGTCACCTAATTCTTCCTTATCATGAGATAAACACAATTCTACTATCCTCTTATTATTCACGTATTAATGTATTATGAGAAATGATCCAGTGCTATGAGAGCATTAGAAGTTACTGTGCTCCTATTTGCGTTGGGATACTTCGAAGGTCGCATCTATACTGTTCCTTAGATCCAACGCACATTTAAGATAAAATAAAATAAGGGATTTTGACCAAACTGACCTCGAAGGTTGGGCAAATTATCTAATAAGATTCAACCTTTAAAATATTCTAAGAGCAGCCTTCTGACAAGCTTCCGTAAATTACTCGGACCAAAATGCCCGTCCTTGGTTCAGAAGTCGTATGGTCCTGGAGAGACGGAATGACTACTCTCCCGAGAAAGTAACGGATTGGCTACTCCCCCATGCCACCGGTAATGGCTAGTGCTCAGTGCTCTGTGGGTTGTACCATGATGTATGTGTTTCATCCATGTTGTCCATAATCCATGTTGCCCATCTTTTTTATCGCGTCATTTTAGAGGTAAGACATCAATGCTGTCCATAATTCATGCCATGTCGTTTTAGGAGTAAGGCATCCATGTCATTCATAATCCATACCGCCTATCCTTTTTGTTGTATCATTTTAGAGGTAAGGCCCAAATATCAGCCAATAAGGTGGATAGAACTGGATACTGCCCAAGTCAGGATTTTTTGGGCCCACAGTAAGCTAGCCGACAGGGTGGATGGATCAGATCACCCCATTGTGGGCCTTAACTTATGGTACCAATGGTTTGACAGAAAAGGAAGTGAACAAGTTAAAAACCACAACTACGATCCAGGCAACATGACAACCACGACCCATATAACATGACAATTACGACCCATGCAAACCATGACCCATATGACAACTACGACACATATAACATGACAAGCACTACCCATATAACATGACAATCACGACCTATATAACATGACAACCACAATCTATCGAGAGAAGGGAGAAGAAAGAGAAGAAGGAGAAGAAAGAAGACAGAGATCATATAGGATACAATTTTATACTAATATTAAACTCATTTTTAACACACCCTGCATTTCCAAGATATATTGCATTTTCCTACTCATGCAGTCTATTAATAGTCATCTCATATTCGAAAAACACCAGGCTAGCTTTGGTATGGATGGACACGTTACTTTTCTAACTTTGATGGACAATAAGGATCTTATGTGCATGTATGGGTTATGGTTGTCATGCAATTTGGGAGCAAGAAATGAGAATCACGACCCATATAACATAACAACTACGAGGGTTGTGGTTGTAATATTGTAAGGGTCGTGGTTGTCATGAGGTAAGGGTCATGGTTGTCATGCAATCTAGGAGCAGGAAATGAGAACCACGACCCGTATAACATGACAGCCACGAGGGTCGTGGTTGTTACGAGGTAAGAGTCGTGGTTGTCATGCAATTTAGGAGTAGAAAATGAGAACCATGGCCCATATAACATGACGACCACGACCCATATAACATGATAACTACAACCCATATGCCAACTATGTCCCATATGGCTACATACGCATGACAATGGCGTGACATACACATAAGATCCTTACCGTCTATCAAAGTTAGTACATCACATACGTAGATATCGTTTATCTCATGTACTCACCAAGTTGGTGCACACAAGATCTTTACCGTCCATCAAAATTAATACATCACATACGTAAATATCGTTTATCCCATGTACTCACCGAGTTGGTCCGAGTCACGCCATAATTGTGCAAACGATATCTGTATAGTAGCATAGGTCGCATCAGGTAGTTGTAATGCGGTAAGGGTCGTGGTTGTCATGAGGCATGGGTCATGGTTGTCATGTTACATGGGTCGTGGTTGTTATGTTACATGGGTCGTGGTTATCATGGGTCATGGTTATCATGTTATATAAGTTATGGTTGTCCTGTTATATGGGTTAATGGAGTAACCATATGGGTCGTAGTTGTCATATGGGTCCCATATGGGTCGTGGTTTGCAAGGGTCGTAGTTGTCATGTTATATAGATCGTGATTGTCATGTTATATGGGTTGTGGTTGTCATGGATCATGGTTGTCATGTTATAAGGGTCATGGTTGTCATGTTATATGGATTGTGGTTTACATGGGTCATAGTTGTTATGTTATATGGGTCGTGGTTGTCATGTTATATGGGTCATGGTTGTCATGTTATATGGGTTGTATTTGTCATGGATCGTAGTTATCATGTTATATGGGTCGCGGTTGTCCTATTATATACATGGGTCACGGTTGTTCAATGTTCACTTCCTTTATTACCAAATGAAAGGATAGTTATTGGTACAAGCCTAACGCCCGCAATGGGGTGATTCGTTCCATTCACCTTGTCTACTAGCTTGCCGTGGGCTCAAAAAGGATGAGCGGCATAGATTATACACATACATCAATGTGCGCCACCATTATTTTCTATTTTCTGGCCCACACGAGCGCTGAATCAGGCTGATATTTGGGCCTTATCCCTAAAATGACACGGCCTGAGGCCCACAATGGGGTGATCCATCCGTCCACCTTGTTGGCTTACTCGCCGTTAGCTCAAAAAATCCTGACTTGGGCAGTGTCCACTTCTAACAAGCATCATAGTGAGCTTGGAAAGTTTCAACAGTGGATTCCATTGTCACCATTATTTTCTATTATGTGGCCCACGCGAGCTCTAGCTAAGGTTGATATTTGGGCCCTAGCCTTAAAATAACACAACAAAAAGGATAGGCAACATGGATTATACGCAAATATTAATGTGGGCCCCACTTGTTTGGTCTTTGCCCAAGTGCAAAAAAAGGTTATGTACACGTCACTTTCTTGGCATTAAATACGACGTAATTTTTTATTCCCTAAAAAACCGTATAACTATTGAAACAAGGAAAATGACATTTTGGTCCAACTAATTTATGGAAGGTTATTAGAAAGCCACTCATAAGATATTTGAAAGGTTAAATCTCGTTAGGTAATTTGCTTAAACTTTGATGTCAGGTCAAAATCCCAAGAAAAAAACATAGAAAAGATCCAACGAACATTCATTGGCCGGTCATTCAAACATCAAACCAATCTGAAAAATATTGACCACATAATCATGGACTTTAATTTGGATGGTCAAGATTGCTTTCACAATCTGATTGCATGATTTTACACCAGGGCTAACTCCTCTGTACGCGGATTCGGTACTACCCACCAGGACCTAGCTACAGACGGACGGTCCTGTCGGGGCTCTGTGGGCCCACCGTGGTATATCTGTTTTATCGCAGCTGTCCATAAAATTTAAAAGATCATTTCAGGACATAATTTCAAGAAGGAGGCAGATTGAAGGGTCTAGTAGACCACACCACAGGACGGAGTGGTGACAATGACCTTACCGTTGAAACCTTCCAAGGGCCCACCGTGATGTTAATTTGCCATCCGACCTGTTTATATGGTCACATGGATATGGACGAAGGGAAGGCGTTCGTTCCATCCCAATATTTCCTTTGGTGTGGTACACCTGGAATATTTTTTCAAAATAAATGGACGGCCACGGTGGGCCCCAAAGAACCCCTGACGGTACCGTCAGTATCCAGCGAGCCCAACTTGGCTGCCACCCCGAACCAGAGAAGTGGGTGGTACCTGACCACAGGGCCTACAAAGATGTATGCATTTCTTATCCACGCCGTTCATATGTTTTTCCCAGATTATTTCATGCTATATTCTCAAAAATAAAGAAAATAAAATTTTCAGGTGGACTCCATCACAGGAAATAGTGTCTATCGACAATTCGAAACCTTTTGTGGGTCACAAAAGTTTTGGATCAAGCTGAAATTTGGTTTTTCCATTCATCCAGCTCTGTGTGACATTATCAACAAATTGGATGGTCAATAGACATTACGGTGAACACTATGAAGTTTTAATGATGGACGTTCAATGATCACTGTTTCCTGCAGTGTGGTGCACCTGAAATTCATATCTGCTTCACGTTTCAAACCACTCTCCAAAATAAGATGAAAAAACAGATGGACGGCGTGGATATACAATCATACATCGAGGTGAGCCCTTAGGTCGAGTTCCCATCCACATCGCTGGTTCCGGAGTAGTCGCCAAGTCGCGCTCGTCTTTAGCTAGGTAATGGTGGTGGAAGACGCACCGGGTAATCCGCTTCCCTGCCGTTCTTGTACTAGTTTTATGAAAAGAACATCGTGACAGTTCACCACCATTTTCCAAGTCCCTGTGTGTCATAGTCATACTTCATTCATGTGACATGCACGCAAGTCAACTCAAACCATCCAAACCATAGGTCCTATCATGGATAGAATCTTAACCATAGAATCATAAAGATCAAATAATACTAACCGTCCATTTGGTAACTAACAAATGGATGGTTGATAGAATATGCTCAGTGATCAAAATTCAGTGTGCAAAGTAGTAAGTATGGCAATGATGCAATCCAATGGTAGCTATGATGTAGACGGTCTGGATTCCCGTACAGCATGCATACGCGTACGGTGAGTGATACACCAAAACTTCAAATATGGTGGTGAATCCATAACAAAGACAACAATAGCTAAAATAAGAAATCTAGATCGCCATGGAAATGCACCTGAAACAAACCATCCTTGGGTCCGAAGCTGATGCCCCAGTTCCTGTTTTCCATCCTCACCGTCGATATGATCTGAAAACTGTTTGTCGGGAAGTCCTGCGCTTCCCACCTCCGTCCTTTCTCGATCAAACACACCTTGATGCCAGCCATTGACATACGGCACGCTGCAACCGACCCACCATAGCCGGACCCCACAACAACTGCATCATAGCCGTCCCTACCGCAAACTCCATCTACTTCGCTTGTTTTCGCCATATTTCTGTGACCCATCTCAAAGATTCAGTACAAGAGTGGAGTGAGTGGAGAGAGAGAGAGAGAGAGAGAGAGAGAGAGAGAGAGAGAGAGAGAGAGAGAGAGAGAGAGAGAGAGAGAGAGAGAGAGAGAGAGAGAGAGAGACTGACATGAAAAAGAATCTTGTGCTAATGCTTTTATTTATAATCAACAAGAGAGAGAGAGAGAGAGAGAGAGAGAGAGAGAGAGAGAGAGAGAGAGAGAGAGAGAGCCATCAACATAAATCTTTGTGTGTGTGTGTGTGTGTGTGTGTGTGTGTGAGAGAGAGAGAGAGAGAGAGAGAGAGAGAGAGAGAGAGAGAGAGAGAGAGAGATGCAGGAGAGAATTCCAGTGTATATTCGTGATGGTGGGGCATGGTAAGAGCGGCTCATATTGAAAGATGGCCATCCAGTGCATATACCTTGTTTGGAATGTACTGAATATACCTTGTTTGGAATGTACTGAGGTGGGTCTTCTCGTCTCATGTGAATTTTAAAGAGAGGCGCCTTGTTTGGGTGGATGAAGAAATCAAGGTTGGACTTTGGAGTCTCTTAACACTAGATGTGATGGTTTGTATTTGATCTACGTCACAAAACCCATACCCCAGCTTTGGTGTGTGCTCCTCCTTTTGAATACGTTACGAGGAGGGACCGACAGAGAGGACTTCTGTCGTCCGGTCTAGGGTGCACACGGGTAGGTTTGGTCCGGTTTTGGAGTAAAACCGGAACCGAACCGTTTCTAACGGTTCTGGAATTTTTGGAACCGGAACCGAACCGTTAGCACATTAGAACCGAACCAGAACCAGACCGTGAAAACTGGTTCGGTTCCGAATTGGTTCCTTAAAAAATTTAACAAAAGAAAGAAAAAAAAAAAAAAACGGTGAAAAAAAAATCCCTACAGTCCCTTTGCAATTTTCTCAGTGTGGCCCACTCCACATTCAAATCGTCAATCTGTACCGTCCATTGTTTACAGAAGGGAGATTTAACCCTTGGCAATGTGGCATTCTGAAACCATGCAGGCTGTTGTAGAATTATGACCGTTGAACATGAAATGGACGGCGGAGTAGATAAGCTCATGGGCCACGCTGATTTTCCTCCAAAAGCACTCTATTCCTGATGGTTTTTCGTCCTCAATCTCATGAACGGATTAGATTTTCCAAAAGACATCAGTAAGTGGGCCGACGTACGTCAACTCTGTTGAAAACAGAGCTTCCGTCATTTTGTTGTGGGCCACCATCATGCAGGGAGAGATGGATCTGAACCGTTCATCAGGTAGAGGGGGTAGAACCCATCAAAACCATGTTGAGCTTTCTTAGCCGTGTAAATCCTCGTGATCTCTACAACGATCGAAAGAAGGCCGTCTGACTGCTTTTAAGGCTTGATTATTCAGGTGGGCCATATCATCAGATGATCAAAGCTCACTATTCACGGTCTAAATTCCAAGAGGAAGTCAATGGACGGTGTGGATCTGGGCCACGGTTTAACGGATCGGGTCCACGGTTCGGTTAACGGTTTGGTTCGGTTCTGCGTGCCCCTTGAACCGGAACCGAACCGTATCCAACGGTTCTGGCAATTTTGGAACCGGAACCGGAACCGTTGCTGTCTAGAACCGGACCAAACCGGACCGATCCAACGGTTTCGGTCCGGTTCCACGGTTCTACCGGTTAAATGTGCACCCCTAGTCCGGTCCCATTGCCTCTTTCCTTTTTAAACAAATTCAAGTTAGCTTTGACAACTTTAAATGACTAAAAGCTAGACCTTTCCTGGAACTCATACCACCACCCCACCTACAGGAAGGGTGTTGAAATTTGACCCAAGCAGCCGGTCCAATCCGGACCTGACCTGAAAAGTAAGGGTTTGTTTAACCCATTTTTCATTTGGGTTGGGTTTCAATTGTATTTTGTTAGTCCAGAATTAAATAGGTTGGGTTTTTGTTGTGGGTCATGAATATGGTCCGCTTCTTACTGAAAAAAATAAAAAAATAAAAAAATACTCATATGATATCTAGGTTTTTTAGCTCTACCGTGATGTGTGTTAGAAATCACACCGAGCAGTTAGTGGTCCCATCTAGGTTCTAGGATGTCCCAAAAATCAGTCGTATCTGTAACTTAGCTAGGTCTATTTAAAACCATTTGAACGCCTGAAACATTTACAATCAGTTGGCGGGCCCACCAGAGTTTTGGAATGGCCTGAAATTTGTTGTGATGCCTAATCTAACTGGGACACACACAATATGCATGGGGTAGATGTTGGAACCACATCTCAGTGGCCTGGTAAATAATCAGAAAAGTTTCATTGGGTGGGTATCCACTCCCAACTGTTGTCTATGATGTGGCCCATTTAAGTCATGGATTGGATTGATTTTTAGGCCCACGGCCACCATGGAAGGGTGCATGTGATTGATGGCATGGATGTCCAACGCACATCACAGTGGGGCCCTCAAAGCTCAACCTCATGCATGGGAAGCTCCCATGAGATCAATCCACAGTACCTTTTTCTAGCATGTATGTGTGTATTATATAATTATATGTGTATTATATTATGTTTTTGCATGTGTGTGTGTGTATATATATATATATAATATATATATATATATATATATATATATATATATATATATATATATATAGTTAGGATGATTTAATTTAGTCTATAGTTGCTTGGCTCAAATTTGGTCATTGATGTTGCATGTGTGTCGTGCGTGCCTGAGCCAAATGTGGCTCAAATGAACCAATTGTCTTTGACCATAGGCGCCAAAATAAGCTAAGAGAACGAAGTATGTACAGTTCGACCATCTATCTTATGACCGATCATAGAAGATGGAGATTTACAAAGGGAAGGGTTCATTCTTCTTATAAGTTCTTTTTGTCTTCCGGATGAATTTTTTTCCAATTAAACATGTGATAACTGCCACATTTCAACAGTGACATAATATAAATGAAAAACAAACAAACTTAAACATGAAAATACTTTATTAATATTTATTATAGGAATACTTACAATTAACTTAAAAAGACAAATATAGTGACATGTTCCTTACTCGAAGGGAAGTCGGGCTGGGCTTTGTAGCATGACAGTCATCTGAAACGGTATGGTCGTCTGTTGGTCACTTGACGGGAATCAAACTACATGGCGGGACGACCAGTAAAGGGAGAATCTTCAACGGTTTGGTTTGAGAAAGTCGGTGGAGGGTGATTATCTATTTGAAATCCAGGAGGTTGACGGAATTACTTAGCATATAGTCGGAAAGGCCTGAAGTCTACCATTCGAGATTAAGCAATCTTCTTAACGATCCAGTGGTGTGTTGGTCAACCTATGGTGGAGGTATAAATAATATTATAATCGGTCTGTACTTTTTTGCAATATTGTACTGACTAGTGGTGAAGGAGTTAGACCAAATTTAAACTCAATGTACCCATAAGAAATGAGGAATAACTAGCAATATTGCGCTTAATAAAAGAGTTAGGTTGGATTGGCTTGGGCTTGAAGCTCTTCCCTCTTAGCTTTATTTATAGACATATGAGTAATGGTGATGTAAAATCTTAGAAATCATTTTCCAATTCTCACTTACATCTATTAGTCACTAGGCAGGCATGACCAATTACATTTCTAATCAGAAATGCTCTCCACAATCTTTGCAAAATCAACCAGTCATATGACCGGTTATATTCTACATGTAATCGAGAAGAATCATCACCAACTAAACATGCAATCATTTGTACTATTCCACGTCACTATGTGAACTATAACTTTTCATTCTTCTTCATTTGTCTATACCATGATTGTTTGCTTTGGTTATCGAGGGGCACATCTTGTAGCAACAATCACCTTACCTTTTTAAGATCTTCCTTCAGTTGATCATTTCAGTTGTAAATTAAAATTTCATCATGATACGTATAATAGTTTAATTTTATATTAATCAATAGCTCTAAATATTTTATACAAAATGATAATATTTTTATTTTTTAATATTTTTAATTAATGGATAAAGTTGGATTGAAATTTTCAATCATTTTAATAATTAGTTTAGGATTAATTATGAACTATCCACCTTCTTACCCAAGCCAACCTACCCAATCTGACCCGGTAATTAATTAAGGACAAATTATCTTAGATTTATTAATGTACTTATAATATAAATGGTTACTTTACACATGTGGGACAATTTGACTATCCAGAGTCATCTTACCACTATAAATATAAATTGTCTATAGCCTTGAAACTATAGGGCAATGTCCGTCTTACTGGCTCGACAACCATCGCGGGAGTTAAGCCTGGATGGTGTCCAGGACCGCTCAACTTGAGCCAAAGAATGGGTGCATGAGAAGCGCGAATGTCTTGAAAGAAGAAGCTAAAACTTAAGTGAATTAAGTCGTCCATTCTTACGCAAAGTTGAGAATTTTGGACCATCGGTTTATGACCAAATTTTACACGTAGGGTAAGGAAAATTTCCCACACACATCTTTATAACTTTGGCCTTGATTGAATATTACTAACCGTTAATCTGACACAAGCTCCACATAGCCGATCTGTTTATCTGATCGCACCAAAACTGTGTCCTAGTGTTGATCTAATGATAGGGAACCCATCACATGGTATAGATGAGCCTGCAGGCCCTCTGAGGGGCCCCGTTAGTCAGAAATGGCTGTCCATAGGGAATAAGTATCAAATAAAGTGGCCTTAAGGCCATTTACACACTACCTGGAGCTATAAATAACTCCCAATTCACCCCATTTCCTTCAAATACGAATTTGAGAACCTTAAGGTGAGAAAGAGAAGAGAAAAGAGAGAGATAAGGAAGGGAGAGATTGAAGGGGTGCTTGTTACGAAGGGTGATCCTTTTTCATTGATTCACAAACGTAATTACCATCACTCCTGCTACCGGAACTTCTCCGATTACGACCTAAGGTAAAGACTACAAACTCCCTTATAGATATAGGTCTTCAAATAGATTTTCTTTAATCCTAACTAACATGTGTGCTCGTGTAGGCGGCCGACGATTCTTCCTTGGAAACATATTCCTAGGAGCGAGTCCGAGTCGGGCTTGTTATCGAAAGGTGAGGAGTTTAAATGATTAGGTTGCGATTTATCAATGCTTTCATTCCAATTAATGATTTATGGTTGGTAACGTAGAATTTCTTATTGTCTTAGGTATACTTATATCTCTATTTAATGAATTGATGAATTGCAAGTTGTAGTGTAATGTAGTTTATGTGTTCAATGAAATGCCTAAATGAGTAGTTTATCAAATTTTGATTATTAAACGTTAACCCATGTGTTATGAATGTTTGTTAATATGATTTAAATAAGAATAAGACTATGAGAGTAATCTAAGAAACTGGTAAATTCTGCATTTGGGTAGTCGAATTAGGTTGGCCACCTTGGGTAAATTCGAACGATATGTGTCGAACATTGCCACGCGGGGCACTCACATGCTCCATGTCGGTTAAGTTAGTGTGTGCCCGTACCAATAAAAAATGCCCAGAGAACCGGTTGACCTATTGTATGTTCACCATACATGATCGCAATTGCTTGAATCTAAGGTACCCCCCTCACTATTGTAAAGATCCAATATTAACCATTGTACCATTATCTTCAAGACTCGTGAGCTGAGCATGGTGGTATGGGACACCGTGTCCATACTATCGGCCTATGCTAGAGTGACGAGCCTCCCCGTAGTGACCGCAAGCATCACCTCTGTACAACTTGTCTATCATATGTATTTATCTAGGAGTGACGAACCTAGACGGATCAAGAACATAAGCGTAAGACCGCTGCGGTCGTCTCATGCCTAGTGATTCAGTTGAGATCGATGTTTTAAAGGAATGTATCCTAGCTTCCCCAAATTACTAGATGAATAGGCATAATTAACCACTCGGCTAACATGATCATACACCGTATTGCACTAGTGTAGAATGTAGTGAAACGGACGTTGGAGTCGCATGTTAAAGAAATATTGACATGTGCAAATAGGTGGTCGGAGTCACATGTTGAGGGAGGGTTGATGAGTGAGGGCATGCATCATTTCATAAACCTCATTCTCGCATTAAGAAGAGTAGTTAGGAAGTGATTGTTTTACATTGCTTTATCATTACCGTATGGATTGACTTGATAACATGTGTAACATTTGCTTTAAGGAACCACTGAGTTGATCACTCACTCTCCCTCTGGGACGGTGTTTTAAAACACCAACCAAACATTAGTATAGATGTAGGTACCATTGATGCCGATGCACTAGAGCAGACATTCATGGATGAGGAGGAGTTCTCCTATTTCCAGCTTTTAGATGAGTCGATGTAAGCCATGTACCTCTGGACAGGGAGCGTTAGGCATATGGGCTTAGTTGGATGTTACGTTACCACATTTTGTTTATTTTTTTAGAATTGTATATATATATTAAACCCAGCCGTGAACCCATACTCTTGAGGAACTTCACGATACATGTATGTTTTGGTTTACACATCTGCTTTAATCACATTAAACCTGGAGTATGGTATGTTGTTTAGTATAATTCTATGCATGCTCAAATGCCCAACGTGAAAGAAATCAGGATATTAACTTCTGCAAAGCATAAGTGAGGTTCGGAATCTCAGGAGTCGAGCTTTGCTCGACCCTCGAAATTCAGGGCATTACATAGGCCCCACATAGGTTCCCACCGCAGGAGTTTAGCAGGAAATCCGCATCCTAATGAAAAGTTCTAAGGAGGCGATGAACGTGGACACGAATTGGCTACTCCACCTGCCACCAGCCAATGGCTGGTGGTCGTTGCTCTTCGGGTCCACCATGATGTATGTGTTTCATCCATGCCGTTCATCTATTTTTACATATCATTTTATGGTATGAGACCAAAAATTAGATATATCCTAATCTCATGTGGACCACATTACAGGAAACAGTGTTGAATGAATTTGGACCATTAAAAACCTTTTAGTGGCCATAAAAGTTTTGGATCAAGCTGATCTTTTTTCCCCTTCATCTTTTTTCCCCTTCATTTGGGCATGTATGACCTAATCAAGATATCAAATAAACAGTACAGTGGGCCTTGGGAGGATTTTAATGATGGATATCCAATCGCCATTGTTTTCCTGTGGTGTGATCCACCTGAGATTTTTATCCATCTCATTTTTTTGGATCAAGCCCTAAAATGATATGTAAAAATGGATGAAAGGAATGGATGAAACAAATACATCATGGTGGGCCCCACAGAGCACTGACCACCAGCCTCCGGGCTGGTGGTAGGGGGAGTAGCCAATCGGTTTCCGATGAAGGTAAGACACTGATTTTGGTACATCGCGGCTGATGTGCACCACTCTTGGCCAATCCATATTTACCTGCACGGATGTATGTATAAATAATCCAAACTGTCCACATGGCTGTTCTTACAGTTAATGAGGACCTAGTGAAAATTTACATTAATTTACATTAATTAAAACAAACAGTTAGAAAATGGGCAGCACCCATGTTTGATGCGTAATATGCGGGCAATCGGGATTTTCCAGTCACCGATTATCAGTAGAACACCAGATGGACAGTCAAGATCACCTGACCTTGCAGCCAGCATAAGCCCATCATGGTCTGGCAAACAGAGATGGACCACATTCCCGATCCAAATTACCGGGAGCGTTGATTTGTCATTAGGGTGGTCGGGTCCAACTGACCCACAAGTACGAGTTGGACATTTCGTCGGGTTTGAACTTTGACCCACTGGTTTCTATCCAGGCTGATTGAGTTTCCTACGTGGATGGATCATGCTCCAAAATTCTCTTAGATTGGAAGGTGGACCGTTGAATATGAACCTTTTCAGTTGAATGTGGACTGTTGTTTATTAGGCCACAATTTCTATGGCTAGGATTATTCTGCGAAGTTGATTATACATATGGTCTATCCATGGTTTGAATCAACAGATGAATGACCTGAATCATCAAAGAAAGGACCCCACTACTCAGAGATCAAAACAGGAGTGTACTGTGCAATACCTTGTATTTTTTCAGTTTGCGTGATTTTGATTTCGATCGTTTGTCTTTTATCTGTGCAGCAATCTTTGGTCCTCTCCTGATTTTTTTAAGTTATTGCATGAGAATTTTAAGTTTGTTAGCTCTCGGCCGTACATTGCAGTGATCAAACAACATGAAAAAAAAAATAAATACAATAAAATAAAAAAATAAAAAATCAAAGAATTGAGTTATTTGATATGTATCGACTTAGCTATAGTGGATCATGTGGACCAGATCCAAATAGTGGGGCCCTCTGTAGATAGTGCAAAGACCGAAAATTAATGGATGGACTCCTGATGTTTGATTGATGGCCATTTGTTTTTGAATCTGGACCGTTGGTCATGCTTATGCTTTAATCATCTATTAAATGTACAAAGATCCTCCAGTTAGGATTGTACAACCGATGTATAAGGGACAGGAATGATCTGAACGGTATATTTTAAGGTACATATATGACAAGTGTACAATTGCTATGTGCAGGATTATGGATTATCAGCTTCTAACTGGAAAATTTCTCTCCAAGAATTTTGGACGTTGGAATGAGTGCGATGAACCATTTCAAAATTTACATGCATGACTCATGGAGGCGGGCTCCGTGTAGAGGTGTACATGAACCGATCTAGCTCGGTTTGCTCGGAAGCGACTCGACTCGAAAAAGCTCGATTTGACTCGGTTTGAAGCTGAGTTTGAGCTGAGTCGAGCCGATATTGTGAGCTCAAAAATAAGTTCGAGCTGGCCGCGACTCGACTTGGACCGAACTCAGCTTGAATCGAACTCCGATCGAACCAATTCGGTGACTTAGTTACTTTGATATTAATGTTGCTAGGGCTGTACATCGAGCCAAGTCGAGTCAATGTGGGTCAAGCTTGGCTTGGCTCATCCATGCACCCCTCGAGTTTGAGCTCGAGCTCGGCCTCGAGCCTACCATTAGAGCTTGGCTTGTTTGTCAAACCTTTCAAGTCAAGCTTGAGGCGAGCTAGTGAATTGAGTTGAGGCGAGCTTACCCCGAATCTAGTTAAGTCTGCTCCCAACCCAACAGTCAACCCTCAACTGACTCAACCCAACAACCCAACCCAACTAACCCAACCCCCAAATCAAATATTCATATATATATATATATATATATATATATATATATATATATATATATATATATATATCCCAATTCAATAGAATGCACAAGACTTGCAAAAACATCCTAAACCATCTAAGCTTTATACAATTAATTGGGGGTCAGATACACGACTCTTGTCCTGCCATTCCACTCATGTTGTTTGGATTCCTGATAAAGCAAATATTCAAATCCTTCCATTTCATAAGATTATTTTATAGATGTTGTCACTCTTTTCAGGTCTCTATTTGAACCGGAATGAAGAAAAAAGAAATCCGAATATGCACTTGTATTTTAACTTCTACATTGGTCAGGAAAAAAACTCAAGAGTTTTCAAAGTAACATACTTTCTTCTTTGCCACATGTACTATGAAGAGGCATAGAACTTCTATGCAGATACCTGCATATTAGAATTCCTTAAAATCTGCATCAAGAGCTTCGAGGCTAATCAGAAAATTCCAATTCATCAAGCATAGGATTAATAAAATTAAGGTTGGTGTCTTAGTGATCCAACTATTTAAATGGATTCTAAATTCCAATTCATCAAGCGTAAGATTGATTTTTCTACACAATGGAAGTCCTTGAATAGGTCAGACAGAAGTAGCATCAAAACCTTATATTCGACTAGAAAATTTATCCACACTAACATATCATCGAAATTGTAGACACGAAACCCATGTACCAAGATCTGTTTGGCTCCTTATACAATGAAAGTAATTTGCAACTTTTGGCATTTCTACTCTTAGTAGAAATAGTAAAAAAGCACGAAAGACTACTGGTGTGGACATGAAATAGCACTTTTCCATACAACACTAAAGAGCCCCAATTTATAAATTTCTAAAGTTCGATTGAAATAAGAAATTTCACTATTATTATTTGCTTTCCTCTGCTCTTGAAATGGCCATGTATCAAATGCAGCCTAAACCAATCATCATGAAGGAAAAATACAAAATTTAAAAAAAAAAAAAAAATCAAATCAAATGCTTACCAAGATGGCCCTACTTAGGAGCAATATGGAATGAGTCGTAGCCATTCCCGGCCTTAAGAGCATCTGTCTGAAAATCCGAAGCCTTCAAGAGTTTGCTAACAACCGAAGTGTGCCCATTTTCAGCAACAACATACATTGTTGTCTCTCCATCTTGGTTCTGCATTAAGAGCAGTTCCTGTTGGGGGCCTTGCGCAAATCCTTAGGATCTAGCCCTCTAGAACAAACCAGAATTATGGATAATAAAGCAATGAAAATAATCAATGCATCAATCACAAACCACACAAGAGATTTTTACGTGGAAAACCCTCAAGGAGGTAAAAACCACGAGACCTCGTCCAGATCAACAATCCACTATAAAGTAGAACATTACAAACTTCTTCACTCATGCAGGAGTAGATAAACAATAAGAAAAATAGAGAAAATGGAGAGATCTCACCGATTACGAGGACATAGAAGCGCTGAGATATAGATTGCACAGTAAATAACCTCCACGAGCAGAACCTCCTTTCTATAAGCTTCCTCTCTCTCTCTCACCTTTGATAGCCCTAAACCCTTTAGTAAATCACTTGTAAAGCTTTAGGAAACCCTCTCGTCATCCCTAGAAAACCCTAGGAACTCCTATTTAAAATTTTAGGTAACTCCTTTCCGCATCCTAGTTGCGAAAGGACTTGCGACACGAAATCTGCGTAAAATCGTGGAACGAATTTGCATAACCTCGACTAGTCGAACCGAGTCTACGATCGGTTGAGAGCCACCTTCGACCGGTCGAGCACCTCCTCCGACTAGTCGAGCACCCGGGAGAAAAATAGCCCAAACTCGCTAGACTTTGAGTCGTGTCACGGCTCGACTCCCACGACTAGTCGAGACCAGCCTTCGACCGATCGAGCAGGGCTCACGACCGGTCGACGACGGGTAAAAAAAATCCATCAAATCTCCTCCTTTTTGACCCAGGAGGGATTCACCTTCTTCAAGCCAGACCGATTTCTACAAACCTCAAACTTGCCCTTGAGCAAAGCCTTGGTCATCATGTCTGACCCATTATCATCCGTGTGAACCTTCTCAAGCTGTAACACCTTCTGTTTCAAAATATCCCTGATCTAGTGATACCGTATCTCTATGTGCTTCGACTTGGAATGCTGACTTGGATTCTTGCTCAAGTGTATAGCACTTTGACTATCGCAATAGACCACGTGCTCCTCCTACTTCAGGTTAAGTTCCTGTAGGAACCTCTTCATCCAAAGCATCTCTTTACATGCTTCTATGACTGCGTATTCGGCCTCTGTCGTCAACAATGCTACGAGCTTCTGTAGCTTGCTCTGCCAGAAAACTGCTCCCCTTGCAAACGTGAACATGAACCCCAATATAGACTTCCTGGAGTCTATGTCACCTGCCATATCTGCATCTGTGTAACCCTCTAACACAGGTTTACCGTCACCATAGCATAGGCTCAACCTGGATGAACCTCTTAGATACCGCAGTATCCATTTAACCGCTGCACAATGTTCTTTGCCAGGATTGGCAAGATACCGGCTGACAACACCAACTACATATATTATGTCTGGGTGTGTATACACTATAGTATACATCAAACTTCCTACAGCTGACGCGTAGGGTATCTTTTGTATCTCTTCCACCTCTACCTTCATCTTGGGACACTGCCTGTCGCTCAATCTGAAGTGACCATCTAGTGGAGTACTGACCGGCTTCGTTGCATTCATATTGAACCGCTCTAGGACTTTCTTAATATACCTCTCTTATGACAACCAAAGCTTCCTGTTGCTTCTGTCACGGGTCATCCCATTTTCCTCCAGTATAAACTATGATTAAGGGTTTGCTCACACGACTTAAAGAAGAGTTTTACTATTATTTTACATTTATATAATTGTGTGTGTATGTTTGAAGTTCACAATGACAGTTCCACATTGTCTAAAAGAAGAGTAGTAGTTTTATGTTTTCAATATTCGGGTTAACACAAACAGACGATTATGGTTGGTTTGAGCTCGATACAATGATTTTCTACCTAATCAGGGCAGTGAGTTCCTTAGTATCCATTCCTCATCCTAGTGAACCTTGACCTTCTACTTGATCAGGGCATTGAGGTCGTTAGAATCCTCTAGGATTTAGAATTTGAATCAAACCGCGTATACTTCGTTTAAATATGATTCCATTAGTCTGTGAACCCGATTATTCAGAATTTTATTTTATTTATTTATTTATTTATTTATATATATATATATTTGAAATTTCATATAGCCTTCTATTTTAACAAAGGACAAGTCTATGATGGCCCAACACGCCTCCATGCGCACTCTGATTATCTAAACATTATGGAAATTTAAATTATATTCCCGAGTATGTATTTTTTTTAGGTTCAGTGAGTGCACATGTCCGATCTAATGTACAATGCGGTGGTTAGTTGTTTCCCTATGATACCGGAGTTTAGTTCCTAATTTCAAACAACTATAGTTTACAAGGGAACCTAAGTTTTTGTTTCTAAGTTCAAATGGCCGAGTCTAAAATTTCCAAGGGACTTGGTTTAGTTTGTAATATCTAAGATTATCCAGACAATTTTCTAAGGAACCTAAAATACTTGGTATCTATATTTTCAATCTTCCTTAATTCTAGGGGAATTTCTAACGCTTAAAAAGTCTATCCTCAAATTTTCAAGGGGCCTACAGTTTGAAGTCTCTACGTTTTAGATCTTTTCTGATTCTAAGGGGATTTTACCCAAGTCGGGATTGCCATCCCAATCACTTATAAGGGAACCTAAGTTTTTTTTTTTTTTTTTTTTTTCTAACCCTCATCATTTTCCAAAAAAAAATAAAAATTCTAAGGGACTTAGAATCTCAATTCTCTATGTTCTCAATTACTCCTAGTTGTAAGGAGATTTCACCTAAGTTCAAATAACTGCTTAAATAATTTCTAAGGGAACTTTTCGTGAGTTCAAATGACCATCCTAGAAATCTCTAAGGGAATCTAAGTTTGGGTTTCTACATTCTTAACCATTCTTCTAAATCTAAGGGAGTTTCACCTAAGTTCAGATTTCTAATTTCAAACATCCTAACTTGAGACATTTAAGGCTTGTATAAGGTCATTTCCCAAGGCCAAGTTTGTCCAAACTATGCTCTGATATCAACTATAACGCCCCAAGTTTTTAGGACCCGAGTATACGACCCGTTTCCCAAAAACTCGAGTGTTAACTTATAAAGAGCCAAAGTCCACATATATTTTTTTCATTCAAAGTAAGCAGATGAGTGTAGTATGGACAAATCAGACATAAAAGAAAGTTACATTATCATTTAAATATATAAGAAGCTGCCCATAATGACTTATACAAACCAATGTCCCCATTCTTACAATACAAAATGAAACAATATTACATGTGAAATAAGGTAAGTTACAACAATCTTGGGATGTGAAATCCTTTAGCAATCTTATGAACCGCATCGGCTTACTCTACACCTGCATCAACTGTTACGGTTTAATAGCGTCTATGGCTATCGCAGTGAGGAGCACCCTCTAAGATTATGCATTAATCATTCATAATCTAATATAGATTGCAAGTCATGAAATTGGGTACACTAAACAAGGCATTTCATAATCATACTCATATTAAGAAAATCTCACCAATCAACAGAATTTCATCACAAGTAAAATATAATGGCAGTTGTAATATAAGGAAATATATCCAAATAACCAAACAATCAAACATACGATTTTCTATTGCACCCGAAATCACATTGTACGTGAACTCCACAAGATGGCTAGAAAATCGAGAAGCGAACTTCGGCTCCACTCGAAAATCATGGTACAAGTGGAATTTGCAAGGCGAATAGAAAAGCACCTTTTAAACCCCCACTTCATCCGGAGATCATGTTCTACGTGAACTCCGCAAGATGGCTAAAAAATCGCTAAGCAAACTTTAGCTCCACCCAGAAATCAGGGTACGACTGACACCGCAGATGAAGAGACAATCAACATACAAACTCTAGACCACCCACAAATTATGTCGTACGTGAAGTCCGCAAGATGGCTAGAAAATCGCTAAGCGAACTTTGGCTCCACCCGAAAATCACAGTACAACTGAACTCCACAAGATGGCTAGGAAACAACGGATGTGTAAATGTAACCAATAAGCCACAAAGGGCACCAATGACACATCCAAGCCACAAAGGGCAAATGTGGACCGCAAGATCACAAGTCCAAGGTAAGTTCCATTCAGTTCATCATTCAAGCACAAGTGGTAGGATATAAATAAATTAATACATATACAATAAAGGATAGCATGTTATCGTCAAACCATTCATGCATGCTATAATTTAAAAGAAACCTTTATCGTCTAATACATGAATTACTATATAACAAGTTAGCATATTCTATAGTAAAATAAGAAACTCAGTTAAGGGAATCCTGCCATCATCCATATCTAGATTGATTAAATCAAGTGGGAAGCTCAAAGGGTGAGTCCTCACCTTATAGTTCGAACTGCCTACCAGTGTTGCTAGAGAATGCGTGCTCGCTTAAAATCAACCCTATATCAACTCGGCTCGACTCGGTGAGTTGAATCGGTTTGAAACTGAGTCGACTCCATCTCCTCCCACTCTACCCTATTCTTCCCTTCTCTTTTCCTTTCTTCTTCTATCTCTCACTAACTCTCTCTTTTTCTGTTGTTAGGATGTCCCACAGCAACCTGGACCGAGTCAAATCCCGGCTCAACTCGACAATGAGTTAACTCAGCTGCCAACCCTCTCCTCCTCTCTCTCCTCTCCCTGTTTCTTCCTTTTCTTTCTCTCTTCTTCCCTTTCTTCCTGTAGGAGCATGTTCAGCAACAAAGTTAGAAGAACCACGGTTGACACGAGCTCACGACTCGACAGCGGGTCGAGCTCGACTCAGTTCAGACCGGTGCAACAGTGCACCCTCCTCTTCTCAGATTTTCTTCTCTCTAAAACCTTCTTCCTCTCTAACTCTCGGCTCTCCTTGAAGGCCAGCAACTCCGCTGGACTCAACGAGCTCGCCCAATCTGTTCGCACTTACCTCAACTCGACATGATGCGGCTCTTCTTCAATGGGGAAGATAATGGCAGATTTTTAATTTGCATCTGTTTCTTTCAAACAAGAGCATGTGATAACTTAGAAGGATGCCATGAAGCTTAAGGTAGAGAGAAAATGAAGCTTCTATGGGGTTTTGGTGATGGGTTCGGAAGGAGAAGTTGGCAGTGATTTTTCTCTCGCACCCGCAAGGAGACAGCAATGCAGCATTCCTTTACCTGCCTTTTAGGGTTTTCTGCACTCAAGAGTGCTGGAGTGGATGGTCTGGATTTGTTTATAGGGGTCTTTGGATGCTAGTGGATGTTTGAGGTCGAGCCAGCGCAACACAGCTCCTCACCCGACTGTTATCTCTCTCTTTCCTCCTTTGTAGCAAAGAAACCTAGCTTAAAGGGCTAGGATTGCATGGTGGTGAATGGCTAAGATGAAGGGAGAGTCTTTCACACGGATTCGTCCAGCTGGAAAGGTAAGGAAACGGATTTCTTTCCATTTTGGGAATATGTGTGTTTCTAACCTGATTTATGGGTAAGATTGTACGCACGTGAGTGAACTCCAACGGCTGGATCAACCCTCATCCTGGTCGTCCATGTCTTCTAATTGAAATGGATGGTTTGGATCAAGTAAAAGATCCATGATGGTGGGCCACAATCAGATGAGATGGGATCTCTCTCCATCTGCTGTTTCGGAGGACGAAATTCAAAAAAAGTAAAAAAGGAGGGAATCCTTTTCCCTTTTGGTGCATCACGGGTGTGCACCAATCGTGCATATGTGCTCCCGTGTGGGGTCCACCATGATGTCCGTGATCTGATGTAGACCGTACATCAGTTTTGTCAGCTAGACTTAGGGCCCAATACAGAGTATGGGGCAGATCCAAGTCTTAGGTGGGCCGTATCACTTTATTATGGCCATTAAGTGAAAAGCGCCATCGATTCATTGGCGATCTGTGGTCCACTTCCGTGATCAAGACCATTCGCCTAACCAGTGAGTCAAACAATGCCACTACTTATTTATAAATTGATGTCCTATCACATGGATGAGCCACATGATTAGTTTGGATGCGGGTGGTGTTCACCGCTTGAAACCTTCGCTCCTACTTACGCTCCAACTTACGTTAGATTATTCAAATTGCATGGGTCCCCTTGTGACAATTTCTCAAAGAATCCACTCCATTTGTCCGGTTTGTTACATCATTTTAGGACACGGGGTCAAAATTAAAATAATTCCATTAATCAGGTGGCCCACAAGGTCCAACTGAGTCTCAAAGACATTCACCGTTAAAAACTTAATTGGAATTCTCGTATGTACAGTGTCATGCAAATGGTATCATCTTATTTACAACTTTACCCTTTATTTTATTAAAACTTTCACCGTCCGTAACTCACTACTCCACCGTCCAAATGTGATGAGATTTTGAGCCTTGATTTCTCGAGGATGACTAAGATGCCCCTTTAATGGCTAATATATTTTAAAATTCTAAAATAATATTTGTATACCTCCGATTGACAAATTACTGAGCAGTTTGGACCTAAACCCTAAGATCTTCATGATGATCGGTTTGCCCTGATGTTCTCATGGCCCGTTTGGTGGATCTAAACATGACAGATGGTCAGATGACTTGTTAAAAATAAAGGGACTTGATGGTTAACACTCTGGTCATGTATGTCAGTGGATGTACGGTCAGTTTCGTAAATGTATGGTCATAAGGTGTGTTTCTAAAGTGATTAGGGGTATGACACGTATACTATTAGATTCGAGTGACTTGCTCATATGTGTAAATTCCTCATATTACAATTCTAATGGTGAGTTTAGCATATTCATGTGGGGTGAACAAGATGAACGGGTCAGAATCTCGATTTGATAAGTGTACGGACGGATGTAGAGGCCAAGTAGTTGATTTACTACGATCTAAGGGCTGAAATTTGATGTGTACGGTTAATTTATGATAATTAGGCCTGGTATAGAATTTCACATGAAACAGATCATGAGAACCATGTGAATTGGAATTTAGGGTATAAGTTAATGGCATTTTCGTAATTATTGTTGATATAAGAGTTTTGTGAAATCTATTGGTTCTACTTGGTTTTATGTCCATTTTTAAATAATTCTTATAAAAGAACTTACATCTAAATTATTATGGTTAAAGAGTTATTCACCTATTTAGTTAAGGAAAAGTGCATGTATCAGACCACATGATCAATGGTCGGATGACTTGATTTATGGATGGAGATCATTCTTAATTGGTCTAATTCATATTGGAGGATAAATGTAGGCTTAGGTTGGCTACATAGGTACCGTACATATGTACATAATAGGATAAATTTATGGTAACACTTGTGGACTTTCAATACTCGGGTATTGAAAAGTTCGGGGTGTTACAACATGTTATCAACGTATAATAGTAGAATTAAGAAATCACCATCTGAGAACTTATGCGTGAACACACAGTGGTCCGACTCCGTTCTGTCATACCCATGTTTCAATATAAATGAGTCAAACTTCTTGTACCATTGTTGTGGAGCTTGTTTCAGCCCATACAAGCTCTTCCTCAGCCTACACACCATATGCTCCTTTCCCTTGACTTCGAACCCTTCTAGTTGGTGCATATAGATCTCTTCTTCCAGGTCACCATGGAGGAAGGCAATTTTAACATCTAACTGCTCTATCTCCAGATCCATGCTAGCTGCCAACCCAAGCAACACCCGTATGGATGTCATCTTCACCACAGGTGAGAATATCTCCTCGAAGTCTATGCCTTTCTTTTGATCAAACCCTTTCACCACAAGTCTGGCCTTAAACTTTGTCTATGAATTCTTCTGCTCAATCTTCTTTCTGAACACTCACTTGTTGCTTAGAGCTTTCTTGCCCTTAGGCAGTTTCACCATATCATAGGTGTGGTTCTTATGCAAGGATTTCATCTCCTCTTGCATAGCTTTCAACCACTCCCCCTTATGCTCATCGGCTAGGGCCTCAAAATAATCTTCTGGCTCTTCCCCTCAGTCAGCATAATGTACTCATGTGGCGAGTACCTCTTGGACGGCTGTCTGTCCCTAGATGACCTCCTCACCTGTGGCTCAATAGGTGGATCAAGTGGGGGCTGCTCCCCTAGTCCATCTTCTGAGGGAACTCCCTCGTCCTCTGTACCTTACTGTACTCCCCCATCATCAAGCACCACGGGAGGAGTAACCAGATCTATGTCCTCTAGCTCACCTGAACTAGGTTGGTTCTTCTCTGGCTTACCAATGTCTTCTATACACTGATCTTCAAAGAAAACTACATCTCTGCTCCTGACGAGCTTCCTCTTGGTCGGATCCCATAACCTGTAACCAAACTTTTCATCACTGTACCCTACGAACACACACTGTCTGATCTTCATATTGAGCTTGGACCTCTTATCCTTTGGTACATGAACGGATGCCCTGCATACAAACACCCTGAGATGACTGTACGATGGATCCTGTCTAGTCCACACCTTCTCAGGTACTTCTCCATTCAACGGGGCTGATGGAGAATTGTTTATCAAATACACTGTCGTGTGCATTGCTTCTCCCCAGAACGTCTTGGGCAACTTTGCATGGGATACCATGCATCTGATTCTCTTAACAATGGTGCGATTTATTCTCTCAGCTACACCATTATGTTGAGGGATCTTGGGAACCATTTGTTCATGCCGTATACCCAGGGACCTACAATACTCATGAAAGTCACCAATGTATTCACCACCATTATCAGTGTAGATAAATGATTTACCTGTCTCTCTCTCGACCATAGCATGAAACAATTTAAACACACCAAAGACCTCATGCTTAGATTTCAAAGCATAAACCCAGACCCTCCTAGATGTATCATCTATAAAAGTGACAAAATACAATGCCCCACCTAAGGTTTTTGTCCTCATAGGACCACGAACATTAGAATAAACTAAATCTAATGCATGCACTTTATTAACATGAGAAGCAGATTTAACAAATGAAAATCTACGATGTTTCCCTGATAAACAATCAAGAAATGTTTTGAGAGGTGTACCTATCATGTCTAGAAGGAGCCGCTTCTTTGCTAGTACCTGAAGCCCTTTTTCACTCATGTGGCCTAGACGCCTATGCCACATGTCGATAGCTGAATCTTTCACTGCGTTCAACCCACCCTTGTACATATTGACACTTGCCTTTTAAAGGGTACAACACTTTTTCCTATGGCCACGATCAATGAACCCTTGATGAGCTTCTATCGCCCACCAGCAAACCGGCTTTCATAGCCGTCATCATCTAACTTTCTCGTCGACATCAAGTTAAGGCGAAGGTCTAGGATATGCCTCACATCGCTGAGAACCAATGTGCAGCCCACATTGGTCTTCACACAAATATCACCGACTCTTATGATTTTTGATACACCAGAATTTTCCATCTTCACAGTCCCATAGTCACCTAACTTGTAGCTTGTGAAGAAGTCCCTGCGTGGAGTCGCATGAAAAGAAGTTCCCGAGTCTATCACATGGTCGGTGTCCTGACTCGTAGCCATGAGACATACATCATGATCTACAAAAGAATAACTACAACGTCGCCATCTGAAGCGACCGCAGTGGAATCTGATTCATTTTCCTTCCCTTTTCCTTTCTTATCATTCTTCTTACCACGACATTCATGCTTGTAGTGGCCCTTCTTGCCACAATTCTAGTAATCAACATCTTTTCTGTTACTCGACTTGCATTTTGATTTATCTCAGGCCTTCCCACCCTTCTTGTTCTTTCCTCTCCCCCGTTCCTGTGTCACAAGAGCCTCTTGCTAAGTAGACCCCTGAGACTTCCTCCTTATCTCCTCATTGAAGAGACAATTGGTTACTTATTCCATAGATATCTTTTCGTCTGGTGCGGAGTTACTTAGACACACCACCAATGTCTCCTAACTGTCAGGCAATGAACTAAGTAAAAGTAAAGCCTGCAATTCATCATCCAAGACCATCTTCATAGAGGAGAGTTGGTTCACTATATTGCTGACCTCATTCATGTGCTCGGTCACAGAACCACCATCTTTGAACTTGAGATTCATAAGTCGCCTTATCAGAAAAATCTTATTACAGGCTATCTTCCTCTCATACAGCCCTTGTAATTTCAGCCATAGGCTAGCGGCTGAGGTTTCTGTAGACACATGGTGGAACACAGAATCATCCAACCATTGTCTAATAAACCCCACCGCCTTTCGGTCCATCTTCTTCCAATCATCATCAGTCATATCCTTGAATTTTGCTGATATGCCTAAAATTAGAGAATATAAGTCCTTGGAATAGAGCAAGTCCTCCATCTTAGCCTTCCATATGGTCCAATTAGAACCATTGAGGCTGATCATCCTTGATGAGCCACCTTCCATAATTCCAAACCGATCCCACCCGTTCAATGAACTTAGCTCTAATACCACTTTGTTGGGGGCCTTACACAAATCTTTAGGATCTAGCCCTCCAGAACGAACCAGAATTATGGATAATAAAGCAATGAAAATAATCAATGCATCAATCACACACCACACAAGAGATTTTTACGTGGAAAACCCTCAAGGAGGTAAAAACCACGAGACCTCGCCCAGATCAACAATCCACTATAAAGTAGAACGTTACAAACTTCTTCACTCACGCAGGAGTGGATAAACAATAAGAGAATTAGAGAAAACGGAGAGATCTCACCGATTATGAGGACATAGAAGCGTTGAGATATAGATTGCACAGTAGATAACCTCCACGAGTAAAACCTCCCTTCTATAAGCTTCCTCTCTCTCTCTCTCACACCTTTGATAGCCCTAAACCCTTTAGCAAATCACTTGTAAAGCTTTAGGAAACCCTCTCGTCGTCCCTAGAAAACCCTAGGAACTCTATTTAAAGTTTTAGGAAACTCCTTTCTGCATCCCAGTTGCGAAAGGAATTGCAACACAAAATCCGCGAAAAATCATGGAATGAATCTGCGTAAACTTGACTGGTCGAACCGAGTCTACGATTGGTCGAGAGCCAACTTCGACCGGTCGAACACCTCCTTCGACTGGTCGAGCACCCCGGAGAAAAATAGCCTAAACTCACTGGACTTTAAGTCGTGTCACGGTTCGACTCCCACAACTGGTCGAGACCAGCCTTCGACCGGTCAAGCAGGGCTCACGACCTGTCGACGACGGGTCAAAAAAACCCATCAGTTCCCTCTAACGGCAATCACCACAGTCTCGGAGGATCTCTTTAACTTTCACCAAATCCCCTGTTCTAGCAGCTAGATGAAGCAGCAAGTCATCACGTTTCCCTGTGGGCTCTGTTCCTCTTCTTTTCGTGGAAGCTCTGCTGCTTCTCCATCATTATGACCAACAAAAAATGACTACCTAAGAATGGGATTCCGCTGGAGGTGGTAGTGAAAACCCAAATTTTTCTGAAGAAATGAATCCAGAACATAGTAATCAATGCTTATGATGAACAAAGCAAAATTGAACAGATATGGGCTCAAAATTGATGTTTTTCAGGAACGCATATATCTAAATTCACTAACTACAGGTCAAAAATGATAAAAATTAAAAGAAAACAAAAATACCTTCTTTCTCCTTTCAAAGAGAGAACCCTATTCCAATATCAAAACACCATATGTTTCTCTATTCATTCTCGAAACCCATAAATTACCGTGCTATCTCACAAAAGCCCCCAAATCAACCACTTTCACAATCTCAGCCCTGTTCAAAATATTGAAGCAGAGGAATTAAAAAATATATATATAAATACCCATTTGCCTCGAAATCCTAATTTCCATATTCGTAGCTCAGAACCCATGTTTCAATGGAATTCTAAATACAGAAACTATAACAGGCAACAATGATTTTAAAGCAGAATTGAGAAAACAGAAAACCCATGTTTTTTTTTTTTTTTTTTTTAAATTTCCAAAACCAGAAACTAATATAATTGTAGCTAATCATTGGTACTCTAGAGGAAAATATAATACTGCAACATTTATGGCCAAATTATAGTTCAAAGAAGAAAGTAAAGACTACACCACAAGACTGGACCACCCATAGAATTTTGAAGATAATGACACCAATTCAATGATATACCTCTTAATTCAATGATAATGACACCAAGTATTCAAATTGAGTGCCTAGCCTCCAACTCGCAGTCATGTTAGTTAGATTTCGAAGTTGTGTAACTGTCAATTGAGGACTACTTCCTCATTATGAATAGTAAGGAAGGTTGCAGTTGTAACTGTTAATCAAGCCCTTCTCCCTCCTCCTTTACCCAAGCTTGGGATCGGCAATGTAAGTAGTTGCATTGGCAAAGTTAAAAAAGGGCTTAAGATCCATTTGGTTTGATAAAAATTTATATTCATAAATATTGATGTGATGACCAAATGGAGCTTAAGACTTATAATAACAACAACAATACTTACATAAATGTAGTTGTTCTCCTTCGCTTGGCTTCCATTATCTAACACTGCCTCAAAAAACACGCTAAAAAAGGTAAACGCCCTCCTATTAATGTTGTAAAAGAAAAAACATGGAAAGAACAAGAGTTGCATTGAGTTGTAAAGAAAATTGATAAGAACAAGAGTGAATCATGTTGGCTAACTTGTTGATTTAGTAACCCAACCTATCATATGCATTGGATCTTAAGTCAATCCAAATTGCAAAATTAGAGTCAAACACTTTCTATCCAAAACTAATCACACATCAATCATGAGACCATGCACAAAATATAAAATATTTACAAGAGAGAGAGAGAGAGAGAGAGAGAGAGAGAGGTCCTTTCATTTAGCTCAATCCATCTCTCCTTAAACCTACAAAACAAAGCAATAAAAATAGTTTCCACCCTTGATTTACATTTCTCTTTGCTATGGCCCACCAGAATTTTAGATCTGGGTGACAATTTATCACATGAGGTTTCATGGGATTCCGCATCATATGGACCGTTCAGATTAGACACCCATGGCACGTGTGCAAAGGTGCGCACGTGCGTAGGTGCACAGGGGAGCATGACTCTCTCTCTCTCTCTCTATATATATATATATAAAATAAGTTATTTATTGTCATTCACAATCACAAGTATTATTCATCATCCAACTAACTATTAATAGCATTTACAAAACCAACCGACTCTATATAATAACTTACAACTTAACCTGTTGGGAACCATTATACACCGTAATATCTTACGGTAGAGCGAGTTCTGAGGAGTTACAAGTTGGGCCTCTAGGAAAACATATAAATGAAGCGACAAAAATATAAATTAAGCAAGATCAATTATTTATGGAAGATATTAATGAATAATACCTAGCAATTTTCTCGATTTTCTTAAGGGAACAAACTTTGCACCAATCACTAACACAATTGGAGGGCTGAATATAAAGCCCCTAACCTCAACTCCTATAAGCATACCAAATTCAATATCAAATCCATTAAATTAAGTGCCTTTATAGGTATAAGCATAAAATAAGACTGCCAAATAAAAACAATCAACACTGCGTCTCTCTTTTAGACTCAACAGGCAGATGTGGTAGTTCCACGCTAGGACCCTTGGGTCGACATGAAAGCGGGCTCCAAAGGAGCTACTGCTCAAAGAGCATAGGTAGAGGGGTTAGCGCTTTTACCAAATGGGCTATTGTTGTAAAGAAATTTACTGAATTGTATTTAAACTTATGTTAATTAGTTTTATTTTATAAATGTATCAGGAAGATAAAACATGGACCAAACACTTCATTTAGACTCAACGGGCACATTTCAGCCTCTTCTACAAAAATCAAATAACTGCAACAAGGTTAAACAACCTAGATTCCCCAATCAAAGGCATTTCTGGTTAGTTGTCAATCAATTATGGATGATGAAGATAACCATACACATATGCCACATGTATAGTACAGATAATAGGTGGATGATATATAACTCCAATGCACCTAGGAGCATAGGTCAAATACTCTAAATGACTAATAAAAAAAATCGAATCAGTAGCAAGATACAGACCTTACAAGCTCCCGGAGAAACACTTCCTTGTGGCTATACAGACTGTGAAATATCAAGTCCAAAAGGCAGCTGACCTGCATAATTAAGAAACCATGAGAACAATCAATCAGATATAATCAAACGTAACAGGTCATCTTGATGGATTAGTGGGGCTAGAAAGAAAAAAAATATTTCAGGTTTATATATTTTTTACATTGAATGGTTTATTTGTATTATTTTTCAAAAACAGCCCATACAATGAATACAATTAGATGAACACTGCTTGAGGTACACAGGAGCAGTACAGGACAGGTAAAGGCACACTATGCTAATGCTCAAGCCCAAAAATCATATTGGTCTACTCAATGGGCGGCCCACATTTGTATGAGAAAAATGGACCATTGGAAGAAATGACGAATGACCCATATTCAATGTACATGCATGGCCTATCTGATGAGTCAACCAGCCTATTGTTTGTGTTAGTGCTTTATGATAGTTTTCCCTACCAGATTAATGCCAACCTACATCCACCACAAATGAGCAATGCCACTTAGAATTCCTCGTACCATCAACTTTTGATATTTTGAAAATGATGACTAGACAAGGTGTTAACTGCATAAACAACAAAAAATGAAATAATAGGACATTAAACCTTATTTAAGAGAAAATTTATGGCTCCATCAAAAGAAATATAACGAAATAGTGCTGATATATTTATGAAATTCATAGATATCTTAAATGACAATTCATATTACATGCATCACTATGGCTGAAAAATGTAAAGGTTGTGGAGAAGAAAGGATAAAGATGTCAGTCAAGCATGAACTCTTTGTTAACAAACAATAAAAACCATGCATGTATTTGATGTTTACAATAAAAACAAAGGAAGAACCTTCAAAAAATATCCATGATCCAGGGTTACTTACTAAGGAAGAACCTTTAAAAATCTACCAAGGTTCACAAGAATCACCATATCGTTAAGTAAAAAAATATTACAATGAAGATGGGTGATGTTTTATTTAAACTAACATGATTTAAATGATTTTTAAACTTGCAAGTATATGAATCAGATGTAGATATGGTACGTATTACGAGATCGTTCCCACGAGGACTGATCGTCACAATTCAAATCTATGACTCTCCTTAACTAATCCAACAAATAATGGAATGAACTACTAAGCACAATTCTAGAAAAAAAACAATTAAGAACAGGGAAGAAAATTCAATCAGAGAGAGAGCACTAGGATTTTCGAATCCACCCATAATTATCCTAACCCTTGTTTTGTCTGTTGATTCACCTTGATCTAAATTGATACCACTTTTACAGAGAAAGCACAATCTGTGTCCTTAATCGGGCATACAGAATGTCTAATTCCTTTAAACAATATCATGAACAACATATCCCATGTCCTTGGTCGGGTACATGGAATGTACATTCATTAAAGCACCCTGTTTCTTCCTCTATAGGAAACCTGTTCTTGATCAGACATAAGCACCTATAATAAGCATCCAAACAACATCCATATATATACTTTGATCAAGTTCATAGATGGAGAAGTATAGAATTTAAACCAATCAAGCCCACTTAGAGAAAGAAACGAATTAATTAATATTCAAAGTAAATCAACCAATACAAGAGCTAATCAAATTAGGGGCTTCATCCCAGCCCTAGCTGAGAGATTAGTGACCCATAAAATCCATTAAAAAGATTAAGCAAAATTCATAAACAAAACATCAAACTAAACAATCTCTCTCTCTCTCTTCTTTCTTCTCTTTCTTCTCTTTCTTCTCTCCCTTGCTCTGGATCTCGAATTCCCTGGTTCTGAATACCTTTCCCACGTCCAAAACTCCCCTTTTATAGCTGCTGGATGGCTGGAGTCGGTGGCAGAGTCGTAGAAGGACATGAAGTGTAAATTTTCGCAGCCGTGATCGGTGGGTCCCATAGAGGTATTTTCTGGAAAATCCACCCTGTCCATTGGATTCAGGACGAAATTTCAGTCAAGAATGGGTGGTTTTGAACATCCATTGACGTGGCCCAGAGAAGAAATCACGAAAAGATCAGTTTTGAACAATACAGAGCAGTCCGTTTGTGGCCTCTGTACCGCACACGTGTGTACGCATGGGAGTGAAATATCAGCATGGTTTTGAAGCTCTCGAGCCACTCTACAAGATGGACGGATTGGATCGGACGGAAGGACGACATACGGGGCCCAAAAACTTCCACAAAAACCGGCAGCGTCCGTGCGTTACGCGGACGCGAACCCGACGGCTGCGATGATGGTGGGGTCCGTAGTCGAAGTTTTCAGCGAAATCCACTCCGTTCATCGAATTTCTGTCGAAATTTCGGTCAAGAAGGACTGATTTTGGTTGTCCGTTGATGTGGCCCACCTGTCTTTTAGCGAAACCATCCATTTGTATTTGAACGGTTGAGATCCCAAAAAAACTTCATTTATTCCGATTTCGTCAGTTAGGCAAGGGTTGTTGCTGACCCAGGAAACAAATGGACGGTTTGGATTGTCCATTTGGACAATAGGTGGGACCCACAACCGACGAAAGGTCGCCGGTTTGCGGACGCTGGAACGCGGCTGATGAAGGAGCGCGGGTCAGCGTTTCGCTGACCGTCCTGGCGGTGCGGTGCACGGCCGGCGCAAACGTGCAGTGTGCACACTTCTCATGCATAAATCCCACCGTGATGTTTACGAGAAATCTACACCATCCATCCTCTTTTTCATGTAATTTTAGCCATCAATACCAAAGTTTAGGCAATTCCAGATATCAGGTGGACCCCAAATTGATGATTAATATGGGCTGATCTATCAGTTGGCCCACTTCCCGAGATCTTCAATGGCTGAAATTTAATATGTACGGTTAATTTACGGCCCCCATCACATGTATGAAGTTTCGAGTCGATTGGATGACGGGAACCATGTGATCTTACATTCTGGACCCTTTTCGGGCCCCTATGGCTTGCTTTCCTCAAATCTCAGGCGTGTAAAATCTTCACTATTGGTTTTCTGGAGTCCATCCCGTGCTCTGGTAATTTTGGAGCGTCAAATCCATGCTTTTAACATCATCTTTCAATACACACTCCTGATTTCATCCTGTAATAAAAACACGAGTAATATACTCCATTAAACCTTATCATGTACGTAAAATTAGGCAATTGCTGGGGTCTGATATGCAATATTCGACCCTGATCACAACCCCCAACCAGCATTTTGCTAGTCCCGAGCAAAACATGCGAAAAATAATTTCAGAAATAAAAGACAATTCCTGTAAACTCAAGTGACTTGTGAACAGATAGCTGAGATGTGAAAATTCTAAGATTCATGATTGGTGTGTGGAATTTTTCTCTTGGAATCAAGCTTACAGTAAACTTCATAATCAAGTTCAAAATATTAATCCATCAATTAGAACATTCCTAAACATTGAGTTCCACGAGTGTAAAGTATAATCTCGACTTACAATCAGTAAGAGATCCAATTGTCAATTTCATGATATCATTAGTAATTCGTGACAATCAAAACTTGAAACCAACACTTATCTCACAGATTAACTTTTCATCTTACCAGCCTTAGATATTCTTTATGAGCAGTAACGCAAATGAGGGGAATCAAATTCTCACCTATAGGGAGCAAACCTATGGCGAAAACTTGTCGCCTAACTTTTTTTTTTTTTTTCATATGTCAACTATGGAGAATCAAATTCTCACCTATAGGGAGCAAACCTATGGTGAAGATTATGTGACTTAGCCTTTTAATTCTTCTTTTTACCAAGTTAATCATTCAGTTATCGAACCGAAAACTTAATGTGTAAGCGAGATCTAATATGTGAAATCATGGCTCAATCAATGTTTACAACTTCTAATCATGGATTAACAATTCAAATCTGACTGTGAAATCAAGCAGATGGCCGAATCCAAGAGTCATAAGTTACCAACATCACATATCTTATAATGTTAAAATCACAATTATCCTTCAAAATCACTTTGAATTCAATAGAAATTCCAGAAAAAATTTTAAAATTTTCACAAATTTTGCTCAAGACCAAGAAAATACTGATTAGGTAATCTAATCTCCCACCCCCAACCTAAAATCTACATTGTCCTCAATGTAAAAGAAATAAGCATGCAATGCACATGAGACAACGAGAATAAAAGATGAGTGATGGAAAGATAGTACCTGGATGGAGAATCAAGAAGCTTTCTCAAAAAATTTCATCATAAAAGCGAGTTAGCACAAGAGAGAGATCAATAGAAGTAAAAATAACAAAAAGAAAAATAAAAGAAGATCCTACCTATACCACTTTCGCAGGTGCTCTCGATTGCATTTAGCGCATGCAACAAGCCTTTAAACCCCTAGGGTTACCCCTAGTAGACGAGTTGTAGTCTCGTGAGGGTTTGCAGTAATGTTACCCACAAACATTGAACTAACGAACTAGGAAAATTAAATGGAATGAAAAGCTGGGTTGCCTCCCAGGAGCGCTAAGTTTAACGTCTTTAGCCAGACAAGAACGGACCATAAAGGAGCTAATCTTTATAACCAGGGTCCGCCAAAGAAATTACCTCAACATCTTAATTAACCAATCTCAGATAAGTGATGTGAGTTCCCATGAGCTGTGCCATCTGTAATGAGGTAACTGACACTGTCGTCAAATAATTTAAGGACTTCTGCTCGCACGACTTCTTCCATGTTAGGATCACGCTTCCTTTGCATTTCACACGACATTTCCACAGCATGATCCATACATACAGTGGGGCATACTCCCTGTATTTCCGCTACATGATCCATATGAGCTTGGAGAAGTTAAGGACTCAAATTAATGTTTAATACTGACTGCTTACTCCGCTTATGCGAAAATCTTACATTTTGGTCAGACCTATTTCTGGATAATTTTAATGTGGTGTGTAGTTAGTAGATGTGGAGTAACAATATCTATACAACTAGTCTTAGTATCATTTCATCTAGTTGAGAATCTATGAGATGTACAACTGTTCACTTTGTCATGGCAACTAAGAAGCAAGATATGTCATAGTCCAAAATGCTCAGAAGACACAACTGGCTTATCTGCCTTGGTCCATTGACTAACAAAAGAATGACAAAATTGTGTGGATACTTCTGAGATAGTTGAATTGATTAAATAAGTTTTGAAGTTGGATTCTTTGAGGGCATCACAGACAGATGGAGAGAAACCCGCTGACTTACTTTGTAGAGCTATATAGAAAGAGATTGCTTGTATTGGTTCTAAGAATTAAAGATATACAATTTGGAAGATCATGTTGAATTTCATCTAAAAAGGGGAAGCAAATCTACAGTTGAAATTCTAGAAGATACTAACATAGAACTTGGAAATTTAACATATGAACAACAACTTTCAGTTCTGCTCTCCATTGAGCACCAAAAATGACGGAACATCAAATAGAGAATTGTAGTAAAACCCACTAAAAGGATGTTAATTAGTTGACAATCCTTTTTTAAGTCTCGGGTAAATCAATGTGAAGCTTTAAGGATTCTTTTTACTTGCATAAATTGCAGTTTTCTATTTTACTGTTGATTTTTAGATTGAGACTGACTCTTTGCAAGTAAATAACAGTGCTAACCATCAAGCTATATATAATTATGACTGGAAATTTTTGGTGTCACACATTTCTTTGGAAAAAAAGAATGGCATTAGCAATCTATTTCTTCGGATAGGAGAAAGAAATGCACAAGATAGCAGTCCCACAAAAGTTGCTCAGAGAACTCTCCATGTGTGTGTGCGTGTGTGAATCTGCATTGAAGGAGTAGAGATTTTACCACAGGAATTTCGAAGTCTGGAATTTCAAAGTGAACTCATCCACCCTCTCCATCACAGGAACAAACACTCTGCTCCTGAAAACCAAACAAACCATTGCAAGCAGAGAGTTCATTCTAATTTAACCAAATGAAACGATGGAAATCATACAAAATTTAACTAAAGCAGCTAGAGTAGACACCTTAAAGGTGGAAAATCCACCTCTGGTATTTCAAATCTAATTTCATTCAACCTTCTTTCATTCTTTTCTCCATCAGAGAGTTCATTTTCCTTCTGCAATGAAGGTTAACTAGAGATGGTTAAAAGAAAAACTGGGAAAAAGGAAAAAACAACCAATGTTCCATTGACAAATTCAATGTCCCGCTAGACTTCCAGATCTAAAAACAACTCAATCTGTGGATTAGAAGTTTATTTTTGTGGATTATCTCTAAAGAATGCTTATTGGTGATTCTGGCAAAGGTATGGTATGGAGCTTGGCAAGCCAACATTCATGTTCTGGCAAAGGCTTTAGACTTTAACTATGGAGAACAAATAAACTCTTGAAAATTTTGTGATTTTTCTGACATATATATACATATATACATATCCGGAACACAAGTGGGCCACCCCATCTGAAGCACTATGAAATCATGCCTAAAATATCTAAAATTAGTTGTTGGGGCCCACCTAAGTTTTGGCTACAGCTGAAATTGTTGGCTGTATTAGCCAGAACTTTGCTTGGCTTTACAAAGCCTAAGATTTAAACTCACTGGACACATGAAGAGAAGAGGAACTTTGATATATGTTTTTTTTATTGCTTACAAGCTGACTGAGTTTGCTTTTCTTCTACAACTGAATACACAAGATGCCAATTTATAGGCATTTGAATGTTAGGTGAAATGACAAGATTGCCCCTACTAAGAGCTTCCAACATTAACTATTCCTAGAAAATACACACGCGGTTTCATCTTCCAAAATAGTTACATGGGAATTCTTGCTGTTCATTGGAAGATGAACAATCATAGTAAATGCAGGGTTTTAGTTTGCAATTCCAACACTCCCCTTCAAACCAAAACCAGTTTCATTCCAAGCATCGTTCTTAGTCGTTTGAATGCATCTGTCGGCAATGCCTTTGTGAAAATATCTGCCACCTGTTCCATAGTATGACAATATTCTAATTTCATTATTTTCTGCTTCACATGATCTCTCAGAAAATTGTATCGGGTATCAATGTGTTTGCTTCTTCCATGCTGCACCGGATTTTTGGCTAACTCGATTGCCGACTTGTTATCCACATATATGACTGTGGATCCTTCCTACGGATGCTTCAATTCCTTTAGCAGGTTTCTGAACCAAATTCCCTCACAAACAGTGGACGATGCTGCTACGTACTCTGCTTCACATGTGGATAGGGTGACCACACTCTGCTTCTTCGAATTCCACGTGAAAGCAATCATTCCGAGATAGAATACATAGCCAGTGGTTTTCTTTCTTTCATCTTGGTCACCTCCCCAATCACTGTCTGAGTATCCATACAGTATTGCTTCATCATCGTATGGATAGAAAAGACCAAATTCCATTGTTCCTTTGACGTACTTGAGGATTCTTTTGCAACTAGCCAGTGTGATTCTTTTGGTGCTTTCATGTACCTACTTAGAAGCCCAATACTGTAGACGATATCTGGCCTTGTGATTGTGAGGTACCTTAGGCTTCCAATCAGACTCTTGAACATAGTTGAGTCGACGCTTCTTCCTTCTCCGTCCTTTGTCAGTTTTAAGCCCGTTGCTACATGCGTGTTTACGGCATTGCAATTGACCATCTTAAACTTTTCAAGCAATTCTTTGGCATACTTCTTCTGAGATATATAGATGCCACCACGTTGTTGCTTCACTTCAATGCCCAGAAAAAAGGACATCAGACCTCCGTCGGTCATTTCGAACTCCTTAAACATGGCCTTCTTGAATTCATCAAACATCGGTCGGCTGTTTCCTGTAAACAATAAATCATCAACATACAGGCATGCTATAAGTATATCGCCATGAGCATTCTTCATGCTCATATGGACATTAGGCGAAGCCGTTCTCTTGAAGATAGTTGTCGATGCGTGCATTCCAAGCACGTGGAGCTTGCTTCAACCCATAAGGGCTTTCTTCAGTCGATACACCTTGTGTTCCTCCCCTTGCATAACAAAGCCTTTAGGTTGGTCAACATAGACCTCTTCTTTCAGAATTCTATTCAGGAATGCAGATTTCACATCCAGTTGGTAGATCATCCAACTGTGATGAGCTGCAAGGGAGATAATCATCCTCACAGTGTCAAGGTGAGCAACAGGAGCGAATACTTCTTCATAGTCCACCCCGTACTTCTATTTATAGCCCTTTGCTATGAGCCTTGCCTTGTAGCGATTAATCTCGCCATCAGCATTTCTCTTGATCTTGTACACCCATTTGACGCCAATAGTTTTCTGGCCATTAGGAAGCATAGTCAGCTCCCATGTATCATTTTTCTTAATGGCATGAATTTCTTCTTTTATAGCAATTCTCCAACATTATTCTTTTATGGCCTTTTGAAATGTCAGAGGCTCATGATCTGCATACAGGCAGAAAAGATTGACCTCTTCAGTTTGCTCATAGATGTCACTTAAGCTTTTCATTTTTATAGGTGCCAAGGGTGAGGATGAGTTGGCCGAATTTTGACTTGATGGAGTACTTTCAGGAGTGATGAAATGTACTCCTGGACTTCTGTGTACTGATGATGTGGCCGAAGAAGGTGTTGCGGGCGTTTGCTCTTGACGGTCATGCCTTTCTTCATGTTCTTCTGTTTCGACTAGAATATCTTTGGTCGATTCTTCATTGTTCCTTTTCCAAGCTTCTTCCTCACTAAAGACAACATCTCTACTCACCACTACTTTATTGGTTAGTGGATTGTATAGCTTGTAGGCTTTAGATGCTTAACTGTAGCTGATGAAAATGCATTTTTCGCCACGATCATCAAGCTTCCTTCTTCTTGCTTCTGGAACTTGAGCGTAGGCGACACACTCAAAGATCCTTAGGTGCACCATACTCGGTTTGTAGCCACTCCATGCCTCCTGTTGTGTCATGTTTCTGAAACTTTTGGTTGGACACCGATTGAGTAGGTAGGCAGTACATGCAACTGCCTCTGCCCAGAAGCTCTTTGGCAGGCCTTTTTCCTTCAGCATGGTCCTCATCATGTCGAGGATAGTGCAATTCTTTCGTTTCGCAATGTCATTGTACTGTGGCGTGTAAGCTGCAGTGTATTGTTGCTTAATGCCATGTTCCCTGCAAAAGTCTCGAAATGCATTTAAGGTGTACTCTCCACCTCTGTCAGATCTAAGTACTTTAATTCTGTGACCACTTTCAACTTCAACACGAGCTTTGAACATTTTAAAGATAGTAAAAGCGGAAGATTTTTCTTTGATGCAATACACCCAAAGTCTTCTACTGAAATCATCAATGAAGGTAATAAAGTATTTATTACCTCCAAGAGATAGTGTTTCAAGTAGTCCGCAAATATCAGTGTGAACCAATTGAAGTGGTTCTTTGCTCTTCTAGACACTCCACTTGGAATGGAGTTCCTTTGTTGCTTGCCGAGTGTGCACGCCTCACACACATGTTCTGGAGCTTCAATAGCCGGCAAGCCATACACCATGCTTGATGAGGATAAGAGTTTAAGGCCACTGAAATGGAGATGCCTAAAGCGAAGATGCCATCTCCATAAATCATTCTTCACGAGTCCATAAAGACACTTCTCAGACTTTGGTGTTGATATGGAACAGAAACATGTGATTCTTCACTATTTGGACTTGAGCCACAAGTCTCCTGTGAGCATCTCTTATAGAGAGAGAACAGTTCTCCATGTGTATGACATACCCTTTCTCAAGGATTTAACCGATACTAAGGATGTTATTTTTCATGTTTGGTACGTAATACACATTAGAGATGTAAATTGGCTCACCATTCTTCTGACAGATTTTAACTTTTCCATTGCCTATCACGGGTACCTTTGATGAGTTGCCAAAACTTACGTCGCCACAAACTCCTTCTGTGAGTTCCACGAACAGTTCTTTGTTACCACTCATGTGGTTGCTTGCACCCGTGTCGAGATACCACACATCTGGCTATTCACATGCCTTTTCTTGTGTGAGGATGATGTAGAGCGGGTCGCGGATAGTTTCATGGCCAAGATGGATCAGAAAAGGCCTGGTCGACGACAGAAGTGATCCGGACCACTGGACCTTAGATCGGGCATATCTCGTAATCAGGAATGAGTTACCTGACGTAAACTATATGATTTTGGGGTAGAACGAGCTACTTTAGCCAACCGACCCAGCTATGCAAGGTTGCGATGCCCAGAATTGCAAAAAAACCCCTGGATCGATGGTCGTTTCCCTGCTTTAATTTCGTTTTTACTATAAATAGTAAGTTTTAGTTTGATTATAACTCTTCATCCACTGGGCTTTAGGAGTTGCGCCCAATGTGAAAAGATCTTAGAATAATTAGGAGAACGGTTTGGTGAAGCCAAATAGGACACTTACTATTTTTGGCCGAAAACCTTGCACACTAGTAGACATCACGACCGTCTATAAATAGTAAGTTTACTATTTATAGTAAGTCGCAGATTCTAGGAGTCTTAGTTGTAGTTTGATTCTGATTTCTTTCCCATTGCTTAGTACCCCTATTTAAAGGGTTGTGAACTCATTTTTAGTAATTAATTAATCAATTCTGAATTTATTAGAATTTATCTCTATTTTCTGCTTTCTTTCCTCGTGGATTCGAGAGGTCTCTGTGAGGAGTCCAGAGAAGCTCCGTGGATTCGGAGTAGTTATCCTCATCACATTCATCCCTGCATCAGAGGAGGAGTGTGGAGACTTTTTGTTCATGGTGTGATGCTTCAGCATAGTTGGATCGTTCATCTTGATCCACTTTGCTCCAACACTCAGAGCCATAATGGCCGAATTTCTTACAATTGTGGCATTGAACGTTCTTTGTATGTCCACGACCACGTATGAATCGGCCTCTACCATTTCCTCTTCCACGAAAACTGGTAAACTTTTGTTGATTTTTTTAATGGCTTGGATGCTATCCACGCCCTCTGCCTCTTGCAGGATTGCTAGTGTCACGGCCACCTCGTTGTGTATGACCATTCTTTTGTTCATTTAGAGTCAACTTAGACTCTAAGGCATGTTCAAGTGTTGAACTGGCATTCTTTTGCATTCGTTGCTCATGCACTTGCAATGATCCCATCAGTTCTTCAATGGACAGTTTTTCAAGGTTTTTTGATTCTTCGATCACCACAACCACATGTTCAAACTTGGTTGTGAGAGATTGCAATGCCTTTTTAATGACACGTATGTCTTCAACTTTTTCACCATTTCTTTTTAAATTGTTAATAATAACAATTAGACGTGAGAAGTAGTCAGAGATACTTTCACCTTCCTTCATGTGCGCCGCTTCAAACTCGGCTCTTAGTGTTTGAAGGCGAACTCGCTTCACTCGATCAACACCCTTGAAGATGGTGCCAAGGGTATCCCAAGCTTGCTTGCTTGATGTCGCTTCGACAATCTTTTCAAAGGTTGATTCATCCAACCCTTGATAGAGGAGGAACAAAGCCTTGTTGTCTTTCTTCCTTTGATTTTTGAGAGCGGTCTTTTCTTCATTGGTGAAGGCAGCTTCTTCCTCCATAGTGGGTTCTACATACCCATCGGTGACGATCTCCCATAGTTCTTGCGACCCGAACAACGCCTTCATTTGGATGCACCACCTTTCATAGTTGTCCTTAGACAACGTAGGAACTTGTGGCTGGATTGAGCTGGCCATCTTTTCTATTTTTTAAGGAAGGAATGACTGAAATTTTTTAATGAAGGGAGATAGAAAAACAAGTGTTTTTTTTTTTTTTTTTTTTTTGTAGCTGGAAGAACTTTTGAAAACTGATTTTTTTTTTTTTGTAACAGATTTTATTTTTTTTTAATCTGAATTTTGTTTTTGAACAGATTTTTGGCTTAAAAAACAAAGCTTGAAAGTCGATTTTTTTTCTCATTTGAAAAAGCGCTAGAATAGATGTTTCTTTCCTTGCTAGGAAAAAAATTGTGCAACTTCAAACTTCAAAAAAAAAACTTGGTCTTTGTAATCTGAATTTTTCACCTTGAAAAAACTCGATGACTCCAACCAGGGAACTTTTCACTTGGTCGTTTCCCTACTTTTCTAAAAACTACTGAAAAAAAACTTTTCTTAAACAGATTTTTTTCTTTCAGAAAAATCTTAACTTAGCTGAAAAAACTGCAGGAAAACTTCCTGTAGGAGAACCTGTGCTCTGATACCAGTTTGTTGGCTGTATTAGCCAGAACTTTGCTTGGCTTTACAAAGCCTAAGATTTAAACTCATTGGACACGTGAAGAGAAGAGGAACTTTGATATATGTTTTTTTTTAATTGCTTACAAGCTAACTGAGTTTGGTTTCTTGCTACAACAGGATACACAAGATGCCTATTTACAGGCATTTGAATGTTAGGTGAAATGACAAGACTGCCCCTACTAGGAGCTTCCAATATTAACTATTCCTAGAAAATACACACGCAGTTTCTGTAAGACTCCTATCAAGTGGGCCACACGTGATCATCAGATCTGACTGTTGGATTATTCAGATTGAGCGATTTAGTAGGCCCCACTTCAGTTGTGATCATTATAAATAGGTTTGGGGCGGGACGCTTGAACCGATGTCCCTATACTCGGTTATTAAGACAGATATGAAAACCTACGGTGTGGAGACCTTAGAGGGAGAAGTGTGATGGGTAAGCTTCTAGCCCTCTTTCCCTATATATTGATGTCTTGGTCCCCTCACCAACACAAGCGAGAAACCCTAGTCCCATTAAAGGTTCTCCTAAAGGTGTAAGGTGCGGAAGATCAAGATTCCTGTCGGCGGAATGTCCTCCCAATCAGGTACGCTTTCAGTTTATGGTTTTGAATCTCCATTGTTGATGCATAGACGATCCGTCAATTCCGCAATACAGATCCAACACTTGGTATCAGAGACACCTATGCATCAATTTTTGGTGGATTTTTTTTTGCAAAATCAGGATCACCCAGAATTCGGTTTTCCCTAGGACTCATCTTAGATCGTCAGCTTGGATGAATCCGAAAATCGTTCTTTTTTTTTGGGCTTCTGATTCACGGCTACTCTAGCCATGATCAGACCCAGGATTTGGTGATGCCCAGATCTGTGACCAGCAGTGGCATTGCTGCCTTGTTTAGGGATATGATAGCAAGTCATCTTCCAACATTTAGATTGGCATACCTGTGTTGCCATTACCGGATTTCGGCAACCCATCTATGTATGCTAGATCAAGCAACTGAACGGAGATATTGCAGAGCAGCTCTACACCTCTGGACCAGCGGCAACACTTTCCTATTTCAGCACCGCCATTGGCCATTAATGGCAGAAACCCACCTCTGCTTCATCTTCTTCTTCATATCTGTCCGGCAGTCCCAACTCTGCAACGGTACTTGATTGCTGTTTCTAGTGTGGATGAACAGTGGTAGTTGTCCACCATTAATGGCGGAATGTATGGCCTCCATCTCCTTACGTCTTTGTTGCTGTCAGCAACCATGGTTGATCCACCATCAATGTCATCATCAACGTGGTGCTGACGTCCAGCTTGGGGCGACGGAGACAATTTTGGAAGGAGGGGCTGTGGCTAGGGATTTTTCCCTGATTTTGATAGACTGCAGCCGCAGATGGCATTTTTTTTTAAGGAATTGTTTCCTTTTTCTAGGGCCTATCCCTGTGGTATGGGCCGTTGGGTCTGTGTAGTAGTCCTGCACATGGATACTCTTTGGGTCTTTTTGACATGTTCAAATTGGGCCAGCCTTTGGGTATTTTTCCAGCAATTTGGGCCCATTTGTAGCATTATTTGGGCTTGTTTAATACTCATTCTAGGCCCACTCTTGGACTAATGATTGTATTCTCTCCAATCAGATTATGTAGCCCTCTTTGGAATTTTGGACCCATTGTCTATGATTATCCTAACCATTGAAATAATTACTTGTGCCATTTTAGATCAAATAAAATCTAAATAAAAATAAGCAGATGGTTGGTAGGTTATATTTGTTAAACGGCCCTGGTAATTCCTGAATATGGTTGGATACATCATTGAGTCCTGATTTGACCCTAAATAGGGCCATTACCCATCTTCTTAAGGTTGATATTAAGTTATTGACCATCAAGTTTTTAAATCAACCATTACATTAGAATATGTTTAGCCTATGGGCGGTCAACATCAGTCATATTTTAGATCAAATCAAAATTATTTCAGAATGGTCCGTTTTGAGCAGGACCATGTAGCAATCCTTGGGTCTGTGAGTGGGATTGAAGTTGATTGTGTTAGCCACCAAAGTGACCTCAATTGGTGAAATTTTTTTTTTTGCTTTCAGACTTCAGTTTATGGAATTCAGTGACCATCCATATTAAGATTGCATTTAGTTACGTTTGTTTCCATAGTGAGTGATGGTCAAAACAAAGAGGTATCATCACTTGGCAGGGATATGAGCGGGGTGAAGTGATTAGTGATGGTTATATAAGTTTGAGAAATTCATTTTGCCAAAGGTGATAGACATTTTAAATTTATTTCACTACCACTGGTCAACTTCATGTTCATTAGAGCCTCATGTATGTCGTAATTTCGCCCAAAGGAGGAATCGTGATGATACGCCAGGCACTTGCTAGAATTTGATGACTATGACCCATCATCATTCTGGATCATTTGATTAAAGGCCCAAATCAATCGAATGTTTATACATGCATAATATTTATGGTTTACATTAATGTATTATTTTGTAGGACTTGTATACTCTATTAATGTGAGTGTTATGCTTTATTTGTTCAGCCATGATTGTTTTCAATATTCCAAACCAGTTTAATTCCATACCTTTGCTTACTGGGTTCAACTTTAAGAAAAGGAAGCACTATTTAGGAAATCGTTCTTTAGGTCCTGCAGAGGATTGCACACAATTTAAAGAATGGGTTATTTCTAAGGGAAAGAATCAAGTTTTAGTCTGTTTTGAATCTAATTTAGCTGACATATCCACAGACTCCTGGTGGATAGACTCTGGTGCAACTATTCACATATGTAATTCCACGCAGGATATGCTCCAAATCCGGATACCAATCGATACGGAAAGGTCGGTTTATATGGGGAACGGCATTAGAGCAGAAGTGAAAGCTATTATAGTCTGTAGGCTTAGGTTAACGTCAGCACACTTTCTTGATCTAGTAGATACTATTTGTGTGCCTTCTATAAGGCGCAATTTAGTTTCCATTTCCCGTTTAGACAAATTTGGTTATGAGTTTAAATTTGGAAATGGAAAATTAAGTATTTCCTATGATTCAGTTATGATTGGTTCTGGCACTTTAGTCAATAACCTTTATCAGTTAGATTTAGATGTTTCACATGTCTACAGTATTAACTCATCACATGGAAACACTAAAGGCATTAAGCGAAGGTTAGATTGTGAAAATTCCTCCATGTTGTGGCACAGGCGATTAGGCCATATCTCTTGTGAGAGATTGGAAAGACTTGTGCGTGAAGGAATTCTTCACTCTCTGGACTTCTCAGACTTTAGGGTCTGCATAGATTGCATTAAAGGTAAACAGACTAGAACCAAGAAAAAGGGTGCCACTAGGAGCGTAAGACTCTTGGAAGTGATTCATACAGACATCTGTGGACCGTTCCCTTCAGCATCTTGGAATGGGTAGAATTATTTTATTACTTTCATAGATGACTACTCTCGTTATGGGTACTTATACCTTATTAACGACAAATCAGATGCCCTGGATACATTTAAGATATATAAAGCCGAAGTCGAGAATCAACTCGATAGAAAGATCAAAGTCGTCAGATCCGACCGTGGTGGCGAGTACTACGGAAGGTATAACGAATCTGGGCGTAATCCAGGGCCATTCGCTAGATACCTACAAGATTGTGGCATCATCGCCTAGTATACCATGCCCGGTACTCTAAAGCAAAATGGTGTAGTAGAAAGATGTAATCGCACCCTAAAGGACATGGTGCGGTCTATGATTAGTAATTCAACGTTACCAAAATCTTTGTGGGATGATGCGTTGAAAACAGCTGTGCATATCCTTAATAGAGTCCCTAGTAAGGGTATACTGAAGACTCCATATGAATTGTGGACAGGGCGAAAGCCTAGTTTACGATACTTTCGTGTAAGGGGTTGTCCTGTAGAAGCCAAACCGTATAACCCTCATGAAAGAAAGCTTGATCTTAGAAAGTTAGTTGCTTCTTTATTAGATACCCAGAAAGATCTAAAGGATTCAGATTCTATTGTCCATCATATACCATGAGAGTCATTGAGACTGCGAATGCTAAGTTTATTGCGAATACTGAAGATAGTGGGAGCACGAACTTAAGAAATATTGTGTTTAAGGAAGAACGGATTATGATTCCCACCACAATCATTCAGAGTAGCGTGGTTGTCCATCCAACAGCGGACCCTGAGATCAATATGGATGACCATGTAGAACCTCAAATACAATCCACTGGTGAGGAAACAGAAAATCCAATTCAAAATAATGAGCCTTTAAGACGATCACATAGAGAGAGAAGATCTGCGATTCCAGATGATTACATCGTCTATCTGCAAGAGCATGACTTTGACATTGGGGCTGAAAAGGATCCCATATCCTTTTCGCAAGTCGAACAAAGTGTCAATTCTTATCAATGGTTTGATGCCATGAAAGATGAATTGAAATCCATGAAGGACAACAAAGTCTAGGACCTTGTTGAAATGCCTAAAGGGATTAGGTCAATTGGTTGTAAGTGGGTATTCAAAACCAAATGGGACTCTAAGGGCAATATCGAAAGGTATAAAGCCAGATTAGTTGCAAAGGGTTTCAGTTAATGTGAAGGCATTGACTTTAAGGAGACTTTCTCACCTATATCCAAGAAAGACTCCTTTAGGATCATTATGGCTCTTATGGCTCATATAGATTTAGAGCTACATCAAATGGACGTGAAAATGGCGTTTCTCAATGGAGACCTAAGTGAGAACATATATATGTTGCAACCAGAAGGTTTCAAAGCCAAAGGCTCAGAACATCTGGTTTGCAAGCTTAAGAAGTCCATTTATGGGTTGAAACAGGCATCACGACAGTGGTACCTAAAGTTTCGTAAAGTTGTTTCTTCATATGGTTTCATTGAAAACACTGCGGATGAGTGTATATACGTGAAAATCAGTGGAAGTAAGTTTATTATTTTAGTCTTGTATGTTGACGATATTTTGTTAGCCAGTAGTGATATTGGATTGTTGCGTGAGACTAAGAAATTTCTGTCTCAAAACTTTGAGATGAAAGATCTTGGTGATGCATCATTTGTCATCGGCATTCAAATTAGTCGGGACAGATCACATGGGTTGCTTGGCTTGTCGCAGAGGGCCTATATTGATAGGGTTCTCGAAAGGTTTAACATGCAAGGTTGTGCTCATGGCCAAGCACCTATTGTAAAAGGCGACAGGTTTAGCCAATTTCAGTGTCCTAAGAACGACCTAGAGAAGGACAAGATGAAAGATATTCCGTATGCGTCAGTAGTAGGGAGCATCATGTATGCTCAGGTCTGTATGCGTCCGAATATTACTTTTGTGGTTAGAATGTTGGGCAGGTACCTTAGCAATTCAGGTATGAACCATTGGATAGCTGTTAAGAAAGTATTGCGCTACCTGCAAAGGACAAAGGACTTCGCACTCACTTACAGGAGATCTAATCATTTGGAGTTGGTTGGATATACAGATGCAGATTTTGTAGGCTGTCTCGACAGCAAGAAGTCCACCTCAGGCTATGTATTCATGATGGGTAGTGGAGCCGTATCATGGAAGAGCGTAAAATAGTCGATTACGTCATCTTCCACCATGGAAGCAGAGTATGTAGCTGTCATGAAGCCACGAGTCAGGCGATCTGGCTTCAGAGTTTTTTCTCTGGTTTATGGGTTGTGCAGATGATCCCAAAACGATTGAAAATCTTTTGTGATAGTTCAACTGCAGTTAACTTCTCCAACAACAACAAGCATTCATCAAGGTCAAAGCATATTGACATTAAGTATCTTGTTGTGAATGAGAGAGTTCAGAATTGTCAGGTGTCTGTAGAACTCATCGGCACGAGGCAGATGATAGCGGATCCTCTCACTAAAGGTCTTCCCATTACGCTCTTTAAGGAACATGTGATGTCTATGGGACTTGTAGATCCCAAGGATGTATTTCGGTAGTGGGAGTTTTTCAGTTTTGATCCGATTATGTATAGACATTTCAGAGATCTATTTTATATGCATTGATGATTCTGTTATTCAGTTCATATCTTGCTTCTCCTTCAGTGTGCACTTTTAGTTTTGAGTAAGCAAGAATTTGGTTTGTGTCTTGGTGACACGTTCAGATGGACCACTTGAAGATAGGCATATGTGATCACATTAGATATGCAATCTTCATACCACACCCCATATCTTTGATCCATGTCATTGAAGCTATTAGTATTCGTGACCGTGATTCGTCGCACTTCGAAATGTATAAATGTTGTGTCGACTACCACGATTCAATATCCGTAGTCTTGATGGACCGGATCTGACAAGCGTTGCTCATAATTATCCAACGGTATTGTTTTGAAATTCAGTAGGGCGCCCATTAGGAACTTTTCAAAAGCAAATGCATTTTCAAAATTGTTTTCACAATTAAAATAAAATGTTTTATTTTCTTTCAGAGATCAGTGTAGCCCAAGTGGGAGAATGTAAGACTCCTATCAGGTGAGTCACACATGATCATCAGATCTGACTATTTGATTATTCAGATTGAGCGATTTAGTGGGCCCCACTTCAGTTGTGATCATTATAAATAAGTTTGGGGCGGGACGCTTAAACCGATGTCCCTATACTCAGTTATTAAGACAGATATGGAAACCTACGGTGTGGAGACCCTAGAGGGAGAAGTGTGATGGGTAAGCTTCTAGCCCTCTTTCCCTATATATTGATGTCTTGGTCCCCTCACCAACACAAGCAAGAAACCCTAGTCCCATTAAAGGTTCTCCTAAAGGTGTAAGGTGCGGAAGATAAAGATTCCTGTCGGCGGAATGTCTTCCCAATCAGGTATGCTTTCAGTGGTTTTGAATCTCCATTGTTGATGCATAGACGATCCGTCAATTCTGCAATACAGATCCAACAGTTTCATCTTCCAAAACAGCTACATGGGAATTCTTGTTGTTCATTGGAAGATGAACAGTCACAGTAAATGCAAGGTTTTGGTTTGCAATTCCAACAGAAACTTCATTCGACTCCTCATCCAAGTGGGACACACACAATGGATGGCCTGTCAAGCTCCATACCATACCTAACACGAATGTCGGCCTGCCAAGCTCCATACCCTACTCAAATATCTCCACCATTCACATGCACTGTAGAAACAGCAAGATGTCATCCCCAAGTTGAAAGCTGAGGTCAGCTGGTGTCCTGAACTTATCTTTGTTGTCTCTATTACCCTGTTATTATTATTTTTTTTTCATCAAGATATAGTTGAAAGAAGTGTATTTTTTTTCTTGAAGCGTGAACAGTTGGTGCAGAGGATGGAGACATTTCTTAAAGTGGTCACTTCGATACCTAGGTTTGACAATCACGACGTGAACGCGGTAATTCATGTTACCTTTAATTTCTTCCATAACCAAGTTGCATGAGTCAGCCTGCATTTATAACTTGATACTTGATAGGCATGCGTTTATGTACTCGTAGGATTAATTGGCATTAGAGGTTCTCTGAGGCATACTGTTGGAGTTTGGCAACTAGCTCTAACTTGGATGATCGCACTGTCCATCATCTTTTGGAGCAGTCAAATATATTTTTCTTAAATATTAGCAAGGTATCTTACCACATGTTCCAACAGATATTTCCAAAATCTCTTCACCAATCCAAGTTGTGGCGGATGTGAATTGAGCAAATTTTGCTTATGTAAAAATGGCATATGCTAGTTAGTCAAAAACTAATGAGTTGCGCAGGTATTTGGAATAGCTAGGCAGCCGGTGAACATTGATCAAGGGCAGTCTGGTAAACCTTCTTACATAGATTGGAAAGTTTGTGAAGATGATAAAAGGTGTGGTGAAATATGTGAAAATCATACAGAAGTGACCCCTAACAGATAGTGGTTATATATATATATATATATATATATATATATATATATATATATATATATATATATATATATATATATATATACTAAATAAGCCTACAAGTTCCAATGAGTTATTTTTTTCTCTCACATGTCATGACTGCAAGGGATTTGCATACTCTAGCAAACATCTGAAGCATCTGGTACATACAGTGATACAGAAAAATAAGAGATTATAATAAATCATTGACTAGGACTAATAGAATGTGGGCGCATCCATATGTTAAGGAAAAAAACAATGTTATAGGTGAAGATGAGAAAAACATATGAACCCTGAAATACATAACAGTTTAGGCATCAGTCAACTACTGCATTATTTCATTCATTCATTCTCCCTTTCTTTGCATATGAGAGTGAAGGATTCTATGCTGTCGGAAATAAGATCTTCAACTACCGTTTGAGGATAGGGATGCCTTCGACCAAAAGAGGAAACCATTGGCTAGAAAACAGAGAGCAATGAGCCACAACCCTGTCCTACCAAGATCTAACTGCCTATCAATTACATCACTTGGAATGAGATTGGTCCTATGGATCTGACACATCCAAACATGCATTCATTGCTTGTACCGAGCTTTTACATAATAATAATATTTAAAAAAAAAAAGCATTTAATCTCAGATTCAAGTCGCAGTAACAAGGAAATCAACCAAACCTAGATCCGTCTCAGTAAGAGAGAGAGAGAGAGAGAGAGAGAGAGAGAGAGAGAGAGAGAGAGAGAGAGAGAGAGAGAGAGAGAGAGAGAGAGAGAGAGCGTCAGCGGCAACGAGAGGGAGAGAGACGGGTGAGGGGAGAAAGAATGAGAGGGTTAGAGCTTTTGGTAGGGTAATTATACCCGACCATTAATTGGCACCCGTTTTTAATTAGCGCTGGTAAATTAGCTACACAAAGCATCGGCTAATCCAGCTTTTGTTGTAGTGACTTGAGACCTTCTCAAATAGATATTTAAAAGTTTAATTTATTTATTAATTTATAATAAATATTTGTATTTTTGGCAATATTTTCCTAATAATATCCTAAAAAAATCTTCAAGTTTTAAAAATCTCCTGAGAAAATCGCCAAGGACATTCTCACTTGTTTCACTATAAATTACAGTCTTATATATTACACTTGATTTCATAACATATAAAAGAATATCACAACAATAGAAACAAATGCAACCATGAACAATGCAATTTACTAGTAAAAACCCAAGAAAATCAACAACAAAAACACCAATATAGAGATCAAACAAACCCAAAGCCCAAATCCTCCATTCCCATCATTTGAGTCAGCCCATGACAAGGAGTCCTTATTAAACTTGGACTCTTCCATGTTCTTACCCCCATTGCTTCCTTGTTCCACTAGTTTCATGTGAGATAGGATGTGTGGAAACACTCTCTTGTAGGACTCTTCTCCAATCCAAAGGTCTGAATGTCCAAAACCATCCACCACCACCCTTCTATGAGTGAACCCAGGTTGGTGCAACCTCATGTATTGATTAGCAAGAAATGAGGTTTGTGGGGTCACCAAAAGGTTCCGCCCGCCAGAGACGTATAGCGTCGGGACTGCCATCCTCTCGGAATGCATCAGATAAGCATCGCAGCCATTGGAGTCAATGATGTGGCCCGCCAGGCATATCTTCCTAATGTGGGGGAAGGCGGACATGGGCAGGGTCGGGAGGTTTTCCTTGAGAAATTGGTGCATGGTGGGGCTCACATTTTCATGCCAGAATGCGTTGCCGAAGATGCCCGAGAAGACCTCACAGTCGTCGCGGGTGCACCGCTCATAGCGCGGAATGAGCTTCGCTATGGCTTTCAGAAAGCGGTGCCGGAGGCTGTCCTTGGAGTTGGCAAACATCAGTAGGACTCGGTTCTTGCCTAGTATCGCCATGGAGATCTGCAATTTGATTGAGTTAGGAAAGACCTGGTTATGGCCGATTGTTGAAAAAATTAGTGGTTTTTAACAAATAATAAAAAATAAAATTGAGTATTTTGGATTAAAAAGTGCTGTGTGTGTGCTTTGTCCCATCGACATGTTCAACTCACAGAGAGAGAGAGAGAGAGAACCAAATTTTAGAGAGAGAGAGAGAGAGAGAGAGAGAGAGAGAGAGAGAGAGAGAGAGAGAGAGCTTACAGGAATGAGTGGAAGCCTCATCTTAACTAATGATGAAGTTGTGAGCTTGAAGAACATGGAAGAGTTAGTGCAAGAGAGAGATGCTATTTGGGTTGCAGAGACATGGCCTCCCATGAGTGCTATATGAATTGATAATCCTCCCACGCAGTGTGCAATCACATGAACTTTCACAGATGGCCCATGCAACTCCCTCATCTTAGCAATCGCTGCAATAAGAGAGAAAAAAAATGTGGTCACATCCTTCCTGCTCTCTCTCTCTCTCTCTCTCTCTCTCTCTCTCTCTCTCTCTCTCTCTCTCTCTCTCTCTCTCTCTCTCTCTCTCTCTCTCTCTCTCTCTCTCTCTCTCTCTCTCTCTCTCTCTCTCTCTATATATATATATATATATATATATATATATATATATATATATCAAAATTAAAGTTTGGAATTATGAATTTGACCGGCGGGGATGTCGAACTTTCCGATATCGTCGATGGTGAAGTCCTTCGAAAGGTGCAGAGGGTGTAGCCTTGGTTGAAGTAGCCATGTCTCATATCCTTCTTCTACTAAAGTCCTAACCAGATCTCTTGACTCAGTTGGTAGCCAGTAACTCTCAGTAGAATGGCCATTGATCAGTAGAACCGGATGCAGCGGCTTCTCACCGTCGGATCTCCAAGCATTCTGATTACACTTCCATTGCTTGCAGCTGATAACAAATCCATCATCTGAACAATGTAATGGTCAATACCCATGAGAAATTTATGATCAAAATCAGAACCAGTTTGCAAGACTGAGTTGACTAAATTGTTCGGTTGTATTGGGCTGCGTCAACTCGAATAGTTAAACGAGTTGATCTGAACCGTCCATTTGGTTCAGTCCACCAGTCATGAGAAACCATCATGAGCTGACTCGGACTAAAAGCAAGGTGACCCAACTCAAAGTTCAACCGAGTCGAGTCAATTCGGATATCTGACTCGACTTAGCTGAGTTTCAGAACCACACCATGAGATCACTCCAAAAGGAAATGTATATTTTCAAATACCTGTTGTTATCTCATGAAGAATGCAAGGTGGGTAAGTTCTCTGATTCATGTCTAAGTGTTTGAATTCCTCATGGATCGATCGCGGCCGTTGAGTGATGTAAGTTCTACAGAGGCTTTGTAAAAAAAGGTATAGAAACTTCCATCTTTGGCTCCCTCTCATGCTAATCAAGCACATTAGTAGATCCACCATTGATAAATGAAGCTCCCCTGTGAGATTCAATGGTTCCGTTCTCGAACCGCCGCACCTTCTCTTATCAGGACTGTCAGTTTGATGGACCATCTTGAAATTGACGAGCAGCGTCGTAGATTCTCTCCAAGCATAAGATGCCAGGAGATATGGATTCAAGATCTTCCTCCCCTCAAGGATGTATCTGCAATGCGATTGATGATTCTTAAATTAAAATGTGCTGTGTCCACCAAAAAATCTCAACCATATGTATGGATATCAGAACTTTTGATATTGTGGGCAATCATGTAGATGGACCACAGCCCAGAAAGCAGGTGAATCAAGCCATGTATCCATCCAATCACTGTCCTGAAAATAGACGGTTAGATCAAATGAGCCGTGGGCCATATCCAATGTCGAAGTTTGCATTGATCAGATGGCCTGGTCACCCAACATGATGACCCACAAGATCAATGGTGCAGATAATTAAACACATCTGCCATGAAAATCACAGAAAAACAGCTTCTCAATGACGTCTGATAATGGAATTTTCTTACCTTGAACCGGAGGCCGTCGCTAGTAGCAGACGGTACTGCATGCATTGCGTATACGGAGTTCGACGGTCTATGCTGCACAGATCCACCTTCCCATCTACAATATATAGCTTATCCTTCTCAACGGCTGGAAATACAACGTACCCGCCAACCTTTCCTCTCAGGAGCGAGTGTGGCCCACCAGCTACTGTGTTCCCTTCATCACAGCCACTCGAACCGCCTGAGTTCATCTTCATTTCAAGATAAGCTGTACATGGCATTCCCCCCACATAGCCTCTCATGGTCTCTCTAAACATGACTGCACTATCTTCCCTCCTCAACATGGACACTTCATCTGAAGATCTCAACCGCACATCTGATTTTCCATCAGTACCTGCCACTAGCATCGAATCCACTACTTTGTCGATGAACTTCAAATCATGTAAATCAACGGGAATGATTGGTTCTGCCACACTAAATTGAATGGGACTCTGATTCAAGCTCTTATACTTCAGAACATCTTGCACCAAGTGCTTACTAACGTGTTCTGCGGCCGTAGCAATAGTAAGGCAAGGATTGATTCCAACTGAGCAAGGGATCAAGGAGGCATCACAGACGTACAGTCCGGCATGGACCATATCGGATGGACCGTTCAGATCAAAAACTTGACCGCTTGGATTGCATACTCCATGTGAAGGGTCTGATGCTACATTGCACCCTCCTAAGAGGTGCACCGAAGTGCTGCGGTTCCTCGACATGAACAAGATCCCTCCTATCCTCTTTGTGAGCTTTTGAAGTGCCTGGATTTTCCAGGGAAGCAGTGGGTCGTGGGGAGGAGTGAAACAGATCCTGTCCGTTGATTTGTCTAATGTAATTCTCCCATCACTGCTGTCATGCCCCATTAAGTTGAACACCATTGCTTGGCTAGCTTTCAGGCCCACCATATACTTCAACTTGTCGATCACACCGTGTAAGAACCAGTAACAAGTGGGCCATCCATACGTTGAGATCCCCTTAAATAGCAAGTAAGGATATGATGTTGGAAGCACTGCACTCTGCACAAAACACCCAAATGTTTTTATCCGTTGAATAGGTGGCCCACCTATGTAGAAGAAGGCCATAAACATATAAGTAGGCCCCACCTATTATGTAGAAGAAGGCCATAACATATAAGTAGGCCCCACCCATAAACATATAAGATCTACATCATTGATCAGGTGGGCCCTACGGTCCATATGCCACTGGCCCAAAAAAATTTGGGTCATGATCATTAAGAGGTGATGAAGGGTTCTACCTGAATTGTGAACCCCAGAGAAGAAGTGTATGATGAAGAGATGGCTGGGCCAGGCCGATCTTGGAAAGGAATGGTTGAGAACTGCTTCTTATTCAGTCCATAAGCATTCAACGGCGCAGAACTTCCCGCGACGCAGGCTACATTGTTCCCATTGCAGCTGAATCCGAAACCGAGCCTCTCTGAGAGCCTCAAACCTCTCCTCTCTGACTGGAAGAGTATCTGCGCCGTCCCCAGAACTCCGGCTATAGAAAAACACGATTTCTATTAATCTGAGCCGCTTGATTTCAACCATTCAAACAAGATTCTAACAAAACATGCAACAACTTGTACGATCGCAGCCACACATTCCGCTCATCTAGTGGGCCACGCGTGTATGTTGAATGTAGACAGTTGGTCAAGTTTTTGAAACTGTCCATATTCTTTTGGTCTAGCTGATGAGTGGATTGGACTGATCTCTGGCAAAGGTTTGGATCTCCTACACGTGTGCCGCATTGGCATGTGTGATCCATGAGCCCATGTGTTCTTAGCAAGCCTGTGATCTGTGTGATGCCGATGAGTGGTTGGATTAAAATCATACCTGAAAGAACCACAAAATCACAGCATACATATTCGAGATCATCCAAGTAGACTCGCCATCTTCGCCGTTGATTTCCACTGATCCTGCTTTCATCTTGGAAATCGTCATCTGGGTTTTTCACCACATACTGAACTTGACATTCTGTTATCACCGTACATCCAGCCTGCGATTGATAAACACACCAACAGTTGCATCAGAACAGCTATTCACCCAAAACCAAGGAAATAGTACTCTCCTGGCATGCGTGTGTGAGAGATCCAGACTGTTCATCTGGTGGGCCCCATCATATGCCCTATCTGATGAATGATCAGGATTTCTCACACACATAGATGAGCTGCTTGCCTGAATCGCCGTCGCCAAGTAGTTCTTGTCTGTTGAGTTCTTGGCATTGTAAGGACATCCTGACATGCAATTACCACACGCTAAGCATTTATCCAACGGCTGTGATCCCATCAGACTGGACCCCGCCTCCTGGCCAAAATTCACGCTCAGCTTGATCGAACTCATGCTGCAGTCTTCGATCTCATCGGAGATTTCTGTCATGACTCTAGAATTGCCAAATTCCAGTGGAATACTCTGTGGCCTCAGCATTCCCAATGCCGATATTTCACAGATTTCCCAGTCATTCTGCCATTCCTTTGGCCATTTCGGGTCCCGTCTGGCACGGACCGGTGTCGATACCATCACACCAGCATTCACCAACGATCCTCCCCCGAGCCCACAGACCGTTCCTGCTAATGAATCGCCTTGCTCATGGATCTGCGGCCATTAACATCTCAGCTTCATATTTGAATTCTTTGATCTGGCATGTGGGTTCCATGGTTCTGTTATCCAAACTGTTCATCTTATAGGCCCCATGTTGGATGGTGGATGAAATTTTCAGTATTTGAAGATCCCAGCTGCCTTGGATGTGGTGGCTTTTGAATAGATGAACGGCTAGGATCTACCAAACTGGAAGATTTCCATGGTCCTACCGTTGGTGGCGGGCCCCATATGATCAACGGTTTGGATAGGTGTACCATGGCCCCACATGCATGGAATACTGCGCATGCAGTAGCAAGTTAGACCCTTGGGGATGAGCAAGAATCACCTAATTCTTCCTTATCATTAGGGCTGTACACGAGTCAAGGTAGCTCGAAAAGCTCGCCAGACTCGACTCGAGTCAGCTCGGATCGACTCAGCTTGAAAGGCCGACTCGGGGTGAGTCAAGCTAGCTCAAAAAGCTCGCTCAACTCGACTCGAGTCAGCTCGTATCAACTCGGCTTGAAAGGCCAACTCAGGGTGAGTCAAGCTTCTTTTCTAAAGCTCGAGTTGAGTTCAAGCCAAGTTCGACCATGGTGCATTTCAACTCGACTCAACTCGAACTTGACTCGACTCGAAGCTTGAACTCGAGCTCGACTCGAACGTGACTCGACTTGAAGCTCAAACTCGAGCTCGAATAATATATTTTTATATTATATTTATATTATATTAATATTAAATATAATATTATATATATAAGTAAAATTTAAAAGTTTTTACTAAAAACTAAAAAGTAAAAAACCTTAATCGACCGTCTGTCCCCATTCCCCTCTTTCTTTCCCTAACCCTACCAAGCATGAGCAACCACCAGCCAGAACGTCGCACGGCCGCGGCCCGCATGGCCACACCCAACAGGGCAGCCTGCACTCTCTACCCCCCTCTATCTCTCTTTTTCTCTCATTCTCCTGATTTTTCCGAGCAACCTATGCCCAATCCCGATTCGGCGACTCTTCTCGAGCCTGCTCAGCCTATTCGGCCACCACAAACAAAGGTAGGTGAATGTGATTAATTATTATTATTATTTTTTTTAATATGTATATCAAATTATTAGTATATTATCGGAAATTTTATTTATTTATTTATTTTTTTTTAATGTATATCATTATATGATTGGCAGATTAGGTTGGGTTGGGTAATGGTTTGGGTCAGGTTGAGCGCTGGATTGAGTCGGGTAGGGGTTTGGGTCGGGTTGGCACTGGGTTGAGTCGGGTTAAGGTTTTGGTCGGGCTGGGTTGAGTCGGGTTGAGGGCACGGTTGGGCAAACAAGCTCAACTTGAACTCAAGGTAACCTCGATTCAACTCGAACCACTAGCTCGACTCGAACTCGACTCGACAGCTTTGGCAAACAAGCCAAGCTTCAATGTTGAGCTCGAGGAGAGCATGGACTAACCAAGCCAAGCTTGGCCCACCTCGACTCGACTCGGCTCGGTGTACAGCCATACTTATTAGGGCTGTACACGAGTCAAGCTAGCATGATTAGGCTTGATTCAGCTTGGATTGACTCGGCTTGAAAGGCCGACTCAAGGCGAGTCAAGCTTGTTTACCGAAGCTCGAGTTGAGTTCAAGCCAAGTTCGACCATGGTGTATTTTAACTCAACTCAACTCGAACTCAACTCGACTCGAAGCTTGAGCTCGTGCTCGACTCGGCTCGAGTAATATATTTTAATAATATATATTATATTAATATTAAATATAATATAATATATATATATATATATATATATATATATATATTTAAGTAAAAAAAAAGGTTAAAACTTAAAATTTTTTACTAAAAAACTCTACCTGACCCTACCCGTCCCATTCCCTCTTTTTCTTTCCCTTACCATACTGAGGTAAACTCAACTTGACTCAAGATAAACTCGACTCGACTCGAACCACTATCTCGACTCGAAAGCTTTGGCAAACAAGCCATGCTTCAATGTTGAGCTCGAGGGCGAGCTCGAATATAACATGGATGAGTCAAGCCGAGCTTGGCCCACCTCGACTCCACTGGGCTCGATGTACAGCCCTAATACTAATCATGAGATAAACACAATGCTATTATCCTTCTATTATTCACACATTAACGTATTATGAGAAATGCTCCAGTGGTCTGAGAGCAACTGATGTAGAGCGGGTTGCGGACAGTTTCATGGCCAAGATGGATCAGAAAAGGCCCGGTCGGCAACAAAAGTAATCCAGACCATCAGACCTTGAATCGGGCGTATCTCGCAATCCGGAATGAGTTAGCTGACGTAAAATATATGATTTTGGGGTAGAACGAACTATTTTAGCCAACCAACCCAGCTATGTAGGGTTGTGACGCCCGAAATTGTGAAAAACCCGTAGATCGACAATCGTTTTCCTATTTTAATTTCGTTTTTACTATCAATAGTAAGTTTTAGTTTGATTATAACTCTTCATCCGTCGGGCTTTAGGAGTTGCGCCCAACGTGAAAAGAGCTTAGAATAATTAGGAGAATGGTTTGGTGAAGCCAAATAGGACACTTACTATTTTTGGCTGAAAACCTTGCGCACTAGTAGACATCACGACCGTCTATAAATAGTAAGTTTACTATTTATAGTAAGTCGCAATTTCTAGGAGTTTTAGTTGTAGTTTGATTTTGATTTCTTTCCCATTGCTTGGTACCCCTATTTAAAGGGTTGTGAACTCTTTTTTATTCATTCATTAATCAATTTTGAATTTATTAGAATTTATTCCTATTTTATGCTTTCTTTCCTCGTGGATTCGAGAAGTCTCTGTGAGGAGTCCAAAGAAGTTCCGTGGATTCGGAATACTTATCCTCTTGAGGAAGATGGTGCTTGACCTTACATCCTCCCCCGCGTCAGTTTGTCCCCTCCACTTCGAAAGAACTCGTCCTCGAGTTCTCATCCTGCGCTGGTTCATGATACTTGGTCAGGTCCGCGACGTTGGAAGTCCGTAAGATCGCCATGTCATCTGGAAGATCAATAACATAAGCATTGTCATTGATCTTTCGGATGATTGGTACGGGTCCAATCTTTTTATTCTTCAACTTGTTGTACATTCCGGTTGAAAATCGTTCTTTGCGCAGATGGACCATTGATTGATTGCCCACCTCGAACACTTTTTGTCGCCGATGCTTGTCCGCATGCTCCTTGTACTTTTCGTTCGAGGCATATAGCTTGGTTTGTACCTCCGCATGAATGCCCATAATCTTGTCAGCCATATGTTTTGTGCAATGCTCATGCCTAGGAGCTTTGGCAGGGAGACCAAGTCTAGTGTTTGATTAGGTACTCGTCCGTAAATAATCTGGAATGGAGATTTTCTTGTCGAGCGGTTCACCATGTTGTCGAATGCAAACTCCACTTGAGACAAAGCCAAATCCCACTACTTCTGTTTTTTCTCTGAAATACATCGAAAGAGGTTTCTCAACGTGCGATTCACAACCTCAGTTTGACCGTCAGTCTGTGGGTGGTAGGCACTGCTGAACTGAAGTCGTGTATCGAATCGAGTCCACAAAGTTCGCCAAAAGTGGCTTATGAACTTCGTGTCACGATCAAAAGTAATAGTCTTGGAAAACCCCGTGTAGCCGCGCAATTTCTCTGAAGAATAGATTCGCTACGTGTGTTGCATTGAGAGTCTTCTTACATGGAATAAAGTGCGCCATCTTGGAGAAACGATCTACTACCACGAACACCGAATCCATGCCGCGTTGTGTTCGTGGGAGATCAAGCACAAAGTCCATAGATAAATCCTCCCAAGGGTCGTCAGGCACGGGTAACAGGGTGTAGAGGCCCGTATTATGAGATTGCCCCTTAGCGTTCTGATAAATATAACAACGTTGGACTGTCTTTCCCATATCATGTACCAATTGCGGCCAATAATACCGTTCTTCCACAATAGCTCGCGTCTTGTCTCGCCCAAGGTGTCCACTAAGGCCACCTACATGTAGCTTTTGGATTATCTGTTCCCTTAGCGAACTATTCGGGATGCACAGTCGATTTCCCTTGAAAAGGAACCCGTCTTGCATATGTAAGTCGCGGAGGCGACCTTCTTGGCATCTAACCCATGCGTCCTTGAAGTCGTCGTCATCGGCATATATGTCTTTGAGGCGCTCGAACCCGACAACCTCATTGCTCATAGTGACTAACAAAGTTGCACGACGACTCAGTGCATCAATTACTTTGTTCTGTGCCCTGACTTGTGTTTTAGTACGAACGTGAATTCCTGAAAAAATGAGATCCATCTAGCATGCACAAGGTTAGCTTGACTATTAATAAATTTGAGAGTTTAATGGTCCGTGTAAAGTATGAATTTCCTTTGAATCAAATAATGTCGCTAGTGTCACAGTGCCTGAACCACCACGTATAACTCGATCTCATGTGCAGACCACTTCTTGCGTGCATCGCTAAGTTTCTCACTGTAGAAGGCTACCGGCCTACCTTCTTGAGACAAAACTCCCCCAATTCCGACATATGAGGCATCACATTCGACTTCAAACAGTTTGTCAAAGTTGGAAAGTACAAGAACCGGGGTCGTGGATAATCTGCGCTTGATTTTGGCAAAGCTCCTGTCGGCTTCGTCAGTCCACTGAAACTGTCCTTTCTTCATGCAATCTGTGATTTGGGACACAATGGTACTGAAATTTTTCACGAACCGACGATAGAATGTCGTCAGTCCATGAAAACTTCGCACTTTGTGAATATTTGTGGGAACCAGGCATTCTCTGATTGCCTTCACCTTTTCCTCATCCACCCGAATGCCCGTGAATGTTACAACAAAACCCAAAAACAATAGACTATCAGTCATGAAACTACACTTTTTTAAATTGAGATACAATTTATTTTTAGTGAGCACTTGAAGGACCTTCTTGAGGTGTTCCATATGGGTGGTTTCGTCTTAACTGTATATCAAAATATTATCGAAATAAACCACAACGAACCGCCCAATAAAAGGTTTCAGAACTTGGTTCATCAATCTCATAAATGTGTTAAGCGCATTCGAAAGACCGAAGGGCATAACCATCCATTCGTATAATCCTTCCTTGGTCTTAAAGGCCGTTTTCCACTCATCACCCGGCCATATTCGAATCTGATAATAGCCGCTCCTTAGGTCCAATTTAGAGAATATTTTTGCACCCTCTAACATGTCCAGCATATCGTCCAACCATGGTATAGAAAACCTGTATTTTATGGTGATTTTGTTGATGGCTCGGCTGTTGACACACATGCGCCAGCTCCCATCTTTTTTTGGAGTTAATAGAGCTGGTACAACACATGGACTCATGCTTTCTCGAATATGACCCTTACGGATCAACTCCTCTACTTGTCCCTGTAGAATCTCGCACTCAATCGGACTCATCGATAATTAGGACGATTAAGTAAACTGGACCTAGGGATAAAGTCGATATGGTGTTGGATATCCCGCATAGGGGGTAACCCATCAGGAAGGTCATCGTGTCATATTTCTTTGAATTCATGTAGTAGGGGCCTTAGTCTTTCAGGGATGATGGTAGGCTCGAGCTTTTTTTCCTTTTACAATTAACGCATAAGTCTGTCCTGTTTCTTTAGATTCTTCCACGAAGTCCCATATGGTTAAGAGAAAATGACCCTCCACTTTAGAAGTTTCAGATGGTATCTCTGGATCCATAGGGGCCAATATGGTCTTCCGGCCGTCCTTGACGAAGATATATATGTTATCTCACCCTTTATGAGTGGCATCACGGTCATATTGCCATGGCCGACCGAGTAGTATATGATATGCTTCCATATAAACCACATCGCATACTACTTCATCCTTATAATGTTTGCCAATTGAAAAGGATATGGTGCACCGTCCAGTTACCTTTATTTCGCTGACCTTCTTGATCCAACCGATTGTATATGGAGAGGAATGATGCTCTGTTTTTAATTGTAATTTTTTCACCATGACCTTGGATACGATGGTCTCGCTGCTCCCACCATCAATGATTACGTCACAAACCTTTCGATTCATCGTACACCTAGTGTGGAAGATGTTATGCCACTGTGGATGCACTTCTTTTCTTAGCGCATATAATAGTCTCCTCATGACAAGCGACTCGCTGTGATCTTGCTGAACCCAACCTGAATCATCTGCCTCGTCCTCGGTGGTATGCTCCTGTTCTTCAATATCTGGATCTTCATAAGCGTTATCAGCATTACCATCATTGATGGCGAGGTTTGTCACTTTTCGCTAGGGGCAAGTAATTGATAGGTGACCCGGTTGGCCACAACGATAGCAGTTGTCGAGCCTTGACCGAGCATAGAGGTTCGGGATTCTACTTGGACCAGTAGCAATCGATATGCCCCTTTAGGGTCTAGCCTGATCTCGGTTCTCAGACGTAGGAGGTTGAGTATGTGCTCCTATGGGCTCCTTCTCCTTGAGTTGTGAAGTTCCCTAGGGCGGACCTGCCACAGGGATCCTTACAGTAGGATAGGTCTGTGTGTTAGGACGTTTAAGTTGCGCTTCTGCCCGAGTAGCCAACTTAATCGCATCATTCATCATCCAGACGGACTGCATCTAGACCCGATCCTGGATAGCCATACGCAACCCACCATTGAATCGGGCAATTTGCTACGATTCTGTCTCAACTAAATCGTTACGCGCCGCCAAGCGGTAAAATTCTTCTGCGTATTTTCTCACTGACAAACTACCTTGTCTACAATTTTGGTATTGTTGGAATAATACCTGTTCGTAATCTCTAGGGAGGAATCGGGCACGTAATAGCTACTTCATCCGCTGCCAAGTGCGGATTGGTGCTTTCGTCTGCCTGGTTGGGGCGAGTTGCAGTTGTTCCCACCAAGCTGAAGCTCCTGGTTCGGGCGAGCCACAAGCTTGACCTTCTTTGCTTCAAGGATGTCCATATAGTCGAAAAATCGCTCAACTTCAGAAAGCTAATCGAGGAAATCCTCAATGTGTAGTTGGCCATTGAAGCTAGGAATATCAACCCGCATCTTGAATTCTCGATCCGTTCAATCTACTCAATCGCTACCATGTCTAGGGTGTTGAAAAATTATGTCATCGATTTCCTCATCACTGGAGCCCCCTTCCTCAAGAATGACCCCTGGATGCACTGCCGATACTATCCTACGATCAGGGCGATTACGAGTTTCAGTAATTGGCGGTGGAGGATTACCACCAGCAACACGGAGTTGCCTTAGGTTTTCGGCCAAGAGATCCGCTATGCAGTCGATGGAATCATGCAGCCCTTGTATGGCTTGCCAATTCTCTTATTGCGCTACTTCGAAAGCTGCCGCCGTTAAAGGAAAATTCCCTGGAGCACCGCCCATGGGATTATTTCCTGACCTGTCGTTAGAATCCATCGATTCGAAGAGAAACCTCACTTTGATACCAAACTGACGCAGGGTAGGACGTGAGGTCGAGCACCGTCTTCCTCAAGAGGATAAGTATAACGAATCCACGGAACTTCTCTGGACTCCTCACAGAGACTTCTCGAATCCACGAGGAAAGAAAGCATAAAATAGGAATAAATTCTAATAAATTCGAAATTGATTAATGAATGAATAAAAATGAGTTCAGAACCCTTTAAATAGGGGTACCAAGCAATGGGAAAGAAATCAGAATCAAACTACAACTAAAACTCCTAGAAATTGCGACTTACTATAAATAGTAAACTTACTATTTATAGACGGTCCTGATGTCTACTAGTGTGCAAGGTTTTCGGCCAAAAATAGTAAGTGTCCTATTTGGCTTCACCAAACCATTCTCCTAATTATTCTAAGCTCTTTTCACGTTGGGCGCAACTCCTAAAGTCCGACGGATGAAGAGTTATAATTAAACTAAAACTTATTATTTATGGTAAAAAACGAAATTAAAACAAAGAAATGATTGTCGATCCAGGGGTTTTTCGCAATTCCGAGCATCGCAACCCAGCATAGCGGGGTTGGTTGGCTAAAGTAGGTCATTCTACCCCAAAATCATATATTTTATGTCAGCTAACTCATTCCGGATGGTGAGATACGTCCGATTTAAGGTCCGATGGTTTGGATCACTTCTGTCACCGACCGGGCCTTTTCTGATCCATCTTGGTGATGAAACTGTCCGCGACCCGCTCTACATCAGCAACATAAGTTACTGTGCTCCTATTTGCGTTGGGATTCTTGGACGGTCCAATAAGTTCATCTATACCGTTACTTAGATCCAAGCGTATTAAAAAAATTTTAAAAAGACAAAAAAGATCCAACAAACATTCATTGGCTGCCATGCAAACATGAAACCAATCTGAAAAATATTGACCAGATAATCATGGACTTTAATTTGGATGGTCAAGATTGCTTTCACCGTCTGATTGCATGATTTTACACCAGGGCTAACTCCTAGGTACGTGATTTGGGTACTACCCCACCAGCACCTAGCTACAGGCGGACGGTCCTGTCAGGGCTCTCTGGGGCCCATATGTTTTATCCCAGCTGTCATAATGCCAAAAATGAGTCAGATTGAAGGCTCGAATGGACCACACCACAGGACCGAGCGTTGACAATGACCTCACCGTTGAAACCTTCCAAGGGCCCTCCAACCTATTTAAGGTCACATGGATATGGACGAAGGGAAGGCGTTCTTTCAATTCCCAATGTTTCCCTTGGCGTACGTTCTACACTTATGCATTCCAGCTGTCTCATTTTTGGGCTAATCACCTGGAATATTGGATGGACGGCCTGGGACTCAAAGAACCCCTGACATTACCGTCAGTCTCTAGCGAGCCCAACTTGGCTGCCACCCGGAACCAGCGAAGTGGATGGGACCTGACCATATGGCCCACCTAGATGTATGTATTTCTTATCCACGCCGTTCATCTGTTTTTCCCAGATTATTTTAGTTAAATCCCCAAAAACAATGAAAATAAAAATTTCAGGTGGACTACACCACAGGAAATAGTGGTCATCGATCATTAGAAACCTTTTGTGGGCTACACAAGCTTTGGATCAAGCTGAAATTTGCTTTTTCCATTCATCCAGCTCCGTGTGACCTTATCAACAAATTGGATGGTCAATAAACAGTACAGTGGACCGTAGGAAGTTTTAATGGTGGACGTTCAATGATCACTGTTTACTGCAGTGTGGTCCACTTGAAATTTATATCTGCTTCATGTTTTGAAGAACTCTCCAAAATAAGATGGAAAAACAGATGGACGCGTGGATATACAACCATACATCGATGTGGGCCCTTAGGACGAGTTCCCATCCACATTGCTGGTTCCGGAGTAGCAGGCAAGTCGCGTTCGTCTCTAGCTAGGTAATGGTGGTGGAAGAGGCACCGGGTAACAGCTGCCACCTGCCAATGGTTGATGGTCGGTGCTCCGTAGGACCCACCATGATGTATGTAATTCATCCATTCCGTTCATCTATTTTTCTAGATAATTTTATAATTTGAAAACAAAAATGAGGTAAATACCAATCTCAAGTGAACCACATTACAGGAAAAAGTGTTGAATGAATGTTGACCATTAAAAACTTTACGAGAGTCATAAAAGTTTTGGATCAAACTAGTCTTTCTTTTTTCCCTTCATCTAGGTCTGTATGACCTAATCAACAGATTGTATGTCAAATAAACGGTGCATTGGGCCTTAGGAGGATTTTAACAGTGAATATCCAATCATTATTGTTTTCCCATTTTCCCTCAGTTTTGGGATCAAGCCATAAAATGATCCGTAAAAATGGATGAAACACATGCATCATGGTGGAGCCCATAGGTCACCGAACATCAGCCACGGGGCTGGTGGCAGGGGGAGTAGCCAATCCGTTTCCCGGGTAATCCGCTTCCCTGCCATTCTTGTACTCGTTTTAAGATAAGACCATCGTGACAGTTCACCACCATTTTCCAAGTCCCTGTGTATCATACTTCATGCATGTGAAATGCATGCAAGTCAATTCAAACCATCCAAACCGTAGGTCCTATCATGGATAGAATCTTAACCATAGAATCACAAAGATTAAATAATACTAACCGTCCATGTGGTAACTAACAAATGGATGGTTAATAAAATATGTTCAGTGATCAAAATTCAATGTGCAAAGTAGCAAGTATGGACTACAGGCATGCAATGATGCAATCCAATGGTAGCCATGATGTAGACGGTCTGGATTCCCGTACAGCATGCATACGCGTACGGTGAGTGATACACCACAACTTCAAATATGGTGGTGAATCCATAACAAAGACAACAATAGCTAAAAATAAGAAATCTAGGTCGCCATGGAAATGCACCTGAAACAAACCATCCTTGGGTCCGAAGCTGATGCCCCAGTTCCTGTTTTCCATCCTCACCGTCGATATGATCTGAAAACTGTTTGTCGGGAAGTCCTGCGCTTCCCACCTCCGTCCTTTCTCGATCAAACACACCTTGATGCCAGCCATTGACATACGGCACGCTGCGACCGACCCACCATAGCCGGACCCCACAACAACAGCATCATAGCCCTCCCTACCGCAAACTCCATCTACTTCGCTTGTTTTCGCCATATTTCTGTGACCCATCTCAAAGATTCAGTACAAGAGTGGAGTGAGAGAGAGAAAGAGAGGGAAGGAGAGAGAGAGAGAGAGAGAGAGAGAGAGAGAGAGAGAGAGAGAGAGAGAGAGAGAGATCCGACATGAAAAAAGAATCCTGTGCTAATGCTTTTATTTATATCAAGCCATCAACATAAATCTTTGTGTGTGTGTGTGTGTGTGTGTGTGTGTGTGTGTGTGTGTGAGAGAGAGAGAGAGAGAGAGAGAGAGAGAGAGAGAGAGAGAGAGAGAGAGAGAGAGATGCAGGAGAGAATTCCAGTGTATATTCGTGATGGTGGGGCATGGTAAGAGCGGCTCATATTGAAAGATGGCCATCCAGTGCATATACCTTGTTTGGAATGTACTGAATATACCTTGTTTGGAATGTACTGAGGTGGGTCTTCTCGTCTGATGTGAATTTCGGTGTTACCATGCATATAGTTAAGAAGAGATCTTCCTTCCAACAAATACTAGGAAACATCATTCATTTTTGGCATTTCGCAATTCAACTCACTTTCGAATCCAGTATTCTTACTTGCAACAACCAAAAATAAAAAAAAAAAAAAAAAAAAAACACATAATTTTCATGAACACAATTGCAAAAACCATGTACATTGGCATAAGCTCCATTTCACTTCCCTTAGCCAGCCAAAAATCCAAATGCAGGTTTCCAAAAGATCTAAACTCTAAAATTACAATCGATCAAGAAATTAAATTACAATTTGTGGGTAAAACAAATCTTGGGTGTTTTTTTCACTTCCCAATGTGTAAGTATTTTTGGTGTAACTAACCCTAAATTAGGCACTTCTCAATCCTATCTTGCTATGGTTGCATGCATGTAGTGGAAGAAATCCACGACTCATCTAATGAAGCTCTTTTATTCTTCTTCTTTTGTTTTTTTTTTTTATTTTTATTTTTATTTTTAAACTTCCAATAATCTACCATCTATCTATATGGTACTTTGTATTGCTTGGACCATGGTAACGTTAGCCGCCTTTGGACTGGGTAGAGTTTACACGCCTGTCCTAAAACAAGTAACCCAAAGTTCGAATATATTTTTTTTTTCCAAACAGAATTCCGGCTAACTAGCGACTTGAAGAAAAAAAAAATTGATACTCTGGACTGCGATGGATGATATACAGGCACTTAGAAATTGCACACATGGAACAAAAGTAGTCAAATTAAGCCGTCCGAATTATGGTACCCGTGTAGACCTATTGTGAATAAATAAATAAATAAAAATTAAGCTTATTTGATTATCTGACTATCAGATTGGTGAACTTGTATTGGACCCTTTTTTTTTTTTAAGTATTATATTTGAAAAGGAACATTGGTGTACAACCTAGAGCTTTCAGGTCTTCCCGGGAACAAAAAGGGTCGGGAAGACCTATCGTAATATATTTTATGTACATCCAAGCAAAGGGCAAAAAGAGAAAAGAATAGGGGAGGGGCTTTCTACACAGTTCTACGGATGACCCCGAGCCCGACCTTATTAAGAAAAATCAGTCCCCTAATCTGCCTTGGGAGCGATGCTAAATTTTCATGGATGAGGACGTCTGGGCCCCGCTCCCTTCTTCTTCTTTTTTTTTTTTTTATTGGACCGTTAAAAATGAAAGAAATCCCACGGTCCTATTGACGCAGGGGAGGACGTGAGGTCGAGCACCGTCTTCCTCAAGAGGATAACTATTCCAAATCCACGGAACTTCTCTGGACTCCTCACAGAGACTTTCTCGAATCCACGAGAAAATAGAGCAAAAAATAGAAATAAATTCGAAATAGATTAATGAATAATTAATCATCCTATAATGCATCTCCTTACACCATTAATAAAGAAAAAAATTAAAATTCGTAATTACCAAAAATAGCAAAATTCTAACTCTAATAAAAATCCTAATTCTAATAAAACTCTTCTAAGGCCTAATTTCTAAAAATAAAAATTACAAATAAACTTTCTCTAGAAGAGTCCTAGTATAATTAAAAGTTATTTCTAAAAGGAAAGAAAATCTAAAACTCTAAAAATATTTAAAAAAATCGGAATTACTAAAAATAGTAAAATTTTCCTAAAAATTCGTTTTTGAGCTGAAAGCGCGCGTTTTCTGATGAAACGGACAGATGCGACCCACTTTTGTGGGTCGGTTCACCTCGGATGGCCCGTTTCAGTAAAGATTGATAGGTTGTGCGCCCTGTAACGATACCCGGATCAAAAGTAATGGTCAATTTACGGTCCATCTTCTTTTGACCCAACCATACTAGAAACGTATATGTGACATGTTCTACATCACCTATTTTCATAAAGAAGTGTCCACGAATCAGAGGTTCGGACCGTTCAACCAGTCTGATCTTGGGATTATGACTTGGTCATATATAGTGGGCTACACAATTGGTAGGTTTTATTTGATACTACCATAAAATTCCTGAGTGCCTGCTTATCAAGTTTCATACGCAACCTAGTATCATATAACTGCTCTATGTTGAAAGTTTATTTGGGGTTAGAATATTTGACGGCCCACTGCCATTTTTAAATGTTGGTAATGCATCCAATGTACACATGATGGACATGTGTGGAAATCTGAACCGCTCAATTGTCACTGGTAGAGTGATCAGGACCATCCAATTGGCTGGTTTCAAATGAGTGACCCAAAATAAAACAGCACGGTTTAGATTTCAGTGAGCGAAAGGATGGGAGAGTCAAGGTGGTGTGAATTTTTTAGGTATGCTCCATTCAAGATTGAGTCAATGTTTTGGATGGTGCAGATCTACTTGCAAGTGTCCCACGTGTAGTGATGAGTCATCACCGCTGCAAAATGTGGAAAACTATCACCGTAGTGTTACGGATATTGACATGAAGTGGGGTCAAACAAAAGTTGAACGGAGGTGAACGTAAAATACTGATTTTGGTACATCGCGTCTGACGTGCACCTCTCTTGACCAATCCATATTTACCCGCACGGATGTATAGATAGATAATCCAAACTGTCCACATGGCTGTTCTTACAGTGAATGAGGAACTAGCGAAAATTTACATTAATTGATCAATCCTATCCGCTCGAACAACGTCCTTAAAACAAACAGCTAGAAAATGACCAGCACCCATGTTCGATGCGTAATATGCGGGCAAGCAGGATTTTCCAGTCACCCATTATCAGCAGAACGCACCAGATGGACAGTCAAGATCATCTGACCTTGCAGTCGGCATTAGCCCCATCATGGTCAGATGGACCACAAGCGCGATCAAATTACCGGGAGCGTTGATTTGTCATTAGGGTGGTCGGGTCCAAATGATCCACAAGTACGAGTTGAACATCTCTTAGATTGGAAAGTGGACCGTTGAATATGAACCTTTTCAGTCGAATGTGGACCGTTGTTTATTAAGCTAGAATTTCTATGGCTAGGATTATTCTACCAAGTCGATTATGCATATGGTCAATCCATGGTTTGAATCTAGCCTGGATCATCGAAGAAAGGACCCCACTAGTAAGAACTCAAAACTGGAGTGTACTGTGCAATACCTTGTATCTTTTCAGTTTGCATGATTTTGATTTAGACCGTTTTGACTTTTACTTGTTGAGCAATCTTTGGTCTTCTGATTTCTCAAGATCTTACATGCGAATTTTAAATTTGTTAGCTCTCGGCCGATCCATTGCAGTGATCAAACATCGTAAAAAAACAAAAAGAAAAAGAAAAAGAAAAAATATCAAAGAATTGAGTTATTTGATATGTATCAACTCAGCTACCGTGGATCTTGTGGACCAGATCCAAATAGTGGAGCCCTCTGTAGATAGTGCAAAGGCCGAAAATTGGATGGACTAAAAGGTCCTGATGTTTGATTGATGGCCATTTGTTTTTTAATCTGGACCGTTGGTCATGCATATGCTTTATTAATCATCTATTTAATGTACAAGATCCTCCAGTTAGGATTTAGGATTGTACAACCGATGTATAAGGGACAACAATGATCTGAACGGTATATTTTTAAGGTACATGTATGCAAATGTACAATTGCTGCGTGCAGGATTATGGATTATCAGCTTCTTACTGGAAAATTTCTCTCCAAGAATTTTGAAAGTTGGAAAGAGTGCGATGAACCATTTCAAAATTTACATGCATGACTCATGGAGGCCGGTTCCATGCAATTCCTTGTAGAATAAACTGATTTTACAGGTGTTGCGTTGTGAGGCCCACCGGGCTGTACTTGACATCCAACGTCCCGCCTGAGTTAGCTCTTTGTGGGGACTCGGTTTGGCTATGACCCAGTGGCTAGTAGTCGGTGCTTTATGGCCCCACTGATGTATGTGTTTTATCCATGCTGTCCATCCATTTTCCCATATCATTTTAAGGCTTGATCCTAAAACTGAGGCAGATCTGTATGTTATGTGAGCCACACCATAGGAAAGTAGTAGTGATTAAATGTCCACCAATAAAATTCGTAATTGATTGATGAATAAAATAAACAAGTTCACAACCCTTTAAATAGGGATACTAAGCAATGGGAGAGAAATTAGAATCAAACTATAACTAGCACTCCTAGAATTCGCAACTTACTATTTATAGACATTCGTGATGTCAACTAGTGCACAAGGTTTTCAGTCAAAAATAGTAAGTGTCCTATTTGGCTTCACTAAGTTGTTCTGCTAATTATTCTAAGCATTTCTCGCGTTGGGCGCAATTCATAAACCCAATGGATGAAGAGTTATAATCAAATTAAAACTTACTATTTATAGTAAAAATAGAATTAAAATAGGAAAACAACTGTTGATCTGGTGGTATTTTGCAAATCCGGCTTCGCAACCTGACATAACAGGGCTGGATGACTAACGTAGCTCGTTCTACCCCAAAATTATATATTTTACGCCTGATAATTCATTCTGGATTGCAAGATATGCCTGATTAAAGGTCTGACAATCTAGATCACTTCTGTTGTCGACCAGGCCTTTTCTGATCTATCTTGGCCATAAAACTGTCCGCAACCCGTTCTACATCAGAAACTAAACCCAAAACTATTTCTATGCCATATGAGGCTCTCTCTCTATCTATAAGAAGTGTTTGGCAATGTGGGAAGCTCTAAAAGCAAAATCAATTTTACTGTGAACCAAAGCTATAAGGTTCTTTTAGCCTCTGTTGAAGACATGAGGCTAAAAGGTAGTTGCTGAAAACCAAGGCTAAAATCTTTATCACAGAGTTGCAGCACCAGTTTGAATAATTGAGGCAAAATCGAACTAAAAACTTTAACCTTGATTTTAACTTTTTTGTCACGGTTTTGAATTTTGAATTGAGACAAAAGGCTTAATTTCTTATAAAGTTTCATTAAAAATTCATTATCTCTCCAATTGAGATAAAAAAAATAGCTTTAGAAACTTCTTTTCATTTCCATTTCTTAGCTTTACCTAGAAAAATGGATATTCAACTAAAAAGGGTTACATTAATTTCCAAGGTAGATATGAACCATTTAGGGCCTGTTTGAGAGCATGGATTTGGAACCCCCTGGATTCGGAACCCTTGGATTGGAAACCTCCGGGATTTGAAATCTTCCCAATGTCACTACAAGAAATTGGCCTTTTATCGACGAACTTATTTCCGATGAAATAAATTTCATCGGTACATGTGACTTTCCCCGACGAAATCATATATCATCGGCAAAAGATTCCCGCCACGACCAAATATGTTCCCGCCACCATTTACAACGACGGCCTGGAAACTTTTCCCGACGATATTATGTATCGTCAGCGAAAACTATTTTCCCGACAATATTATGTATCGTCAATGAAAACTATTTTCCCGACGATTATTTCATTGGTAAATGTAATTTTTCCCGACAAACCAAATAGTTCGTCGGCAAAAGATCCCTAGGTGTCCTTTCCAATGACGGAGAAGCTATTCTTACCGACGTCATAAAATATCGTCGGTAAAGGAACTTTTTACTGACAAAAAAAATCATTGGTAAAGGAATTTTTTATCAACGAAATTGACACATCGTCGGACAAAATGAACTTATTATTTCACTTTGATCAAAATGTTGATTTGTAATTTTTGTTTTTGTAGCTAATAATATTTTAAAAACATATGTACGAAATGACACACGTGGGTCCAAATATTTTTGAAGCCTTTTACAAAATGAACGGTGGACATATTATTTTAACTCTCCCCACTCAACCCTCATATCCTCTCTCTCTCTCTCTCTCTCTCTCTCTCTCTCTCTCTCTCTCTCTCTCTCTCTCTCTCTCTCTCTCTCTCTCTCTCTCTCTCGCTCTCTCTCTCTCCCATCCCCTACGCCCCTGATTCCCTTCCCTCTCTCTCTCTCGCCCTACACCCCCAATTCCCTTTCCTCTCTCTGTCCTAGCCCTCTACTCCCCTGATTCCCTTCCATCCCTCTCTCTGCATCTCATTCCTCTCACGAATCTCCCAGGCTTTGAGATCGCTCTAGGTTTTAAGAGAGCAACGAGCGAATAAGGTCTCGATGGTCTCTCTCTCTCTCTCTCTCTCTCTCTCTCTCTCTCTCTCTCTCTCTCTCTCTCTCTCTTTGAATCTTTAATAGTTTTATTTACTTGTCTGGATTTGGGGTTTTACAGGAGGAGATTCACTAGATCATTTGCTTCCTTGGATTTCTACAGTTTTGTTGTTTTATGCTCTGTTTTGCACAGAAGGGAAGGTACATGATCTATAGTTATCATCATTCTTATCAGCATCATTTGTTCAATTTCTAGGGTTTTTTCCTTATGATGGGAGGTACAACATGGAATGCGAGTTTATCATAGCAGGTTTAAATTAATTTTATTCGATCGAATTAGTAGGTTTCAACTAGTTGGTTGGATTAGATTAAAGTAAGGTATATTGCGGTTGATCATGTTCACATTGGATTTGACCCTTAAAACTGATGCAGGACATGAAATTAAACATGATGTGTGAGATGTCAGGCTTAAAATCACCTTAGTTTAGAAACAATTACACAAATTCCATATCTCACATAAAAAGTCCAAACATTCAAGTAAAGGAGAATCTATGCGGGTCCAGGCTACACAGGCTAGGGCTGGACCAATAAAAATTATGGACCAAATGATGCTTAAAGGAAAATAAAAATCAACCACACATGCATGGCTAACAGTCCATAATCCAAGGGATTCCCCAATCTCAATTTAAGGAACCCTACGATAAAAAAAAATGGGCAAATAAATTAGGGCTAATGCAAACTAAGGCTAGGGTTTAGGAAATAGTAATGAAAAAAGGAAAACTAGAGGAAAACCTGACCCAGAGAAAGCTCCTGCATGCAGATGGTGGCCCGAGGCTGACGCACGTACGCAGGTGAGCTGGCCACCCGTGTGATGGAAGTCTGCCTCTCTAAAGTGATACCTATACCTTGGTTGACCAAGAGAGACCTCTAATTCCTCCAATTTTGACAACAATCCGACGAAAGGTCGAGACGTAGTGATCCACCGAGGTTTCAACCCTCCTATAGATCCATATTCTGAAAACTAGTTGTAGAGGGATGAATAGCTGTAAAAGCTAGAAAATTTAAAGCAATAATGATGATAGAAGATAAGAGATATGAATGGAAGAGGGTAGGGGCGGATAGGGATAGATGTGGCTTCGTACCACAGTAGTTAGCCTTTCGAAAAGGGAGGGCTTCGCACCCACTTTTAAATTCTTCTACAACTCACTAAGAGATCAGAAAAATAAAGCAAGAATTTTTATTAAGCTTCAATGAATGAAAAGAACTACAAGGAGTGCCTATTTATAGGAAAAACCCTATACCCCAAAAACTTGCACTATGTACGCAACCTATTACTTGGCGATGAAGTAAACTAAAATAAAAACCAAACAAATAAATCTAAAGTGTTCACAATGTTCTAAACAACAACAACAAGCAAAACCTAAAATATTAAATCAATCTAACGAGTGGGCCACAATCATGAGATCCTATGATGGGTTTTTCTTGACATCCGGCCCATCCTTTTGAACTAAAACTTCGTCTTCTAGCTAGGAGGCTCTCCCTTGACGTCATCATCGAGCTAGATCGATGGTGGGGCCCTCCTTCTGCTTATGTATATGCGTAGGATGGGTGGTATGCGTGCGCGTGTGCACATGATGTCCCTATCAATTCTCCCCCGCTGCGAAGATTTCGCCACTAGTGAAATAAAACTCCTGAACCGATCCAGGACGTCAGGATCAAGTCTCTAAAATTCCTCCTCAGTGAGCCACGTGTTGTCTGAAACTGGGTGTGACTTCCATTTAATCAGGTACTTCTGAAACCCGCCGTCCGATGTGGATATTATCTGATGGTCCAAAATATTCTCTGTTTCCTTTTTAGCTATGAGAAGGATAGGTATGTGAGGTAGAGGCTGAGAAAATGGGTCAGAAATGGTAAATATGGGACGTAGTAGCTAGGAAGATGGGTCAGGACAGGTAGGTATAGGAGGTAGAGGTTGGAAAAATGGGTCGGAATGGGTAGGTATGGGAGGTAGAGGTTGGAAAAATGGGTCGGGAAGGGTAGGTATAGGACGTAGTAGCTGGGAAGATGGGTTAGGACGGATAGGTATGGGAGGTAGAGGTTGGAAAATAGGTCGAGAGGGGGTCATGGATTAAGGAAAAGGTCTGATGAATTAGGATGGGTAGGCGAAAGGTTGGACAATGCATCAATGGCCCCTTAAAATGCAACTAAATCCTCCACATTGAATGTAGAACTACTTCCCATTGAGGGTAGAAGATTTACCACATACGCATTGAGATCGTTTCGTTTTATAATTTTGACGGGTTCATCACTACGCGCGTGTAACTTACGAACGGACCCCGGAGGATACCGTTCGGGCCTGATGCGGACCATCACAGAGTCCCTTACATTGAATTCCTTGAAACATTTATGCTGGTTTGCAGAAAATTTATAATGTTCATTACTAGTAGTGATTTTCTGCCTGATTTCTTGATGTCGTGAATGAATGTGATGCACAAAAGACTCTGTAGGCTCTAATAGCCTATGGGACAGTGACATATGGATAAGATCAATAGGTTTCTCAGGTCTATATCCAGTAATGACTTCATAAGGATTGAGACCTGTGGATCTATCGACAGAACTATTAAACGCAAACTCGACTGTAGGTATTATGGTGTCCCATATTCTGGTGTGCTCTATATCCCTCTTAGGGGGAAACTCATCCGGTAGATCATCAAGAAAAATATCATGAAACTCATCTACTACCGAAATGGCCTCAGTAGTTAACTCTACATTAGCCTTTGGTGCACTCTCTCTAGCCACGAGGCCACACATGTTATACCCCTCAAAATAATAGTCTTGATGTCCCTCATAGGGTGGGGGTACGGGTGCACGCCCATGACTGATTCCTTGGCCACCTCCATTCACTGATCTATCTTCCTAACCACTTGTCTGAGATTGATTGTCTTCCCTAATGGTGGGGTTTGTCCTGAGAGAGGCCTCTATTTGGTTAAGGCATTGATTAATGTCTTGTTCCAAGTGCTTACCCCAAGACTCGATCTGCTGGGACAGCTTGTTTAGTGACTCTAGCAGTTGTTCCATGTTTAATATAGGGTGGTATCCAAAACCATGACCCGTACGTGTTGGGCGTACAACTTGCAACTCCACCTAAGGAATTTCTACGATGACTATATAGGACTAAATGATCCTATAAGACTCTATATGACGGAAACTACGCAGTGTAACTAAAATTTAGCAATATATTTGTCAAAATAAATAAATAACAGAAAGTTACAGTAATGTAAATTTCTAACTTCCTGCTAACAAAAATTTCAGCAACTAATATCAGGGACTATGGACTCCTAAAAGCTACATATGATGAACTGAATGCATGATGGACTCAAACAAACTAACCCTAAACATGTAATGTATTCCACTATAAGAACCATAAGCTTTGATACAAAATTTGATGCAGGACATGAAATTAAACATAATGTGTGAGATTTCAAGCTTAAAATTACCTTAGTTCAGAAACAATTACACAAATTCCATATCCCACATAAAAAGTCTAAACATTCAAGTAAAGGGGAATCTATATGGGTCCAGGCCTACACAGGCTAGGGTTAGACCAATAAAAATTATGGACCAAACAATGCTCAAAGGAAAATAGAAATCAACCACACATGCATAGCAAACAGTCCCTAATCCAAAGGATTCTCCAATCTCAATTCAAGGAACCCTACGGTGGAAAAAAAAAAGGTAAATAAATTAGGGCTAATACAAACTAAGGCTAGAGTTTAGAAAATAGGAATAAAAAGAGAAAAACCAGAGGAAAACCTGACTCGGAGAAAGATCCTGCATGCAAATGATGGCCCGGGGCTGACGCACGTGCCCAGGTGGGCTGGCCGCACGTGTGATGGAAACCCGCATCCCCAAAGTGACACCTAAGCCTTGGTTGGCCAGGGGAGACCTCCAATTCTTCCAAGTTTGACGACAATCCAACGTAAGGTCGAGACGTAGTACTCCGCCGAAGTGTCAGCCCTCCTATAGACAGGTCAAGATTTTGAAAACTAGCTGTAGGGGGATGAATAGCTGTAAAAGTTGAGAAATTCAAAGCAATAATGATGATAGAAGATGAGAGATATTGATAAAAGAATGTAGGAGCGGATGATGATAGATGTGGCTACGCACCACGCTAGCTAGCCCTTTGAAATGGGAAAGCTTCTCACCCACTTTTGAATTCTTCCACAACTTACTAAGAGAGTAAAAAAATAAAGCAGAAATTTTTATTAAGCTTCAATGAATGAAAAGAACTACAAGGGGTGCCTATTTATAGGGAAAATCTTATACCTAAAAACTCGCACCATGTGCGCAACCTATTACTTGGCGATGAAGTAAACTAAAATAAAAATCAAACAGAGAAATCTAAGGTGTTCACGATGTTCTAAATAATAATAATGAGCAAAACCTAAAATATAAAATCAATCCGACTAGTGGGCCACAATTTTGAGATCTCATGATGGGTTTTTCTTGACTATCGGGCCCACCCTTTTGAACCAAAACTTCGTCTTCTAGCTAGGAGGCCCTCCCTGGACGTCGTCATTGAGTCAAATCGATGGTGGGGCCCTCCTTCTGCATACGTACATGCGTAGGGGGTGGTGTGCATGTGCGTATGGGCATGATGTACCCATCAATTCTCCCCCGCTACGAACATTTTGCCATTGGCGAAATAAAACTCCTGAATCAATCCAGAATGTCAGGATTAAGTCTCTGAAGCTCTTCCTCAGTGAGCCACGTACTGTCTGAAGATAGGCGTGACTTCCATTTAACCAGGTACTTCTGAAACCCACCGTCCGACGTAGATATTATCTGATGGTCCAAAATATCCTCTATTTCCTCTCTAGGTATGGGAAGGGTAGGTATGTGAGGTTGAGGCTGAGAAAATGGGTTGGGAATGATAGGCATGGGACATAGTAGCTAGAAAGATGGATTAAGACAAGTAGGTATAGGAGGTAGTGGCTGGGAAAATGGGTATAAGAGGTAGAGGTTGGAAAAATGGGTCGGGAGGGGTAAGTATGGGACGCAGTAGTTGGGAAGATGTGTTGGGACGGATAGCTATGGGAGGTAAAGGCTTGGAAAATGGGTCAGGAGGGGGCCATGGATCAAGGGAAAGGTCTGATGAATTAAGATGGTTAGGCGAAAGGCTAGACAATACATCAATGACCCCCTGAAATGCAACTAGATCCTCCACATTGAATGTGGAACTAATTCCCATGGAGGGTAGAATATTTGCCACGTACGCATTGAGATTGTTTCGTTTCATAATTTTGACGGGTCCAGCGCTACACGCTTATAACTTACTAACGGACCCCGGATAATACCGCTCGGGCCTGATGTGGGCCATCACAGAGTCCTTACATTGAATTCCTTGAAACATTTATGCTGGTCTGTAGAAAATTTGTAATGTTCATTACTAGTAGTGATTTTCTGCCTGATTTCTTGATGTCATGAATGAATGTGATGCACAAAAGACTCTGCAGGCTCTAACGGCCTATGGGACAGTGACATAGGGACAAGATCAATAGGTTTCTCAGGTTTATAACCAGTAACGACTTCATAAGGATTAAGACCTGTGGACCTATCGACAGAACTATTAAACATAAACTCAGCTATAGGTATTACGGTGTCTCATGTTCTGGTGTGCTCTATATCCCTCCTAGGGGGGAACTCATCCTGTAGATCATCAGGAAAGACATCATGAAACTCATCCACTACCGGAATGGCCTCAATAAGTAACTCTATACTAGCCTTTGGTACACTCTCTAGCCACGAGGCCGCACATGTTGTACCCCTCAAAATAATGGTCTTGATGTCCTTCATGTGATGGGGGTACAGGTGTACGCCCATGACTGATTCCTTAGCCACCTCCATTCATTGGTCTATCCTCCTGGCCACCTGCCTGAGATTGTCCATCTTCCCTAATGGTGGGGTTTGTCCTAAGTAGAGCTGGGAATCAGTCCGAGTCTAATCGGATTGGGACCAACTCGATCCAATCCAAAATTTAAATACCGTAACCCGAATCTGATCATATCTGGGACCAAGTCCAAGTCACCTGACCTAGACCGATCTGAACTTTACATTGCATGATCTGATCCGAGTCCGACTCCGTCAGAAAAATCGAGTCGGATCGGATTTGGCCCAATTCGGGTCGGTCCAGATTTAGCTGTGATGACATTGATATGGGCCTCAAGCGGGGTTTTAAGATCTTCCGCCAGATGGGCGCCGACGATATAACCCTGAACGAGGCTACATTTACCAGTGTGGCCCGGCTGGCCACGGCTATGGAAGATCCGGAACTGGCTTTTAATTTGGTAAAGAAGATGACTGGGCACAACATCCCGCTGCAGCTGCTGTTGTATGGGCCTGCACTTTTTGGGTTTTATAGTAAGGGGATGGTGGAAGAGGCTTATGAGGTTGATGCCCATAGGGTGGCTTCGGGTGTCAGGGGAGGAGCCAGAGCTTGCTACAGTTGAGTACGGATGCAGTGAGGGGTGATACCAGCTGATGCATCGGTTGCGGGCCACAGTGAGGCGGGTGTCAGAGTCGACAACTAATTTAACACCTTGGATTTTCACTTTTTGGATTCCCAAAAATCCTTAAGATTTTTTTTTATTAATTAACTTATAATATCCATTAATGACCATTAGCACTCAATGTTAGTTTATACTGGGGTGGACCAGTCTAGTTATGATGAGACAAAGTGCGGGCCGCCAAGCCAGATGGCCTGTTTACACTTAACAACGGCCCGTGTGGGCCACCCAGCGACCGAGAAGAATCAGAAAAATCTAAAAATTTAGGAAACTGGAAATCTCACTGGGCTTGTAGTACATCGTGGACCATGGACCCAGTGGTCACCCAGAATTAGAATCTGGCACTTGCCAAATGCACCCCACCAATGCCAGAATTGGAATCTGGCACTTGCAAATAAAACTGAGATACCAGACTTTTCAGCCGTCGAATTTCTTTCAAATTTACGGTGAAGGTCTAATGTATTTTTTTACTTCCGTCTATAAAATCTAGGACCCGATCGTGGCACGGTGACCGTTGATTGCAAACCGGACCCGTGCGATCAAACCCCATATTCGATCGCTCCTGAATTTTACATGGCCCTTCATCAGGCCATGGATCACCTATCCTGTAAGGTTCATGGCCAGAGGGCCACCAGAGCCACCCCAATCACCGAAATGGGCCCCTTAGTGTCATTTAAAGTTCGGAATCGTATGCTCAAACCCCAAACTCGATCATCCGTTTGTTCCTAAACTTTGCATGACCTCTCATTGGGCCATAAGGCACCTACACATCAAGTTTGGTGGCCAGAGGGGTGTTAGGGCCGCCCCAACACCAATAGTGAGTCCTAGTGGTCTATTTTGGGAAATTGTGGAAGCTTGAGGCCAAAGGGCCCAACTCTAGGAAACAAAGCGCCCCCCTTATCTCATAACCCTCACCATAACTACCTTCACCAAGGAGAAAAGGGAGAGCAAGAGAGCAAGGAGGAGAGAAAGAGAGTTTGAAGGTGAGCAAGGTGGACCCTAGATCGAGGTGGGGCCTAAGGAGATCAAACCCCACAACTCCATATCCCTTCTCCAAAGGAAAACCCAACACCACAACCACGAGAAATGCCCATTGATCATCTAGGTAAATCTCTCATCCCTTTTTCCTTGAAACCCTTGTGATGAGAAGGGTTTTGCATAAAGTTCTAACATGCAAATGGCTGTTTCAGGGATTCCGACCGTTCGACCCCAAATTCCACATATCCTAGGTCATTCTCAAGCCTTCAACGAATCCGAAGGTGCAGAATATTATCCTTAGGTGGCCTAGCACCAATTTTATTATAAATATAATGATTTTGATTGCTTGGATGCTATATTTGGAGAATCTAGAGAAACCCAAGGATTTGGATGTTTGCTTGAGGATTGTATGGGATTATTTGTTTGTTTAGCTCTCATATGATATTGTTCGTGTTTCTCACATGATTAGGCTACCATGGAATATCACATGTTTTTGCTTTTCTTGATCTCTGATATGATGTGCCTTATAGCGTGCATGATTTATTGATTCTTGTGCATTTTGGTTCTAAGGAATGTAGGAAGTGCTTAACTTCCTCACCAACCCACACAACACACACGCACCTTGTACATGATATTGCTAGCTTGCTTGTTAGGAAAAATTTGTATTGTATGTTGAAGATGTATGAAAACATGATGTTGTTTATGCTAGATGATTCATTGATAGATGACATATTATGAATTTCCACCCAAACCCTTGGGTTAGTCAGGACTACGAGGAGAGCAAAGGCGGCCCTGTTAGTAGGACTGCCTTGAGGTTAAACCCATGGTTTTGAGCGAGTGTGTGTAGGCGACAGTAGTTAGACTACATGGGTCGCTTGCACCCGATGTCGTTCCGTCACGTACTGGATTCGTGCAGTCTAGTCTACTGGCTGACCAATCTTGTTTTGTTAACCCTGTTTGCTCACACATGTATAGAACCTAACACACCCTATAACCGTTGTTGCCCATTGATAACGAATTAAATATCGGTCCATAGTCTCGTGAGCCAGGCATAGTGGAATAGGACACTGTGTCCGAGCTGTTGGCCTACGCTGGGGTGACACGCTTCCCCATAGTGACTGCGAGCCATCCCTTTCTCTCGGCACTCCCCATGTGCTTGAAGTTGGGGATGGGGAACCCGATAGGATCAAGGATCGTGGGGTCTCGGCCTCACACGTTGGGGGTCTTGGCCTCGCAACCAGTTTGAGGCATTGATATATGGGGTGTACCAGATTCTCAAACCTGCTGGATGAATGGAATTAACTAAGAACTCAACTAACACTATCATCGCATCGCACTAGTTAGGTTGGCAACTCGGCAGTCGAGGTCGCAATGAGGGAGTGTTGTCATATGCGAGTGTGAGATGGTATCGCTTGAGGGAGTGTCATGGTGAGGGCATGCATCATATCATGTATCAGCATATGCATTAATAAGATTAGTTAGGTATTTTTGAATGATTGCTTTTCATTAAGTTTATAATATAATTGATGCTTGTTACAACTTAAGACTAATAGCACCCACTGAGTTGATCACTCACTCCCACTCTAGGACGGTGTTTTAAAACACCAACCAGACTCGCCTATAAATGTAGGTGATACAGATTTGGAGGAGCCTGGCGACATGAGCCTCGAGGAGAAGGACGAGTTCTCCTACTTTCAGTTGATGAGTGGGTCTTCATCGGCTCAGTAGACAGGATTCTGGATCGCTAAGTAGTGAACTCAGCTTTATTTTTTTGATATATCATTCTTTTTGTGATTTGTTGGGCAACACCTTGTGTGACCCACTTATGTTCTTTTGGATTTGTATATGTATTTGACTTCTTTCATTTCAGCAGATTAATTGCAGTTGTGCTTCATGTTCCAAGTAATTTCACGCTGTGCCTTTACATTTGATTAAACGTAAATTATAGTAAAAATCGGTTATAAGTGACACCCGAAAACTTGGGAGTCGAGTATATATAAGACCCCTAATTTTTAGGGCGTTACAAGATGGTGTTAGACCAATAGTTTGGAATCAATTCTCACTAACGCGTCCATTAACTTGAGAGGAAACGCAATAGAAAACATGAAAATGCTAGGAACCACCCCAATCCCTAAGCTGACGCTCTTAGACGGAAGGTGAGACTTCTAGAGTATTAAGGTTAGGTAGCGAGAGTAAGTAGTGACGCTAGAGGGGGATCCGATAGTCCTACAGTGCCTCGGCCTGTTCTCGGACAAGAATTTGGGAACTTGACGGTAAGACTCGATTCGACTAACTAGGAAATTTAGCTATTCCAGTCCACCTAATCCCCAAGGGATTGTTGGGCCAACTGAAATAGGTGAGATTAGGGTGAATGAAATGTAAGAGTAACCATAGATGCATGTGTAAGGTATTGTCCTTGGATAGAGTGTATCCCATGTTTTACAATATCCTGTTTAGAATGCTTGCAATTAAAGTTAAATCACGGATTTCCTTTCAAATTACACTTGGAAATTCATCATCATAGGATTTGGAAATCCCATATTACACCTTCCAACACAAGGCTCATTTTGCAAAGCCTATGAAATTAATTTTAAATCCCATCTCACACTTATTCCAGACATGTCATTCCCAATCATTACAAAAAAAAAACGGGCAAAGGCAACGGCCCAAAACCGTAGCAAAAGCCCTTTTGCTACGGATATAATCCATAGCACGTCCGCGCCTATAGGTGGTGTAGCTAAAGGTCTGGCTGCAGATTATATCCGTAGCAATAGATACCAATAGCTACGGATATAATCCGTAGCAAAAGATACCAATAGTTATGGATATAATCCGTTACAATATATACCAATAGCTACTGACAATATCCGTAGCAATAGACACCAATAGCTACCGATATTATCCGTAGCAATAGATACCAATAGCTACGGATAATTGTCGTAGCAATAGATACCATAGCTATGGATTATATCCGTAGCAATAGATACCAGTAGCTACGGACAAAAGCCGTAGCTATAAATACGATTATATTCGTAGCTATTTTTAAAAATTGTAATAATACGACCTGTTTCCATTGCAAGAACCTGCTGTGATTGATAACTCATCTAAGCTAAATGGCTGTGATTGATAACTCATCTAAGCTAAATGGTGATAGAAATAGTACATAAAATGTAATCAGAAAAAAAAAATGATGCATAAATAGCAATCAAAACATACAATGTATCCTACATTCACATTTCTAAATAAACAATACTTCACTTTACTCAACCTATCATAAGAATTACAACTAAGGCGTGCCCTCATGTCCATAGGAACAAATACACTCCAACACAGTCAACACCCTCTATATGCATTCAATAATACTCACATTTTTACAAAATTTGCTTCCTTCAGACGGTCAATTTTAGCAAATGCAAAAGATAGAGCTTCTTCTTTCCTTAAATCTGCAGATGTAACTTCTGTGGATTTCAACACGATCACTTTCAAGTTATGAAACCCTTCCCTTGAGAAAATGAATTTCATCCTCCAGTGACTTCTTTAGCTTGTCAGCCTGTATAAAACAGAATTTGTAAACACAATTAAACAAGCATGCCTTTGTACACATCTCACGAAGAAAGACAAAAAAAAAAAAAAACACTTATATATGAAGAAATAAAAAATGTACGTACAAATCTTCTAAACTATGGCAAAATCCAACATGAGTAATGTATTCAAACCTAGGATGGACTTTTAAACTCAAAACTCCGATCAAACACACTAAAATATGTGACTTACTATAAAAAGTAAACTTCTCCTACCCAAAAGTGTAGGTTTAGGTTTAGGGATTTGAGAATACATTTAGGTTTTAGGTTTAGGTTTAAGTTTCAGGTTTAGGTTAAGCTTATAGGTTTAGGTTATGGGTTTAGGTTTAGGTTTAGGTTATAGGTTTAAGTTTAGGTTATAGGTTTAGGGTTTAGCTTAAGGAATTGAGAATAGGTTAAGGTTAAGGTTTAGGTTTAGGAAATCAGGTTCGGGTTTGAGATCGGGTTTAGTTTGGGTTTTCAAGTTTAGGTTTAGGTTAAGGAGTTGAGATTAGGATTAGGTGTAGGTTTATGTTTAAGGATTTGAGAATACATTTAGGTTTTAGGTTTAGGTTAAGGTTATAGGTTTTGGTTTAGGTTTAGGTTTAGGTTTAGGTTTTAGGCTATAGGTTAAGGTTATAGGTTTTGGTTTAGGTTTAGGTTTAGGTTTTAGGTTTACGTTGTAGGTTTTGGTTTAGGTTAAGGTTATAGGTTTAGGTTTAGGTTATAGGTTATAGGTTTAGGTTAAGGTGTAGGTTTAGGTTATAGGTTATAAGTTATATAGGTTATAGCTTTAGGAAATTGAGAATAGGTTAAGGTTTAGGTTTAGGAAATTGGGTTCGTGTTCGGGTTCGGGTTTGGGTTTTCAAGTTTAGGTTTAGGTTAAGTAGTTGAGATTATGATTAGGTGTAGGTTTAGGTTTAGGGATTTGAGAATACATTTAGGTTTTAGGTTTAGGTTATAAGTATAGGTTTAGTTTGGGTTATAGGTTAAGGTTTAGGTTTAGGTTATAGGTTTTGGGATTTGAGAATGGGTTCGGGTTTAGGTTATAAGTTTTGGTTTTGGTTTAGGTTATAGGTTTTAGTTTAGGTTATAGGTTATAGGTTTATGTTAAGGTTCGGGTTTAGGTTATAGGTTTTAGGATTTGAGAATGGGTTCGAGTTTAGGTTATAGGTTTTGGTTTTGGTTTAGGTTATAGGTTTTGGTTTAGGTTATAGGTTATAGGTTTATGTTAAGGTTTAGGTTTAGGTTATAGGTTTTGGGATTTGAGAATGGGTTCGGGTTTAGGTTATAGGTTTTGGTTTTGGTTTAGGTTATAGTTTTAGGATCGAGTTTAGGTTTGGGTTTTCAAGTTTAAGTTTAGGTTAAGTAGTTGAGATTAAGATTAGGTGTAGGTTTAGGTTTAGGGATTTGAGAATACATTTAGGTTTTAGGTTTAGGTTTAGGTTTTAGGTTATGGGTTACGGTTATAGGTTTTAGTTTAGGTTTAGGTTTAGGTTTTAGGTTTAGGTTATAGGTATAAGTTTAGGTTTAGGTTTTAGGTTATAACTTTAGGGAATTGAGAATATGTTAAGGTTTATGTTTAGGAAATCGGGTTTGGGATCGGGTTTAGGTTTGGGTTTTCAAGTTTAGGTTTAGGTTTAGGTCGGGAGTTGAGATTAGGATTAGGTGTAGGTTTAGGTTTAGGGATTTGAGAATACATTTAGGTTTTAGGTTTAGGTTTAGGTTTAGGTTTTAGGTTTTAGGGTTTAGGTTTAGGTTTTAGGTTTAGCTTAAGGTTAGGTTATCGGTTATAAGTTTAGGTTATAGGTTATAGGTTATGGGTTAAGGTTTAGTTTATAGGTTTTGGTTTTGGTTAAGGTTATAGGTTTAGGTTTAGGTTATATGTTATATGTTATAGGTTATAGCTTTAAATAATTGAGAATAGGTTAAGGTTTAGGTTTAAGAAATTGGGTTCGGGTTCGGGATCGGGTTTAGTTTGGGTTTTCAAGTTTAGGTTTAGGTTTAGGTTAGGGAGTTGAGATTAGGATTAGGTGTAGGTTTAGGTTTAGGAGTTGAGAATACATTTAGGTTTTAGGTTTAGGTTTAGGTTTTAGTTTATAGGTTTAGGTTATAGGTTAAGGTTAGGTTATAGGTTAATGTTTAGGTTTAGGTTTAGGTTATAAGTTTTGGGATTTGAGATAGGTTTAAGTTAAGGTTATAGGTTTAGGTTTAGGAAATCGTGTTCGGGTTCGGGATCGGGTTTAAGTTTGAGTTTTCAAGTTTAGGCTTAGGTTTAGGTTAGGGAGTTGAGATTAGGATTAGGTGTAGGTTTAAGTTTAGGGATTTGAGAATATGTTAAGGTTTAGGTATAGGAAATCAAGTTCGGGTTCAAGATCGGGTTTACGTTTGGGTTTTAGGTTTAAACTAAGGATTTAGGGATTTAGATTCGGGTTCAAGATCGGGTTTACATTTGAGTTTTAGGTTTAGGCTAAGGATTTAGGGATTCAGATTCGGGTTCGGGATCGGGTTTAAGTTTAGGTTTAGGTTTTACATTTAGGTTAAGGTTATAGGTTTAGGTTTAGGTCATAAGTGTAGGTTATAGGTTTAGGTTTAGGTTAGGTTATAGGTTACGGTTTAGGGAATTGAGAATAGGTTAAGGTTTAGGTTTAGAAAATCAGGTTCGGGTTCGGATTCGGGTTTGGGTTTGGGTTTTCAAGTTTAGGTTTAGGTTAAGGAGTTGAGATTAGGATTAGGTGTAGGTTTAGGTTTAGGGATTTGAGAATACATTTAGGTTTTAGGTTTAGGTTTAGGTTAAGGATATAGGCTTAGGTTTAGGTTATAGGTTATAGCTTTAGGGAATTGTGAATAGGTTAAGGTTTAGGTTTAGGAAATTGGGATCGGGTTTAGGTTTGGGTTTTTAAGTTTAGGTTTAGGTTAAGGAGTTGAGATTAAGATTAGGTGTAGGTTTAGGTTTAAGAATTTGAGAATACATTTAGGTTTTAGGTTTAGGTTTAGGTTATAAGTTTAGGTTTAGGTTATAAGTGTAGGTTATAGGTTTAGGTTTAGGTTAGGTTATAGGTTAAGGTTTAGGGAATTGAGTTTAGGTTATAGGTTTAGGTTATAGGTTAAGGTTTAGGTTAGAGGTTAAAGTTAAGGTTTAGGTTTAGGTTTAGGTTATAGGTTTTGGGATTTGAGAATAGGTTTAGGTTAAGGTTATAAGTTTAGGTTTAGGAAATCGAGTTTGGGTTCGGGTATAGGTTTGGGTTTTCAAGTTTAGGTTTAGGTTTAGGTTATGGAGTTGAGATTAAGATTAGGTGTAGGTTTAGGTTTAGGAATCTAAGAATACGTTAAGGTTTGGGTTTAGGAAATCAGATTCAGGTTCAAGATCGGGTTTACGTTTGGGTTTTAGGTTAAGCGTGTGGTCCCTACAAATACAGATATAAACACGGACTGTCCAAATGGCTAGGCCCCTCTAACGTTGTCCATAGGAAATGAACAGCTTCATCATGGTCATAACAGCGGTTCTCACCTTCCAGGGACCCCCACTCATCCGGATAGCTCCGACGCACATCCGGGTCTGCTCCATTAATTTCGAGCAAATACATAAACACAGCTTATCCAAATGGCCAAGCCCCTCCAATGCTGTCCATAGGAAATGGACAGCTTCATCATGGTCATAACAGCAGTTCCCACCTTCCAGAGACCCCCGCTCATCCGGATAGCTCCGACGCACATCCATGTCTACTCCATTAATTTCTAATTTTCAACTAGAAAGCACAAAATATGAACTGGAACATGAGAGCAGAGAAGTGTTGACTCACTTTAGTGTTTCCTTCTTCTTTTCATCAAGCTCTTCAATCACCTTCTTGATTTTTGACTTATCATTCTAAGCAAGAGAAGAATACAGTAAACAAACAACTTCAGACATAAATAAATTCAATTTATAAAAAAATATATAAATAAATAAAATAAAATAAAAAGATGAGATCCTTTACAGGCTGAGAAATACAGCAATATACTTTAACAATATTTTTCTTGGATAATAAGTCATTATATTCATCTTCAGCTTTCTCGAACATTGCCATAACTTTTTTATTGACCCTCTTCTCAAGGCTGAAAGCAATCAATCAGATTAACTAAGATGCATGTCCATTAACCTTCTTCTTTCAAAAAAAACCAAAACCAAACATCAATTAGCTGTTGAATCATATTATTTCATTGTCATGAAAAAGAAAACAAAGAAGCACAGGAAACAACACAACAAGTAATCTAATCACACACCCAGATTGTTCAGCTTGAAGTTTCTCAAGCTCCTCCCTTGATTTACGAGGATCACGAGATGAGAAGTCATAATCTGTCCTACTTTTTTCCGAATAATTGTTTCTCAACTGCAATCCAACTATGCCTTTCTAGTAGTTTATCTACCTTCAGGGAGTAATCTTTCTATTCCATCTCTATTCGCTTAATTTGTGTGAATGGGAAAGAGTGGGTTTCTATCAAGAACACACACAATTTCATAGATCAAGCAAGTTAAATAAAATAGGAATAGAATAACCACTACAAGTACCTCATTTTTCAATTTTTTCCTCTTAACAGTTGCATCACTAATTTTATGTTGAAGCTTCTGTTGCTCCTTGACAATGGCACTGATCTCAGCGTCACATTCTTTCATCTTTGAACAACTCAAATTGAGCTCAGATTGGGCTTGATCATATTCCTTCTTTACAGAACTAACCTGCAATAAGAAAGGCAATAAAGGCGTGTGCATTTTGTGTTCAACAAAAAGGGTTAGATTGTAAGTTTAAGCACATTGCTTATAAGGTTATTTACTTCTGCAGTGAGGCTATTTATCTGTGTCTATAAAGAAACCAATTGATTTTCCAGGGTAGCATGCTCTTGAATGACTGCGTCTTTCTCCATAATGAGTCTCTCTTTCATTTTCAAAGTCATAAATCCTTTCACAATTGAATGCATCGAAATTTAAAAATAAACATGTGTAAGAATGCATCAATTACAATAAGAAGTGTGTGCAAGAATGCACCTTGTTGTCTATTGAAGATGGAATTGAATCAGTCTCATTTTTGTTAGGATTGCTTTTGCCTACGTTGATGCTCAAATGCAAGACACATCCCATGGAAATATCTCCAGTTCCAGATCAAACCTATAAATCAACAAGAAAAAGCATGCGCTTTGGGTAGTATCGCACAAGTGAGCAATGTACATACCTTATTTATCTATGAATTCAGGCTCCATCAGAGAAAAATGAGATAAAGCCAAAAAACTACCAACTGATCAATGTACATACCGGCTGATTTATCTAGTTATTCGATGTTTTAAGTGGAAATGAACTAACCTTGAGAGCTTTTTTCCTCATTAGTATACTGAAATATCGACATAGAGAAAATGCCTCCATTGAAAATGTGGTCCTCAACCAGAGCTTGCATCCTATGAGAAAACGCCATAATGAAATAGATAAATTAAACTTTGAGAATAAAAACATTGGTATAAAGTAAAAGGAATCAAAACAAAGAAATCACTACTAGCAAAACATCCTACATTTGAGAAACTCACTGATATTGAATTCAATGGAAAAAAACTGCATGCACAAAGAAATCAGGACATCCAAATGCAGACTGTAGGGGCTGAGGACAATAATATCTATGACTGCTAGAAGTGCCACCTTTTTTTCTTTTTCATTTTCTTTTTTGTCAAAAGAATGAGGTGGTTGGTGATCTTGGTAACATTGGAATGGACAACTAGTTCCGCACCTAGGCGACATCAAACATATCCATGTCAAGTCCATGAGCTTGATATCTTGACGCATTTATGGTGAGATTGCATGGGTGGTTTTTGGTGCATTAAAATCATAAGCATATATGATGATTCAAATGCGTGGATTGCAAAAACTCATAAAATATCTATATACATCTAAATCATAATATAAAGGAAAGAAAGCATATTTGAATCACATGTAGCCAGGCTGCAAGCCCCAGCCTCATCCGCATCCTCAGGCTCAGTAGCTATTTCAGCAATTTCATTTTATTTAACAGAAAATGTATGGTCTACATGACAGTTAACCAGCCTAAAATGAAATACACTCACTACCAGAAAAAAAAATTATCTGATGACTCAATATCTGAAAACAGGGTAGCATAAAACCTACACCAAACTGAGGCTTGCATTCCTGAACCTGATGACTCAGCTCAAAATCTCATCGGGTCAACTGCGTCATCTCGCTGACTTGATGAACCCAAAGACCTACACTAAAGATGTTGAAGAAGATAGAATGCTATCTTCAATACCTTGTTTTCCTTTCTTCTTCTGTGTTGCATTCCGGGAACCCTTATCCCATAGATGTAACATCCAACATATAACTTCCAACCTATTAAGTGAATGTAACATCCAAAACTTTCAATACGTTGGCCCACTATGAGGATCACCTAGTGTAAAAATCATCCCATTTATTCATCATATATATGGGTTACACCTAGAAAACAATGTCTTACCATTGATAAATACCAAAATAAAAGGGGGTCGCCGGCTCTATCAGTGATGTAGCTACAGCAACCAAAGCACGTTTAAAGACATTGAGTGTTGATTGGTACAAACTAGTGCAACACATCTGAAAGTAATGAGGAACATTGCAGCCCCTAGGCAATGAGCAATTACCTGACCATCCATTCCCTTTATGCCCTGCTCCATCTCTTCAATCATAGGGCATGTGACAAACCCAAAGCCCTTCAAATATCCTGATGTTCAGTCAGTTACCACCATAGCTGATACATGACAAGATACATATACAATGGCATGAATTTTATTACTCTTACATAAACCTTGAACAACTAACCAAATTTTACTACATACCATGATTTTGGGCATGCATCAGTTCTGCTTCTGAAATTTACTACAAACTCAGAATTTTATTCTAAAGAAAAAGAAATTCCAAAAAAAAAAACTAGAAATAAAATAAAACATAAATAAAAATAATATATATAGGTGTGTTGTGTCCAACTATGCAAAACACAAGGACTGCTACTAATTGCATTGGAATAATTACTCCAATGTCAATTAACCCATCAATATCTCATGATAGGTGGCTGTGTCCAACTCACAAGTGAGATAAGAATAGGACCTTCGTGTTCTTACCTCAGTTGTGATTTGTATCATCAAAAGTGGGAAATGACAGCCTGCATAAAGCCATGTTATGTTTTCCACTCTGCCTTAAATAGAAAATGGGTCAAACCTTAGCCTGTGCTTGGCCCACTTTACATTCGTGGAATTGTATTCTTATGATGCACTTAGAGAGTTTGAGTAAAACATTGGCATTAATGTGGTAAGAAATGAGCATAAAAGAAAATGGAAATTAGGAGAATATCATGTAAGAGAGTTGGTATAAATGATTTACCATTGCAACCTCTTCATAGTTATCTTTTAATAAAGATAGCTTCCAGGAAAGAAAAACGGGCAAAGGCACAGCCAAACATGTCCAAAAACCTAATAGGTGCAATTGCAAAATTGTTTTTTCATGATTCTAGTGATGCCTGTGATACATGTTATGTAAACAACATAAGAGGAAAAGATTCACCTGAGAAAGCTGAGTGATGAAATTTGGCATATCAGGCTTGCAATGAGATATGGCGAGAAAACCTGAGACACAAAAGTATGTAGAAAAGAAGGCATTAGCACATAGTTTCTGACCATTTCTCTGCAAAATTTCGCAGACCTACTCTTGCTTATAAATACTAATTACAACAGAGAAGAAGAAGAAGAATCTTGGAAGAAAGCTTCAAACACTATCATCAAGTTCAGTAGAGGTGGGATATCTTCACACCAATAGCTTTTGCCATATATGACAAGTTCGGTAAGCATTAATATTTCTAATTACATGTAATATTTAGAAATCACTCCACCTGATTGTATTTGTGGTCTGGGTGTTGAAGATCTAGGCCTGGAAAGACCCGAACCATCATGCGACCCACACCATAGACTGTAGGTAGCACTTAAAAATGGAACGTGTTCCACTCATGAAGGACACCTGATTTCACTCATCATGCAAACCACACCAAATAGAAGTCAAGCAAAAGTTGATTGCAGCAACTCTAGTAGCAGTGGCAGCCCGATTCACTGCCATAACTGCCTTGTTTACTCACTCATCTACACGAGGAAGCCGAATAGCATTCTCTGCAACTAAAGAAAGCTCTTTAAATTGATTGACTTACAAGTAAATACTTGGAAATGGTTACCTCTTTGGACAAATCAATCCATTTCTGTAGTTTGGATAGGCATAACTACTACATATTTCATCTTAGCAACTTCTTAATGATCTATATAAGGTTATTTCTTAGCTTTGAAACATATCAATGAGAAAGGAGCTGCAACTTATATAATGAATGATGTACAACCACCGACTTTTGGCCTAAAATCCATCATGTAGTGACCCAGTTGATCAACAATGCCAATCACCTTGCATGTTTGGCACATGTGAGAAGGTGATGGCACTTCATAAAACTTATTTGAATTAAGCACCATAAAACTTAAATACATGGGTGGTATTTAAAAATGTTTACTTAGAGAACTTGCTGAGTCAACTCAATTTAAAGATGGTAATTCATTTTCTACTAGACACCTAAAAGCTTGATTAAAGTTCAGCGAGATCTTCAAATTTTATAAGGACCAAAAGAAGAAGAAGAAAACATGTCGTGGAGTAAGATTTTTTAAAATTAATACAGTACCTATTGAAAGAACTTACTTTGAATAAGCAGAACCTAAAATAGAAAAAGAAAAAAATGTATTGATTCATGGGAAGATGAAGCTACAACAACCTAGAACCAAATGGATTGCAATTTAGTTCTATACTCTGGTAGAGAACACACCACAAAGTCTTTGACAAAGCCATCTTCATCTATCACTTGCTGCACAGACTTAACTGAAGGTCGATTTATGACCAGTTGCATTACATACATATGTTCAGAGAAACAAAGACATGCAATATATGAACGACATGACAACAAAATGTTATAGCTTTCTAAGTTAAGAAATGGCCCTCATGTTAATGGAAAGCATCAATTCCCTAAAATCTAAAATAATAATAAATAAATAAATCCAGAGACACCCATCTCTCCAAATCTAACAAAACACACATTCATAAAAGGAGAATAAAAATCCAAAAAAAAAATATATATCAGAAGAGTCAGAAGGGAAAACCCAATCAAATGAACAGATCCCGGGAAGTTTATTCAATTGAGAATCCAAAGCTAACCCTCTCAACAAAATTTAAGGAACAAAAAAAAAAAAAAAAACAAAAATGAATGAAATACCAACAACTAATTAAATCACATACGCAGATCTGAAGA